>CANNZV010001633.1:0-199258 GCA_947561585.1 Caprella mutica | reverse complement strand
CTATTAATGGAATATCGACTGCTTCTGTCATTTGGTTGACTTTATCACTGACATCAAAAGGAAATAAAATACAAGGGATTCGAAGAAGTAGTCAGAAAGGAAAGTGACTCCATGAACAAAGTCACCTACCACCGTGGGTGACAACGCTCATGGATGCAGAAAAGCTACTCTGTGAATGCAGTCACTTAAAAAGGAATGTGACAAAAAGGTACACAATAATTCGTATAATAACAACATATAATTTATTATATCACCTATGGGAATAATTAATTTTTAAAAAAAATATTAAATGTGGAATGAATTTTTTTATCTTATAATGTATACAAGTAATAATTAATCGTACAAAATTAATATTCATATTTTATCACCATTTTTAAAGTTAAGAGGCCTGATAATTAATATTTGGGTGGCAATTTTCCGGGTGGCAATTGTCCTGGGGTGGCAATTGTTCGAGGGTGGCAATTGTCCGCGGGTAGCAATTGTCCGGTCACGGTTTACGACATGAGCACTAAACTAACAATGACGTGCAGAAATGTGTGTACTTAAAGTAACTTATTCACGCAAAGAGAGTAATTAATCTGTCACAATAAATAAACACCACATATTTATTTTATTGAGCATATCTTCATATATCATTCCATTCATTTAAGAAAACTACATAATACTGTATTGAGTAGCGATTTATTCATTTTTCAATTCAGTAGAATTTACCATTAATTTGTACGTTTTCTATGGAATATTACCATAAAAAATGTAAATGAAATGGTGTAGTACTAATTTATATATCTCTTGTATGTTTAATTTATCAATAATATAATTATCTTTTACAAATATATTTCGCATGTAAAGGATGTTTTATCATAGGTTTTATAGTCGTTTATAACATAATTACTATTTTATCTTCTAATTTCTAGTCAAAATAGCGTTTACGCTATAAGCGTTATAAACTTTATTTCTATGGTCAAATAGCAGTTATAGCATAAGAACTGGATATCATGGCTCTACTTATAAGTATCACTCATGATGGTAACATTTTTTAAGATCATCTCCTACAAAACTAAGGTCTACGATCAGTTATCTGCAAACATAATCTTTTAGTATTAGTTTCAGTTCTTAGTTTTAGTATAAATAATCTGTATCTGTGTGCAACAATAATTTGTACGAATTATTAATTAAATATGACGCTGAAGAAAGAGATTGTACATTATTTGTTTAATTTCCTAAACAAATAATACATATTCAGTTTTCATTTAAGATTTAAATTATTTCCTGAAGTACATAAACGTTTCTATATAAGTTTCACCTATGTTATTATAAATGATGGAATATTTAATATTGAATTGATAATTGTTATACCTAGATGACATTCAAAACAATCAGTGTACATTATTTTTCTTCAGACTGAATTTATAACAACTATTGTAGAGTTTTGATTATAGTCTCATTGATTAATATAGAATAAGAAAATTGCTTTTAGTGGACCTTCAAGAATTCTTTCAAGCATATTATTTTTGTTTCGTTGCATTTAATACGCATTTTCCATATTCAATCGTTAACAGTAACTGTATTTTCAGTCATTAACAGTAGCTTAAACAATCTGTATTTTAGGAAAATCATTGCTGGTTATTCATTATTTGTTTCCTTGTCAGTGCCAATTGGTGGCTCGAGTTGCAGAAGCTGGTGAAATCCGTACCCTCAATTCGAATCTGTACCGCATGACTACTTTCAGGGGTAAGAGGATACTCGACGGACACAAAAAATCTATGGATTTGCATTATGAGTAAGTATTGTTGAAATATTAAGTAATCAAATGATTATATGTGATTATTTTGTTATCAGAGTATAAAAATTAAATACAAGAAATAAATATATTTATTGACTTTAAAGCTCTTCCTTCTATGAAAATATTCTTTTGGTTTTGATTGTGTTTTTTATCGATGATTGTGATCTTAGGGATGTTCGATACTAAATGACTTTTAGTTCAACCCCAGTGACCTAGCCTTTAAAAGTTTGCTCAATAACCTAGCGACTGATCTGTGCACATCAGTCCTTACTAAAATTGTTATAAAATCCTTACAAATTGACTTTTCGATACTTTTTCTTCATAAAAGCCTTCATTAGATATTTACATATCCATTGGTTAACGACAAAGAAAAATTATTCATTTAAAACAAAATTAACAAGAAAATTGTTAGTTTTCTACCTATTTGTGCAAAAGCCATTTTCACTACCCATCAATAAAATCCATATAATATTCACAAAATGAATAAAACTTAATGAAAATTTAACTGCGATTGGAGAAGAATTCAACAATGAAAAAAATACAAAAAAGCAACATGTCTTTCAATAGTTCTTGAAAAATACTAACTTAAAGTGGTATTCCGTTTTTTTTTTAGAATCCCTGTATATTTGAATGAATGCTTCTAATATGAGTATCTTTCCATTCATCACCTTCTTTTTTTCTAATAGTTTGTAATTATGTTGAAAAGTAAAAATCATGAAAAGACAGCTTCCAAATCGGTTTATAAATGTATTTATTTTTATTTTTTCTTGAGGACTTATCAGCCTTAGGTTACTAGGGTTAAAATTCATATAAAAAAAAATATATAAAATTTTTTCAAAAATATTTCCATTCGATATTACGAAATATTCAATCGAAGAGTTTGGTAATTTTAAAAATAATGAAAATTACATTGATTACAAATAGAGAAAATACTTAATCCAAGAGAGGAAGAACCAATACTGTCGAAGAGTATTTTGATTTAGAAGATCTCCTATTCAGGGTGTCCCCCCAAAAAACACTCAAATTTAAAGGACTATAGTTCAAAAACTATTATAATTACAATAAATTGGAAATTCAAATTTGTTTCAATCCATCTCTGTAAAAAATATCAAATAAATCGACCAAAACATTTTTTTAAACAGAACCAATATTTAGTAACCGATACTGGAAACCTGTTTGCGCATTTTTGTGATGATGATATGTGCACTTCTGTTGTGACATTTAATCCTAGAAGACAAGAGTGTCTGAGAGGTTGCTGCACATCAGGGATTTTATAGTGTAAGACCTATTAATTATAATCGAAATCGATGAAAAGAATGCTACAAAATGATTTTTTATTTAGTTTTATTACATTTTATCACCATGCATAATTAACTAGTTACCTATACCTTTTTGTCAATACCTACCTAGATACCTACCAGTGTTTATCAATACCTATCTAGTTATCTACTAGGTAGTGTTCATCAATCACTACCTAAATTTATTTACCTACTAGTATTATTTATCAATGCCTTCCTAGATACCTACATCTGTTTATCAACAGCTACCTAGTTATATCTACTAGTGTTTATCAATACCTATCTAGTTATGACACGTAAATAAAGCTTGAGAATGAACTTGCTGCATTATGTATCGATATTTTTACATTTAAGATTTGCACCACGACTCAATATATAACTTTTTCCCACGTACTTTTTCCCACGTACTTTTTCCCGCATAAAACAGACGAGGGACAGAGAGGGACATCCCGCGTGGGACAGAAAGGGATATCCCGCGTGGGATAGAGAGGGACATCCCACGTGGGGCAGACGTGGGACATTCCGCGTAGTTTTTCCCGCTTAAAACAAACGAGGACAGAGAGTGACATCCCACAGGGGAAAGACGTGGGACAGAGAGGGACATCCCACGTGGGACAGACGTGGGTCAGAGAGGGACATCTCACGTGGGACAGACGTGGGACAGAGAGGGACATCTCATGTGGGACAGAGAGGGACATCCCGTGTTGGACAGAAAGGGACATCCCGCGTACTTTTTACCGCGTAAAACAGACGAGAGACATCCCTTGTGGGACAGAGAGGGACATCCCACGTGGGACAGAGAGGGACATCCCGCATGGGAAAGACGTGAGACAGAGAGGGAAATCCCGCATGGGACAGACGTGGGACAGAGTGGGACGTTCAGCGAGGGACAGAGAGGGACATCCCGCGTGGGACGGACGTGGAACAGAGAGGAACATCCGGCGTGGGACATCTCGCGTGGGAAAGACGTGGGATGTGAGTGGGATTTAAGACGTGGGACAGACGAGGGACATCCCGCGTGGGACAGACGTGAGATATATCCCGTGAGACAAACGAGAGATATCCCGCTTGTGCAAGACGTGGGACGTAAGTGGGATTTCAGACATTGGAAGGACGTGGGATTTCAGACGTCTGAATTCCCCCGTCCCTCTCTGTCCCTCGCTAGACCTCTGATGAAATACTTGCGCTGTTGCGTCACATTGTAATTTACAGCAAAAAATAGCTAGTAACATATTAATGTAATACAAAATCGAACAAATTTTGTTGCATTTATTTCAATAATTATTATACGATGAATAAATACGTCATAGGCAATGAAAGTCACAATTTCAGAATTTTATGTCAATTAGTTTTCAAATCATGCATCAATATTTAATACCAGACCGGGCCTCGGAGGCCCGCTGGTTGTTCCAGAGTTACACCATGTTATTGATGACGTTCAAGCCTTTTTAAAATGATTTACTAAAAGCCCAGTAAAAAAAACAATCGAGATTTTGATCTTAGTAGATGATTCTTTCAATGTGTCCTCCGTTTTCTTTAGCAATAATTTTGGTGACCTGTATGTTCGGGGGTCCCTGTGGGGTGTTTCTTATGACTGGCAGGCATTTCTTTATTTCAATATTCATATTCAATATTTCCAGTATTTAAGTTCTTTCATTCACATGGTAGCGTGGTTATTAATTAGTGCCGAGCGGGCATTTATTTACGTGGGTTACGATTCTCCTTAGAAAGAATAATCAATTTGTTTAATTTACTGTTTACGTTACTTGTCAATAATAATCATCAATATCTTCACTTCATTAAATAATATCAAATCAAATATCGTACCAAAATAACAAGGTTAAATAAAACACAGTCATAGTTTAAATTAGGTGAACTCTAATTAAGTAATAGATCAGACAAAAGGTTCGAGAAATAGTAAATCCTACCTAAACATCGTACATTTAATTCAATCAATCAAATATCTACCTATGGAGGAGTTTAACTTACAACATGGGTCAAGCTTTGGAGGTTGAGAGTATACTTTACACAAATGAACACTGACACAATCACTGAGGGAATACGGGTGGGGGTTACTGAGTTTCTAATGGAGTAGGTGTTGCTGGAAACTCTTTGGAATCACGGTTCTAGTGTGTTGGTAACGATTGCAGTCCTCCACTAGAACTTTGCTAATTGACGTGGACGACAACTCGTGCAAATCTCTGTACGATGATGGTGACTCTGGCTTCAGACTCCTACTGCTTATTGAATGTCTGCTCTGCAACATGAGAAGTTGTTCTACAACGTCAGAAGTTATTCTGCAATAGACTTCAGTTCTTGGTTCCCACATCCTGTCTCGTTTGGCTTCGACTCTACTGTAAAGAATACAACCTCTGCTGCCGGGATCCATTGAATTGCAAAATTCAGCCACTTGCTAAGGATCCTATCTCCACCACTATGACGGGCGGAGATCTTCATCGACTAAGTCCTGCGATGGTCACCTAAAGCTGGGGTGAGAGAAGACTTCACCCCGCCGGGGTCTTATCCAGACCGGTAAACTACTTAAGACGACAGACAGAGTAGGACTCTCCTCATCATCATCTCAATCCACCGCTTATATACTCCCCAGATTCATCTAAAACTCCACCCAAACCCAAACGTAAGATGCCTCTGATCTCACTTCTCCAATTCCTATTGGTTCTCAACCCTCCTGTAGGCTGTCCCTAATTCTACCCTCAACTAATAGAAACTGACCAATTCAAAAATAACTCCTCCTATATTTCCGACTAAACTAATTACTTTCTCACAGAAAAGAAATATCAAACTTGAAATCCGTTAGGATACATGAAACCTCAAAAGCTCGTTATTTCTATAAAGTAAACCACAGAAACCTCTGGTCTAGAGAAAACAGTAGGTGGTTAATTACCCTCACCAAATACATTACATGTAACAGAGTTTGAAAGTCTTATTCACTCTCTTGAAGCAATAAATATTATTGTCAAACAACCATTCTAAAACCACAAACATTTGAGCAGAAGGGAAATAACCAATGACACTGTTTTATTTATTTCAAAGTCACAAAATAATTAACTTCAAATAACAAACCGGTCTGAAGATTTTATAACTACAAGTATACAGACCAATTCTAAAAATCTTTTTACGGGAGTCTATTAATCAAGATAATTCATCATAGAGAGTTCGCAATAGAGGAGTTTAAAAAAAGTATAAAAACCCCGGTACAAAAAACTCCCGATCTACATAAGTTGCCTTATTCATTTTAATTAATATATTTAACATTAATCAATGTGAACCAATAAATATTTCACTTTTAATTAAGTGCGTTATATCTCTTTATATTTATAACATATAGTATTTCTAAAATTTTCGGCGAAAGTGCAATTTGTCCGCATTTAATAATTTTAAATATATTAATAAAAGTGAATAAGGCTATTTATATCGACCGGGGGTTTTTACACCTAGGGTTTTTACTTGAGAGTTTTTGTCCGTGGGGTTTGTTAAACAGTTTTTTTTCCGGGGGGCTTTTTGTACGTTTTTTTTTTGACTGCGGGGTTTTTGTCCTGTCACAATTTTAGCAGATGATCAAGCAAAGGACGCAATTTTGAACTGTTAAAAATACCTTTTTATATATTTATTAGATAGTTGTACATATATTCATGTACTATTTAATTCTCGTATATTAATATTAGGTTTTTCTTGCTTATTATTAAGAGTTTTTTCATAGAAAAATAATATTAGTTCTTATATACAGTATATACCGTTTGGGCCACAAAAATGTTTCCGCTTTTTCAAATACTTGTAAATGTTAGCCAATGGACGAAAAAAACTCTTTTAAAGTGAAGTAAAAGAAAAAAGTAAAATAAGTAAAAAAGAAGTAAAGTAAAAAAACTCTCTTTTTCACCGTCTCTTATTGTAAATACTATTAACAGGTAAAAATATTTTTGAACTGATGGACATGGTTTAAAAACAGGTGAGCAAAAAGCGATGGTGATTAATTTTGTCATTGCGCGAAGCTTATTCTTTGAGCTAACTCTGTTATTTTACTTACTAAAAGGCAGTGAACTAAAGGAATGAAATTATAATGGTAGATATTATAATACAGGGTGTTTCCATTTCTTCCTTGGAAACTATTTGGAAATTGAATGACTTCAGTGTCATTTTGATAGCAAGTTTTCATTGCATGGTTAAGGCCCGCTTTACACTTTCTTTTGTAACAACTCGGAAAAAAACTTTTCTTAAAATGTGTTCACACATGCGTTTTTTTTATCGCTGAAGTAAAAATTTAATGTGATTTATCCAACACAGATATAAGAAACGCAAGTGTAAACATATTTTAAGAAGATCTTTTTTCTGCGGTGTTAAGTAATGGTATTTCGTTTTGATAATTGGATCTCATAATTTTTATTGGTGGAACCTTTAACACAATTGTTAATAATTACTATCTTGTCTTTCATCAGAGTCCCTAATAAAGCGAGGTTTCCGTTACTTCTTGTTTCAATTATTTCTTACCCATTTCATTAGATCTCTCAAAAGAATTCCTAACAGAATACTCCTCCTTTTTCTTAAGTATGTCACTTGAATTGAATTGCGTACTGTACACTTCATTATCAAATCAAAGCTGTCTTGGTACATAGCTTTGCACACGGCTACCTGGCTTAAATTAGAGCCGTTAACCACTTTAATAGGTAGTGTATTGCAACATGGCACTGTGAGAATAGCCAGAAAAATTTGTATTTCATCACAATTAACATTTATGTTCGTTTATTTCTTGTAAATACAACATACTGTACTTTGTTCCAAAGTAAACTGATTAGTTCCTTGAATAGTCATTTTAGAGCATGTATTCACCTTATAGCATGTTCATGTGGCAACACGATGCTCAGTAGTGAAAAAAAAGTCACTAAAGAAATGCCATTCTTGTAGCATAATATATTTAATAGTACCTATTACAACTAATACTGTGTGCAACAATAATATGACCAATTATACCAAAACAGTAAAAATAATTGCATTCTATTTATTTGGTGCTATGCTGCTATAATATGATTTCCAGAATCCAATAACAGTGAATGTTTGAATGTTTCCACTCACAACCAAGGAGAGTGTGTAACAGACTTAGGCATTCAGTGCAGTGGCACACAGGCTACTGAATATGTTGATACATCAATCATTTTGCTTAGTCAGTCTTACTAAGTGCTACTAATATAAATAACACGTATATTTACGTGTCCATATGGCCACGCTAAGAGAGAATGGATTAAATTACATTTGGATGCTAATCTCCTCTTCCGGTACAATGGAAATCTTTGAAGAGTTTAAATAAGTTAAATAATAATGTTTAATGTATGTACATCGTCTGACAAAGATCAGTCACAATAGTTTTTAGTTAATAAGATAGGTAAATATTTAAAGGTTATTCGTTATATTGAACTAATATAAATTGAACAGTTGTTGGGATAAAATAAGATTATGAGAATACATTTTGAAATTTTAATTTATAAAACTTTTTAATATTGAATACATAACAGGTTTCTACAAATTCCTAGTTACAATAATTGTCTTCAATTAAGTTAATACAATAGACTCTGGCACAATTGTCCGGACCCCAATTGTCGGTGCACCTAAAAGAAAAGGTGTCGGTTAGTTAATCCGTCACAAAAAGGGTAGAATAGACTAAGACGTACATATCTATTGATTAGGGTTCCATCTTTTTATTTCAGGCAGTACAAACAGGCATGTGACGACTTTGGGATGATGATGCTACCTCCGCCAATTAGTGTCCGGGTAATGTAATGTAACAGTTAGCTAGTAATACATTGTCTGTGTGACCTCATTTACCATTCACCCACCATTGCTATTTACTATGTAATTATACTGTTTGAAATCACAATTGACCGAAACTCTGTCATTATCAAAACTTTTCTTTGTTTCTAAACCAGACTACCTTCTTCAACATATTGTTTAAATGTTCTTCATCCAATTAATTAACGCGGTACATTGAATTTTTTATTGGTTGATAAAAAAATGATGTTGATTGTTGGTTCATTTCATGCGATTGTCATGAACTACATTGAGGGCCATATTTAACTTACCCTCTTTCTTTTTAGCAATTTAATTACAGAAGTTAACCTTCTATAAATGACAAAAATCATCACTGAGCTATTTTCACAAGATCATTATTATATAGTTCAGGTTGGTGGAAGGAAGTTTTTAGACAGAAAAAGTACAAGTCCTGTACACACTTAGCACTAAAAAGTGCATGATTCTGTACATCAGCAACACTATAGACGTAAATTTCACAGATGGAAGACGAGAGGCTTGTATTGCTTTGTGATGTTAGATTATTTGTTAAAGAAGGAAAGATTTTGGTGAAAAGAAAACATTTAAGGAGAGTTATTAACAATTCGTAAATACCAAATTAATGGGATCTTGTTATTTATTTAGTAGATCAGATAGCTCAACGTAGATCAGATAGCTCAACAGTAGATCATAGCTCAACAGTAGATCAGATAGCTCAATAGTAGATCAGATAGCTCAACAGTAGATCAGATAGCTCAACAGTAGATCATAGCTCAACAGTAGATCATAGCTCAACGTAGATCAGATAGCTCAACAGTAGATCAGATAGCTCAATAGTAGATCAGATAGCTCAATAGTAGATCAGATAGCTCAACAGTAGATCAGATAGCTCAACAGTAGATCATAGCTCAACAGTAGATCATAGCTCAACGTAGATCAGATAGCTCAACAGTAGATCAGATAGCTCAATAGTAGATCAGATAGCTCAATAGTAGATCAGATAGCTCAACAGTAGATCATAGCTCAACAGTAGATCATAGCTCAACGTAGATCAGATAGCTCAACAGTAGATCAGATAGCTCAATAGTAGATCAGATAGCTCAATAGTAGATCAGATAGCTCAACAGTAGATCATAGCTCAACAGTAGATCAGATAGCTCAACAGTAGATCAGATAGCTCAACTGTAGATCAGATAACTCAACAGTAGATCAGATAGCTCAACAGTAGATCAGATAGCTCAACAGTAGAACAGATAGCTCAACGTAGATCAGATAGCTGAACAGTAGATCATAGCTCAACAGTAGATCAGATAGCTCAACAGTAGATCAGATAGCTCAACTGTAGATCAGATAGCTCAACAGTAGATCAGATAGCTCAACAGTAGATCAGATAGCTCAACAGTAGAACAGATAGCTCAACGTAGATCAGATAGCTCAACAGTAGATCAGATAGCTCAACAGTAGATCAGATAGCTCAACAGTAGATCAGATAGCTCAACTGTAGATCAGATAGCTCAACAGTAGATCAGATAGCTCAACAGTAGATCAGATAGCTCAACAGTAGAACAGATAGCTCACCGTAGATCAGATAGCTCAGCAGTAGATCATAGCTCAACAGTAGATCATAGTTTAACAGTAAATCATAGCTCAACAGTAGATCAGATAGCTCAACAGTAGATCAGATAGCTCAACAAAAGATCGTTCATCTTCTGCTACTTCAATAGATGTTGAACTATTTT
Source organism: Caprella mutica (assembly GCA_947561585.1). Classification (NCBI taxonomy): domain Eukaryota; kingdom Metazoa; phylum Arthropoda; class Malacostraca; order Amphipoda; family Caprellidae; genus Caprella; species Caprella mutica. The sequence goes on along the minus strand of CANNZV010001633.1, from coordinate 188,642 downwards.
TGAGTAATTACTCCCCATGTCGTTTGGTTATGACAATAAAGATCCAAGTTGATTCCAAACTGATCGAACACCTGAATCCTGAAATAGAAATGAAATCATCAGCTTTTTAAATTATTAGGCTAGTTTGTTTATGTATAAGAAAGTAAGTACTAACATCACTATCCGTTCGAATGTTCCAATTAATATACATATAATTTTTTCGAGGTGGAAAACTATACTTTACATTTTGTATATAAATATTTCATAAGAAACATATGACTCTTGAATACTTTTTACAAGTTTGTTCCTGACAACCTCTGTTTTTATCTGTGACAGGAAAAGATGACTGTTTCCATCAGATATGAGTACTATATGCATATTGGTGGGGAACTGAACAGCAATGGTTTCACAGATGATTTTGGCAACTCTTACCCCTTATAGCGCAGTGATCACCTGGTATATTGCTCCGGTAGCTGTTAATGATGTTGTGCTTTTGGCTAATGGATATCAATGGAGACCTGGTACAGTTGGTTGGACACCCACTACGCATCTGATGTGCATGGAAAAGGACTGAATACCATTGCAAATACAGGCATCCCCCGCTTTAGTTACCAAATCACGACTCAGTTTAGCTACCAAACGGAAACTAAAGCGTATGAAAGTAACAAGAAATTTATAATTGTCACTCCTCGATTATATATGTCATTTTCTATGAGCTATAGAAAGAAAATTTATTTAAGAGTTATTGGAGTGCTACGTATATAAGCATATTAATAATAATATACAGTCTTTCATTGTTTGTGACTGTGATGAAAAAGTTTAAAGTCGTTCATTTATTAGATGTTTTAAAATCCATCTCACTCAGTATAGTTGAGTAATTAATAGATACTTAGATTTCTATAATTATTGTGCTACATTTAACAAACCGCAATTCAATGCCCTATGAAATGTTTTTGGTAGTAGGGTACTAAGTTCCAAGTTATTGGTACGTTCTACAATTTCGGACACGTCAGAAAAAAAAAATATTATAATGATTATTTAACTTCTATTCTAATTGGTATCATGGACACCAATTGAAATAAAAGTTGAATAATGATTATTATATAAAAAATTTCACGTGTTCGAAAATATGGAACCGTGCAATAACACGGAACTAACCCTAAAATGGGACATTTTGAATTTCTGAACCAATTGCTTCTAATTACCTCACCTGGATTATAATTTTGATGTTTTTTTCAGTTACAATGAAATAATCACAAAAATTGTCTCCAGTTTCTATGTTTACGAACGGTTCTTATTTCGAATCATGACTCGAAATAAGTACCATTTTCACCAAAGTGAGTTGTACTTAAAGCGAGGCTTGCCTGTACATCAAAAATAGAGGAAACACGTTTCTGTTTATCTGTCTACTGTGAACGATCATTCAGATTTTAATTAGCTTTTATATGTGATGCATCTCGAGATAACTGTTCTGCTGTAATTTTTTTTAATTTTCTTAACTATAATAACCAAACTGTTATTTATTTTATGAATGTTCAACAATCAAATTAATATGTAGCAACTTTTCTTAAATTGAAATATTGAAAAAAAGATCTAATTCAGGTATTTCATTATCGTTCATACCCTTATGAAGTTTAAATAACTTTTTTATAAACATGTTCATATCCATTGATAAAGGACCACTGGTTAAATCACAATAAAATCAACTATAATTATTATAAATAGGAGACTAAATTGATTTATTTCTCTATCTTATTATAATATTTATCAATATATCACTATTACCTACCCATTTCCTATTTATTATCAATCTCATACTATTTCTCTATTCATCGATATATTTAGCCTATAATATATATAGTATAGCGAAGTCGGACATTTTATTACTATGGTCGTCAATAGTTTAGTTGTAGGTACACACACTAACAGCTGATAAGGAAACAAATGACTTTTTAACTTGAAAACACATTGAAATAGATGTCGGGTACTCATAGAGCGCATATCTTCCCCGCCGCTTATAAATGATTTTGACCATCCAATAATCCTTGAGTTATAAATGACCTTTACCTTGACCTTTAACCTGATTGCTCCCTAAATATGATAAACTGGGGAAATAATATAATGTATAAGTATTTTATAGGATATAATAATGAAAATTACAAGATTGAAAATAGATATATTTATGCCGAACAAAACATAAGCTTTGTCAATTTTGCGAAGGTAATAAATTAAAGTATGTTGACTAATATATATAGTTTTCACTTAGTGATAATTGACGTATGCTATTTCGTTTAAGTTTTCAATGAAGATTTTTTATTCTATTTATTAAAGGGTCATATTTCCCTGATCACCCTGTATAACAAATCACATTTGAGAGTGTAGTCAAACGCAACATTTAACACAATTATTATCACTCATAGAAGGTAGCTAAAATTATAAAATGTATTACTTGCAAGAATGATTACAATAAAAAATTTCACATGTAACGGTATTAGAATATACTGAAATTAGGAAAAATGTACAAACGATCACGTCAGCCAACTGCTCTCGTGCAGCTTTCGATTTACTAGCTATAAACAGTCCAATGTATAATAATCAATTTAAATTAATTTATTATAAATATGTTACCAGCTGATGGACTATCATACTACTATATACAAATATACAGATTTTTAATTTCTTTCACTTTTGAACTATCTCGGCTGAGAGACTGGATAATAGAAAAATATTTAGAGTAATTGGTTATAATGTGATCGAACGGTGAAAAACATCCCATTTTCTAGTATCAGAAAAATATTTTAAATAATGTTTATTTCATATTGATATTTATTTATTGAAAATAGGAAAGAGTGATTCGTGTTTGCGAAGAGTGGAGAGCAGCTATAGGATATTGTTTGAGATGGGAGAGAGGTAGCGGAAAGTAGGAGACCCAGAACGGAGATGATACCAACAGAGAAAAACCTCAGACCATTCGAAATGACCGATACATCTTAAAAGATGCTAATAGTTGCGTTAAGAGATTGGTTTGAGTAGGAATGGAATGGGAAAGGATGAACAGATAGGTTTCACCCCGGGGAGATTGGTTGCTAACAATTTTTTTTGTCCTGCAGGAGTGTGTCTATTAGACATACAGAAGAAGAGAGGAGTTTGTTTTGGTAGCGGATGATTTTAGGAAGACTTATCATTCGGTCAAGAAAAAGGCTGTGCAGGAGGAGTTAATAGAATACAGATTGGAGGGAAGAGTGGTGGATATATTCCATAAGGTAAATTGTATTAATCAGAATGGAGCTTTGAAGTGGGGATGCTATGGAGATGGAGAGTGGGATTCGACGGGGGTGAACCGCTTCGACAGTCCTGTTTAAGCTGATCATTGTAACATTGAGGAGGAAGTTAACGAGAGTACAAGTAGCTAGGGAACATAAAGACGAGAAGTTTGTTCTATGTTGATGATGGGTTGCTGTTGGGTAGAAGTGAAATAGATGCAGAAAAGGACATAAAGGATATGGATTGTAAGTAGTTGCATAAAAGGTCAGTCAGTGTATTGATAATGTGATAGGTATTGTGGTTGAGATAAGAGGCATGACAGTAGTGAGAGATATCAGGTCTCTAGTGCAGGATTATTGTCCATCGAATGTAACTAGTAAATAATATATATTCCCTCTAGTTGTCAATTTTATTAATCATAAACTTACTCAAAAAATGGTGTTATAAATTTCACAATAAGAACTACATTACAAACACTATAGAGTGCATACCTTCGCCGCCGCCGCTTTGTGACCCGTTCTCTCCCAAAATCTAATAAACTGGTAAGTGGATATTGACCAATCGTCCCACCAAGTTTCATGCAATATTGTTCAAAACTTTTTGAGTTATAAGTGACCTTGTCCTTGATCTTTGTTCGGATCGCTCCCGAAATTCTACCATATGGTTCATGGACATTGACTAATCGAGCGAAATAATTTCATATAATTTGGTTGAATACTTTTTGAGTTACAAATGGCCTTGACCTTTAACCCGATCGCTTCCAAAATTTAACAAAATGGTTCCTGTAAATTGACCAATCATCCCACCAAGTTTCATGCAAAATGGTTTAATACTTCTTTTTGAGTTATAAATGACCATTACCTTGACCTTTGACCAGGTTGCTCCCAAAATTATACCAGAAGGTCACTGGACATTGGCTAATCGTTTCACCGAATTGCAGGTATTTTAGTTGAGCACTTGTTCAGTTAGGCGAATAACAAGATGATAAATAAATAAATGACGGGTAAAATATGACCGTGACCGGACAATTGCCACCCGCGGACAATTGCCAACCACGGACAATTGCCACCCCCGGACAATTGCCACCCGGAAAATTGCCACCCCCGGACAATTGCCACCCAAATATTAATTATCAGACCTTTTAACATTAAAATTGGTGATAAAATATGTATATTATTTTTGTACGATTAATTATTAATTGTATACATTATAAGATAAAAAAAATTAATTCCACATTTAATATTTTTTTTAGAAAATTAATTATTCTCATAGTTGATATAATAAATTATTTGTTGTTTTTGTACGAATTATTGTGTACCCTTTCGTCACATTCATTTTTAAGTGACTGCATTCACAGAGTAGCTTTTCTGCATCCATGAGCGTTGTCATCCACGATGGTAGGTGACTCTGTTCATGGAGCCACTTTCCTTTCTGACTGCTTCTTCAAGTCCCTTGTATTTTATTTCCTTTTGATGTCAGTGATATAGTCAACCAAATGACTAAAGCAGACGATATTCCAGTAATTGAATTAAATTATATCGCCCAGAATAGGCCTTTATTTATAATTATTTGCAAAAGGAAAAACAATAGGTTAATTATATTACTACCCAGTAATATAATTTACAAGTTAAGAATCCTGACAATATAATTAGGGTTGTGATATGTTTTTAAAATCATAAATCCTGAAAATGTTATTGACGATCAGGGAATTAAACAGTTTTGAATCGTTCTAATGAAGTGGTATAAAGTATTCGATAACGTAAGATTTAAAAAATATTATACTTAAAAAGCACATTCAGAAACCGAATAGTAATATTTTTTTAATCTTATAATGTATATAATTAATCGTACAACAATAATATACATATTTTATCACCATTTTTAAAGTTAAGAGGTCTGATATTAATTATTTGGGTGGAAATTGTCCGGGGGTGGCAATTGTCCGGGGGTGGCAACTATCCGCGGGTGGCAATTGTCCTAGCACCAAATATGACCTAACGCAAATTTGCGAAGGTAATAAGGGAATTAACCAGACCTGTCCCTAGCCCAATCATGCTTTAGTGAACATTCGTTCACTAAAGCATGATTATGGGTCGACTACCTCCTGCTACACTGAACTGTTTCGCTATTTCAATACAGTTGGAACCATGTTAAATTAATGTATATTTTCTAATCTCTTAGCAAGAAGGCTATTTCCTGTAAACGCTTCACAATCAAATCTCATGAATTACGTGAATGGTGTTATGAGTATCTGACAAAATGGTGAGAAAAATTAAATTGTTATAAATATTTCAAAAGTATCTAGTAAATTTATAATCAGTAAAAAATACTTAATTTACTATTAGTAAGAAAATATCTAATTCACTATCAGTAACAAAATATTTGATTCACTATATATGCAGGTATAACATTGTCATTTATAGGACAGACGAAAGGTCATACCTACCATGGTAACGAATATAAACAAAGAATTACTATCGATAACTCAGTCCACACCTCTCTGCGGACTCTACCAACGAAGTGATGAAGTACTGCAGTCTATTGATTTTAGATAAACAAACTAATCTAAAAGCGAATGTTAGTACTGCTTCTCATGACAAACAACGTAGTTACTATACTTCTCTATCTCACGATAAACCCATGTTGGTACTACCTACCATGATAAACCCATGTTGGTACTACCTATCATGATAAACCCATGTTGGTACTACCTATCATGATAAACCCATGTTGGTACTACCTATCACGATAAACCCATGTTGGTACTACCTATCATGATAAACCCATGTTCGTACTACCTATCACGATAAACCCATGTTGGTACTACCTATCACGATAAACCCATGTTGGTACTACCTATCACGATAAACCCATGTTGGTACTTACATAATTTTTGCACAGCTCTATTGAGCAAAAAATATGAATGAAATCGTACCTTCAAGCCTTAAATCTAGTTAAAGTAGAACTCCTCTATAGTGAACTTCAACTAGTTCACTATAGAGGATTTATTTCACTATAGAGATATGAGAGGTGAATAGAAACTGGCCTTTTCATGGTAGACTACACAAAATATTTTCTTTCTTTTTCAAATAAATTCATTATACAACGTATTTCATTTCTCATGACTTTAAAAATCAGGCTGGTTCACTATACAGGGTGGCGCAAGAAAAAGGAAATCCATTTTCAAACTAGTTTATTTTACAAACTATCAAAGCTAGAAATTTTCTAAAAATAAAGTTTTATTCGTTTACTTTTTGTGTAAACATTCTGCAGCGAATTAAAAAAAGGTACATAAAAATGGCTTGCGCGAGCACGAAATATATGGAAAAAATCATAAGAGGTATATTTATTTATATATGGATGTAACAACATTAAATTCTACTATTTTTCGTAACAAATAAGAGAAAATAAAACAATTAATTACCATTTGAAAGTTGGTTTTTGAAGGTAAAATTGATATCTTTATAAAATCATCTCGCCATTAATTTTTATATCCTATTCGATACCCTTAAACAGGCAGCTTTCAAAAGAACAGAGTTTTTGTTGTGACAACTTTTTTAAACACTGTAAGTTTTACACAGGTTCAACCTCATTTTGAACATTGTTTTACGGAAAAATTTCCACCAACTGTAAAACCACATTGACAAATGTTAATAAGTTCAAAACTGAAGAAACCACTTTAAATTTGAACAAAAAGTGATCATGCCGCAGGAGAAAAGAATGAACACATGAAAACAATAATCTTTTTCATGAACAGCTTATTGATAATACAAAAATATAAATCAGATGGTAAGAATTAGATATCATTTAATACACATTTCATATAATTGTTTAACACGATTTGAGATATCATCCTTTCAAGAAGAATGTAATGCTCAAACTCTTAGAACTGATTTACCGCACCGTCTAAATTTTGCAAAATGGTTTCTGCAAAAAAATGCACATTTTGTAGAAGATATCGTGATTGGTGATGAAGATGTGTTTCTATGAATGAAAGAGTCAATAACAATAACGTTAATTGAATGAAAAATTCTAGGATTAAATTTTTACTACTACCATATGGAAATGAATGATTCCTATTATGAATTTTTTTTGCGTATATCGTGCTCGCGCAAGCCATTTTTAGGTATCTTTTTTAAATTCGCTGCAGGATTTTTAGTAGATAGTAAATTTCTATCTTTGATAGTTTGTAAAATAAACTAATTTGAAAATGGGTTTCCTTTTTTTTGCACCACCCTGTACACATGACTTCATTATAGAATAGTTGTACTGTTAGATCTTCTCTTTCAACTACTGTACACATGATTAATACCTATAGAGATGCTTATTAAACTCAAGGGAATTTGTGACAGACTAAACTAAATATGTTCACTTCAGAGGTTAGTGTGGTAATATGTTTAGAATTAATTGATAAGTATTGTCGACTCTGAAACTATGCTACCACTGGTGTATAAGAGTCAATTGTCGAACCATTTATATTATTAGACGTATTGATTTCATCTGGAACTATAAAAGGAGCTTCAACTAACTTGTCTCATTTCTCATGACTTTAAAAATCAGGATGGTTCACTATACACATTGGGTCTAGGTCAAATGATCCTCGGTCATTTGATTCCCGGTCATTTGATTCATGGTCAAATGATTCACGGTCATTTGATTCCAAGTCATATTTTCCGTTTACACACCTAATTTTCATTTAATATATGTGAATATATTAATTATTTAATATATAATAGAAATATGTACAATACAGTCGATGAAGTTTTTCTAAAGAAACTAAGTAATAAGGGTAAAAACAGCTAACAAGAAATTAAATATTTTTTTATTCAAATAAGTAACAGTATAATATTTAGATTAGAGATACAACACTCAAATAAATAAAAAAAGATATATAAACGAAACTGTATATATGCTTTCAAATTTACATTCCGCAAACAAAAAATATCCAATGGTAACATCAAATGTACAGGTGTACTCCACACTTATTATAACTGACACATATGACTAATCAAATAAATCAGGAGCGTGTCTCGTAATTTTTCTCCTGGTATATACGTATAGGAGCTAATTGAGGAGTAATTTTTGAAAATTTTATCGGTAGTTTTCAGTGAAGCTATTTTGCCGTAACTGTTACAATTATCATCATTATGTAGGTAATTTACTATAAAATGATTTTCAATCTATCCCACCTACATGATCATAATGTTTGTAATAGTTACGGAGAAAACAGCTTCACTGAAAGTTACGTATATTCACTTAGCTTGCGAAGTGAATATACCTAACTTTAGCTTGCAAGAGTTGGTTAATATTTCCTATCACTTGTAAGATGTTTTCTGTCTAGTTGTAGCTGTAAATTATTTTTATATAAAAATAATTAAAGGGCAAAGGTTCACCTAGAACACCTTCGACGGTTTTTGAACTGGTGTTAACAATGGCATCTTAGAACAGTCAAAACTGATTCAATTTAAATGGTTAAAAGAAATTTGGAAGGACAGTGCATTCAGTGATAAAGAAGGTTAACACAGAACAATTGAACCCCTAGTGTTTTAGAGTGTTAATGACTAGGTTAGCATTCAGTGAACTAGCCAATGCCATTCACCCTTCTTCCGATAGAAAAGACATTCCGAGTACTTGTGAGTAAACGTAATAAAACGTCGGGAGCTATGCGACATTGCAGGTGGGATTCAAGTTCTTTAGCAACAACATACCACATGGCAGGGGAGTATTTTCCATTAGCTCACTGATAAGCGACAAGGAAAAAATTGCAAGACCAAGTACAGGAATCTTCCCATGCAAAGACAGCACAATACACCCACGGGAGTCGTGCAATCTGCAACACTCCATAAAAACGAAGGAAAAGATGGAAGGAAGTCATTGAGGAATATATAAAAGGAAAAAAGGTAATATAAAATTTCACGTGACAGGTGAAAAGATACTTCTCAAGTTAATATCAGTTAATATCAAGTGTGCAGTACAACAAAATAGCGGATGCAGCAAACAACATAACGGTTATATTTATAATTCATTTTATAATTCTTAAACCGAAATTTCAAGACCGAAATTTCCGAGACTCCTTTGCAAGAACCAGTTGAAGAATTTTATACGGCGTAAAAAATCTGTTTCAAGAAATTCATGTCTGTCTTTAATTTTTAGGTGTGGCATTGTAAGTTCAAACATAAAATATATCTTTATTAGACAACAACCGCAAAATAAAACAGATTTATTTCCATATTTTAAGGTCATTTTTAGTAATTCGATTGATTTTAAGATTTTGAGATATTTAATATATTTGTACTATCTAACAAAATATTTTGAAATTGATTTTTATCTTCAGATTGTACCATCCTTTGCGTACAGAGAGAACATTTTTAATTTTAAACTTGCGCCTTCCTTTTTGTACTTAGCACAGTTCTCCAGATCGACATATTTTACAAAAGGAATAGTTACTTGAATGCGTTTAAAATATGGAAATAAATCTGTTTCATTTTGCGGTTGTTGTCTAATGAAGATATAATTTATGTCTGAACTTACAGTGAAACCCCTGAGTTTGAAGTAATGGTTTCTTCATAACTCAGGGCCACTTCATAACTCAGGGCCACTTCATAACTCAGGGCCACTTCATAACTCAGGGCCACTTCATAACTCAGGGCCACTTCATAACTTAGGGCCACTTCATAATTCGTGTGCAGTGGGATCCAGAAAATTGACCGAAAGGAAAATTTCTCGAAAGGACAATTTCTCGAAATGAAAATTGATTGAAAGGAAAATTGATCGAAAGGAAAATTGATCGAAAGGAAAATTGATCGAAAGGAAAATTGATCGAAAGGAAAATTGATCGAAAGGAAAATTGGTCGAAAGGAAAATTGGTCGAAATGAAAATTGGTCGAATGGAAAATTCATCTAAAGGAAAATTGGTCGAAAGGAAAATTGGTCGAAATGAAAATTGGTCGAATGGAAAATTCATCTAAAGGAAAATTGATCGAACAACAATTGATCGAATGGAGAATTGACCGAAACCAAATTGATCGAAAATGATATTGGATCTATTTACACTAATTGACAATGATAACTAAAACCATGGATTACCAGAGAAACTTACTTGCAATATATTACAGCTAGTAGATCTTGTTACCATGATTTATATAATAATAATAATAATTCCTATGATAATTTATGGGATAATAATATATAATAGTAATTAATGTATAACATTTCTTCAATCTACTGTTTTTCTATAACAAAGAATTGTATGCTTTCAAATATATTATAATTTGAAGAACTTCAAGTTTTCAAAGTTCTAAAATTTAGATAGTTCTAGATAACTTGTGAAATGAAAGTTAAATAATTATTTAATTTAGTATAGGTTTAACGTCTGTTTCGGAACTAAAAGCCATGTCACTGACGGCAAAAAGGAATCAATTATTGTAGTATTGTAATACCCAGATTACTGTCTTATATGTATTTTTTGTTCATTTTGTTTTCACAATGTTGAAGTTTATCATCGATGTCTGTTACTCTACAGGCAATTTTATGTGATTCTAGATTTTTCAAATTTTTGCCTTAACAATTGCACTTGGATTTATTAAATATCTTATATAGGTTGTCCTGAAAGCCTTTTTGAGTTTCTTGGGCCTTGATTACATAAATAATATATTATTTTGTTTTAAATTTTTTTCTATACATTTTTTGTATATGTGTTTTTTTTTAATAAATTGTTTCATTGTTTCAAATACAAGAGATAGGAAGAAGCAGTCAGAAAGGAAAGTGGATTCATGAACAAAGTCACTTAACATCGTCGGTGACAATGCTCATGGATGCAGAAAAGCTACTCTGTGAGTGCAGTCACTTACCAAGGGATGTAACAAAGAGGGACACTAAGCACCGGTTGCTGCACTCACAGATGGAAGAAAAAATGAAGCTGATCTATTTTCCTTTCGATCAATTTTCCTTTCGATCAATTTTCCTTTCGATCAATTTTCCATTCGATCAATTTTCCTTTCGATCAATTTTCCTTTCGATCAATTTTCCTTTCGATCAATTTTCCTTTCGATCAATTTTCCATTCGATCAATTTTCCTTTCGATCAATTTTCCTTTCGATCAATTTTCCTTTCGATCAATTTTCCATTCGATCAATTTTCCTTTCGATCAATTTTCCATTCGATCAATTTTCCATTCGACAAATTTTCCTTTCGATCAATTTTCCTTTCGATCAATTTTCCTTTCGATCAATTTTCCATTCGATCAATTTTCCTTTCGATCAATTTTCCATTCGATCAATTGCTTTTGATCAATTTCTTTTGATCAATTTTCCATTCGATCAATTTCCCTTTCGATCAATTGCTTTTGATCAATTTTCCTAGACCCGTGTGCAGTGATAGTTTTCTGTAATTAAAATCATATAGAATTTTTGTCATTGAGGGATAACAATGACAAATATTATTTTTATATGAATGTTCTGTGTGCACTAAATTTTATACAAAATTGAGGTAATTAAACAAATATTAAGTAAATGTTGTGGGAAATCAATATAGCTACTCATTATTGTACTAAAAATTAATATATATCATGGCTAATTTATGCCTAAATTTAAATCATTAACAAAAAATACACATCATTTAAATCTCAAACAATACAAAAAACACAGTTTATACTCAATATAACCGATTTATTGTTAACCTAAACTTTATAGTAAATATTTGCCTACCTGATTTACATTTTCCTATATAATACTCCATTATAGGATAATACACAATTAATAAGGGGTATCCCATAATTAGATATCAACCTTACCTTTAATAATTATTGGGTCTCATCCTATAATTGGGTAGCTATTGTCCTATAATTGGGTAGCTATTGTCCTATAATTGGGTATTATCCTATAATAGAGTATTATCTTATTATATGGTAGAGTCTGGCGGAGAAGATTGCAAAAATTCGCTATTGGATTGAAGTTGTAATTTTCATAAAAAAAACTTCTATTTTGTAATTGCTTGTCATACTAGAATTTTTCATTTTCACTTCTGCAAGATGATTTTAAATTCTGCCAATTCATTATTCGCTTCTGAGAACTTGACTTGGAAAAGGTATAGTTATACCTCAAGAACTATCGTTTTCTATGATTTAAACAAAGAAAATACTTCATAACTCAGGTGCATTTCATAACTCAGGTTCTTCATTAGTCGGGTGCTTCATAAAAAAAACTTCATAACTCAAAGTTTTACTGTACTTCAATATCCATTTTCTGACCATTTGCGAAAAGCTATTTTCACCACCAATCTATCAAATGGTTATAATATTTCCAAAAATGAATGAAACATTATTAGGGTTCAACAAACAAAATGATAATTGAAAAAAATTGTACCTTCAGTAGTTGTTAAAATAGACTAATTTAAAGATGATTTCCATTTTTTCAGCATCATATAATTAAAAGGGAAAGAATCACCTCAAAAATGTGTCTCGGTTTTCTATGTCTACGACCGGTAATAACATCTAATTATGCCTCGCTATTATTACCAATTTTTATAAAAGCGAGGTGTAATAAGAGCGGGACCTTCCAGTATTACAATACAGATAATATATTCTGAACTCCTTTTTACAGTAGTATATCCCCTAAAATAAAAAATAAATAGAAATTTCTATCACGAAACACTAACTTCAGTAAAAAAGGTAAATAAACAACCGACTTATTTCATTTACTAATTAAATAAAAACTAATAAACCTAGCGTGTTGAGAAAAAATTCATTTAGAAGAGAACACTTGTCAGTTTTTTCTTCATGTTGATGTTTTCCACCGAATGATAACTACAATTTGACAGCCAATGTTACACATTTTTTGCTCTTACGGCAGTTACCCAAAAATTAACAAAATCGCTAAAAATTTGTAACATGAAGAAACTTGCTTCAAAATACTTTTAACTGCAATAAATAGTTCACAAACTTAATTTATCACAAGAAAAAAATAAGAAAATTTACCGTCAAGTAAATTAACTTTGATATTTTAATATCATGACAATTTTGATAAAAGTGTTCCGTGCTTTTAAGTCTACCATTGATTATCGATCGGTTAGATATCTCGATTGGAGTATAATTTGTAATTTAGTAACTCGTTTACTAACCTCTTTTGAAACAAGGTTGGTAGAACGTCTAGTCGAACAAGACGAATGCATGAGAGCATTCATCTTGTTCGACTAGACGTTCTACCATCCTTGTTTGAATACTCACTAATCTAAAATGAACATTTCTCACTACTCTAACCATAGATAGAGACTGAGAGAAGTTAGCTCACCAATGAGCATTAACACTGTCAGAGTACTGAAAATAACGTCACTTTGCACTACTCTAACCATAGATAGAGACTGAGAGAAGTTAGCTCACCAATGAGCATTAACACTGTCAGAGTACTGGGAAATAACGTCACTTTGCACTACTCTTACCATAGATAGAGACTGAGAGAAGTTAGCTCAACAATGAGCATTAACACTGTCAGAGTACTGGGAAATAACGTCACTTTGCACTACTCTAACCATAGATAGAGACTGAGAGAAGTTAGCTCAACAATGAGCATTAACACTGTCAGAGTACTGGGAAATAACGTCACTTTGCACTACTCTAACCATAGATAGAGACTGAGAGAAGTTAGCTCACCAATGAGCATTAACACTGTCAGAGTACTGGGAAATAACGTCACTTTGCACTGCTCTAACCATAGATAGAGACTGAGAGAAGTTAGCTCACCAATGAGGATTAACACTGTCAGAGTACTGGGAAATAACGTCACTTTGCACTACTCTAACCATAGATAAAGACTGAGAGAAGTTAGCTCACCAATGAGCATTAACACTGTCAGAGTACTGAAAATAACGTCACTTTGCACTACTCTAACAATAGATAAAGACTGAGAGAAGTTAGCTCACCAATGAGCATTAACACTGTCAGAGTACTGGGAAATAACGTCACTTTGCACTACTCTAACCATAGATAGAGACTGAGAGAAGTTAGCTCACCAATGAGCATTAACACTGTCAGAGTACTGGGAAATAACGTCACTTTGCACTGCTCTAACCATAGATAGAGACTGAGAGAAGTTAGCTCACCAATGAGGATTAACACTGTCAGAGTACTGGGAAATAACGTCACTTTGCACTACTCTAACCATAGATAAAGACTGAGAGAAGTTAGCTCACCAATGAGCATTAACACTGTCAGAGTACTGAAAATAACGTCACTTTGCACTACTCTAACAATAGATAAAGACTGAGAGAAGTTAGCTCACCAATGAGCATTAACACTGTCAGAGTACTGGGAAATAACGTCACTTTGCACTACTCTAACCATAGATAAAGACTGAGAGAAGTTAGCTCACCAATGAGCATTAACACTGTCAGAGTACTGAAAATAACGTCACTTTGCACTACTCTAACAATAGATAAAGACTGAGAGAAGTTAGCTCACCAATGAGCATTAACACTGTCAGAGTACTGGGAAATAACGTCACTTTGCACTACTCTAACCATAGATAGAGACTGAGAGAAGTTAGCTCACCAATGAGCATTAACACTGTCAGAGTACTGGGAAATAACGTCACTTTGCACTGCTCTAACCATAGATAGAGACTGAGAGAAGTTAGCTCACCAATGAGGATTAACACTGTCAGAGTACTGGGAAATAACGTCACTTTGCACTACTCTAACCATAGATAAAGACTGAGAGAAGTTAGCTCACCAATGAGCATTAACACTGTCAGAGTACTGAAAATAACGTCACTTTGCACTACTCTAACAATAGATAAAGACTGAGAGAAGTTAGCTCACCAATGAGCATTAACACTGTCAGAGTACTGGGAAATAACGTCACTTTGCACTACTCTAACCATAGATAAAGACTGAGAGAAGTTAGCTCACCAATGAGCATTAACACTGTCAGAGTACTGGGAAATAACGTTTTCTTTTTAAAATCATATTTTCTATATAGCAAAATAAACATTTTGTAACCATTTTATGTCCCCATTAAAAAAATATTCAGGTTCATCATTGCGAAATATTGAGAAATTATAAATTTAAAAAAGAAGCCTACCTACCTTTGATATAATAGCACTGTTATAACATCTAAAAACTCTCTTTATCTAGCCAAGCTGAAAAATATATCACGAACACTTTAAGAAGTTTATAAAGAGTTTAATTATTTTATTATTCAGACGATACTCTATAGTCTAAATTAAAGAAATTAAAGTAAAAAGCCTATCTTGAATAATTAGCAAAAAAGTAATAAAGCTATTTAATTTTGAAATACTAAACACCTTATATTTTATAACCTGAGGTAAACTATTCTTAAATCGTATCTGCGTCTGTGGAATTATTATCTAATTATGAAATTATATTCACCTTCTAACAAAACTTAATAATTTCTTAAAATAAAACACTGAGAAAATTATAAACTTTTTAAGAGAATATTGCAGAACTTTGCAATATTAAACTGTAAACTCAGATATGGTCTGCATACTGACGACGCTAAATATTTGCAAATATTCATTTTTAATTAGTAATATAGTCCTAAATTTCAACTTTATATCTCTATTATAGTATTAATTAATTAATTATTGTATTAATTTTCTGAAATAGACCATTAAAATTGATGTAAAACAAAAGATTATGGATTCCGTTACTGAATTATTTCATTTTTTCTTTTATAATAGTTACCCCTAAAAATTATTTCTCTACTTAAATTTTCAACTACTTGTATGGGATTAATTCAATATTATTTACTATAAAAATTAGTTATGTATTAATCTTTTAAACAGTGCAAAAATAATTAAAATCTTCCCACTTTTATAACAAAGTCATAACAACCACAAATTGTTTTCTCATTTTATCTGCATTCCGTCGGAGAGTATATTTCTAAAATTATCTTTATTTCTATCGGATTGAATTTGTATTTGTAATGAGAAGATATTTTTACAAAGTTTCTCCGAACTGCTCCCTAGTCGGTACCGTAGCAGGTGTTAGCTAACCCTGGCTCTTGCTACTTGCTGACTTCGAAGTAAAAACATCCTAAAAAAGCAACAACTCTACAACTTCTCACCCAAACCTCATTACAAAGAAACTAATATACGAGAACTATTTGTATATAGCTAACAATATTTGATCATCTAGTCGGATTGAATTTATAGGACAACACTTTATAAAATAATCCACCACTTTTAGCTGTACACTCATCACAGTTACAAGAAAACAATACAAAGTATAAGCAACTACGCAATAACCTCTTATCAGTGTTGGTAGAGTCGCTTTTTCACTGATTATCTTTCTGCTTGAAGTCACTTTAGGGGACCATCTCCCTAAGATAAAAAGTTAAAATTATTATACAAATTTGAAAATTTTCAGGGTTAATGCAACTATTCAATTTGATTATTTTTCATTTAGGATTTTTTTTTCTACAATCAATTGTGGGAAGAAGCTAGTTTTTAGCCTTATATGAATTTAGGTAATGTATTTTTAAGAGACCTCTTGAATATAGAAAGAGATTCGCTATTCTTTACATCCGCAGGCAGAGAGATCCACAATCGAGTACCAGCAAGCATAACATTTTGCCTGGATAACGTAAGTCGTGGGTAATAGACCAACAGATCACCACCTCTCTGTCTGGTTTCATAAGAATGGACTGGCAAGTTAAATACTCCGCCCTTGGAGATGCATACATATTTGAGCCAATTGCTATAGAGACCACAGGAGCGTACGGTAGAACGACCTCCTTAATCATGAAGTCCATAGGTAGACGCCTTGTTGAGACAACGAATGATCCAAGGGAGTCTGCCTGGTTCCAACAGCGAATGGCTCTTGCGATCCAGAGAGGGAATGCCTTCAGCATCCTCTCAGCCGCGAAGGCGAGGTTTTAGAGGGTCGGGTCCACCCCTTCAGGGAACTCAACCCCTCACTCGTAGTTCCTGAAGGAATTTCCTCTTCTGTAAAGATTTTATCCTTCTTGTTTTTAATGGAAAAATATTGTCTTTTTAAACAAAAAAAAAAAAAAAAAGTTAAATGAGTGAAGGCTCTTATACATATAGACAGCCAGGAAAAAACACCTTCAACTTTTAAAATTTCCGTCCTATAGAACAAAGGGTCTGTGAAAGTTAAATACTCACTTGTCAGAGATATAGAAAATATGAGAATACAATTTAAGTCTACTGTCAAGTTCCACTCCCAAGTACTTGGTGCAATCACTGTGGGTCAGGATAGTATCACTCATCACAACATTTGAGGTGGCATCATGTGACTGTAAACGAGATGAAAATAGTAGACAACAGCTCACAAAGTGAACTGTGTCCCACCCTTTCAAAAGTTTTAAACTACAGCTGAGCTCCTCTATAATGAATGATTCAGGACACTACATTCACTATAGAGGATTGTATTGCAGAGGAGTTGTACTGTATACTTAAGCATCATTGAATGGGTGGGACACAGTTCACTTTGTGAGTTTATCTGTTGTCACTGAGCAACATTTAAGTAATTAAAAGAAGTGGTATAAATGGTCTACAATATGTTTCAAAGATTTTTTAAGCAAAACCATTGTGAATTGGTTGTAAAAACTTCTGCTTGCAAATGATAAGTATAGAAAATAAATTTTCAACAGAATCTATTTCTTATATTTTTGCGTTTCTGTAGAAAAATCATTAAATTGGATCATTAGATAATTTTTTACTCAATAAGGTGCTTTGTTAATGCTACAATTTTATAAACGAGCTAGGTTATAAACAAAAAAATTATTTACGTTAATCAGAAATATAATATATGTTGTAATACTAATGTTAAAAACCTGATTGATGTGCAGTTGTTTCCATTTATGCAAGTTGGACTCTTAGTTTTTTCGTAAATGCCGATCATTTCTTTAAGTGACTTCAAGCAGACAACTTATGAGTGAAAACGCGACTCTACCAACACTGATAAGAGGTTATTGCGGAGTTGATTATACTTTGTATTTGTTTTGTGATGAGTGTACAGCTAAAAGTGGTGGATTATTTTAAAGTGATGTCCTTTGTGAAAGTTTAACTTCTCATACAATTTCAATTAGACAAAATGTCAGCTAGTTACTTACTATTAGTTACTTTGTAATTAGGTTTAGGTGAGAAGTTGTAGAGCTGTTGCTGTTTTTAGGATGTTTGATATACTTCGAAGTAAGCAAGTAATAGGAGCTAGGGTCAGCTAACACCTGCTACGGTACCGACTAAGGAGCAGTTCGGAGAAACTTTGTAAAAATATCTTCTCATTACAAATACAAATTCAATCCGATAGAAAACATGAAAATTTTAAATATATACTCTTCGACGGAACGCTGATAAAATGAGAAAACAATTTGTCGTTGTTATGACTTTGTTATTAAGGGAGTAAGATTTTAATTATTTTTGCGCTGTTAAAAAGATTAATACATAACTAATTTTTATACTGAATAACATTCAATTGATTCTATACTAGTAGTTGAAAATTTAGATAGAGAAATAATTTTTGAGGGTAACTATCATAAATGAAAGAATGAAATATTTTGATAACGGAATACATTAATTAATGTTCTATAGTAATTTCAATGGTCGACTGTAGAAAATTAATACAATAATTGATTAATTGATACTATAATAGAAATATATCAGAGAGATAATTGAAGACTCAATAACTATGAATAATGAAGATTTGCAATTTTATAGCTTTGTCAATATGAAGACAATATCTGAGTTTACAGTTTAATATTATTAAATTCTGCAATATTCTCTTAAATATAGTTTATAATTTTCTCAGTGTTTTATTTTAAGAAATTATTAAGTTTTATTAGAAGGTGAATATAATTTTATAATTAGATAATAATTCCACAGACGCAGATACGATTTAAGAATAGTTTACCTCAGGTTTTACAAAAAAAGGTGTTTAGTATTTCAAAATTAAATAGCTTTATTACTTTTTTGCTCATTATTCAAGATAGGCTTTTTACTCTTATTTCTTTAATTTAAAAGTGTTGTATCAATAATTAAATTGAGAAACTAATTATAAACTAATTAAAGTGTTCTTTTTATTTCTGCGGCTAGACAAAGAGAGTGTTTTTTTTAAATGTTATAACCAGGGTTGTGACAATACGCTCTTAAAACTATAGATCCCAAAAATATCAAATAACGAAACAAAATGAAATGGTATCGAATACTATATACCGCTGGTGTAGAACCATTCAATACTCTTTACTTCTCTCCGTCTATAACATTTTCGGGATCAGTAATTTTAAGAGCATATTGTCCCAGCCCGGGTTATAACTGTAATATTAAATCTAAAGATTTGTATTATATAATTGACAATTTTTCAATCTTCCGCAATTATGAACCTGAAGCATTTGAATGTCACAAAAAATAGTAATTGTTTATTTTACAACATGAAAAATTTGATTTTAAAAAGAATAATATTTGAGCAAATTCTACAGTAGTGGCCAAAGTATAAGGGTAGGCAAGAGCAAGTTATCTAAATCTTCAATTTCATAAAAGTACAAAACAGACATTATTGAAATTTTGCATGTATTTTCATATAGAACTCATTTGTATTCGAATGAAATTTCGAAGCATTGAACAAACACTCTATCAATAGTTCTGCCGGGTGGACCAAAAGTCACTTTACCATTTTGAAATTAAAAGATTCATATCTTTATTAAACGGCAAATGAAAGAAGAATACCTTAAGTTATAGTAGATGTGAAATGAAATAAATATATGACTTTCATATTTCAGTTATTTCAAATCTACTTTTTATTGTGCGAA
This sequence comes from Caprella mutica, assembly GCA_947561585.1. Lineage (NCBI taxonomy): Eukaryota > Metazoa > Arthropoda > Malacostraca > Amphipoda > Caprellidae > Caprella > Caprella mutica. Next base: position 168,619 of record CANNZV010001633.1, on the reverse strand, counting down.
ATCGTAAACCTCTGAAAATGGCTAAATTCAATAAGGAAAAAAGAGCAACACATTATTGTTGACTATTATTATCAGCTAAATGGATCAGTTGTTGGAGTAAGGAGATGTTTTATGAGAAATTTTAACAAGAAGTAATCTAAGATCTGCATTCTGGCGCTAATAGAAAAAATTCAGACGAACCGAATCATGTGCTGAGATCGAACTGAAAGACCGAAGCCATCTCGCACTGAAGAAGTTAATCAGCGTGTGAATCTTAGTGTTACAGAAGACTACTCAACATCCACGAGAAAGAAAAGTAGAACATAATTGCGATTATCTCGCACGTCTGTAGCGGCGCAGTTCAAAGTTGATAGTTTGCGGGCTTTCGATTAGAACCTTCATCTGCCGTCACTCAACATATAATGAATATTAGGAGCAGCTGATTTACGCCGGTTAGAAAAAAGTCATCTTGACATGATATTTGAATGAATAGCATATGAAAAATATATGTTAGGAATGAAAGAAAGATGAATGCAGGATAATAATTGAATATATAAAGAATAAATGAGGATAATCAAAATGAAAGTATATAGATTGTAACAAAAAATGGTATTTCGCCACAACGTCACTACGGTGCCTATTAAAACAGGATTTAAAATTATATCCTTACAAAATTCAGTTGATACCAGGACACTTTTAAGAGCAGCATATCCAGGCCGACTATAAAATTACGCTTTGGAAACATTGCTTGGTATAACTACTCAATAGTTTTTCTTTTGGAATATTTAATTGAAAAGGTAATCGTAAATAATACAGACACACTTGATGAACTAAAACCGAATATTTCTTAGAAATGAACATCTGCTGAGAAGAGTGATGAAAAACACACAGGAAAGCTAAAGTTCATATGTGCTTAAATAATGAAGGAAACTATTTGAAAGAAATTTTTCTTTAAAAACTTCAAGTATTCTTCTTTCATTCGCAGTTTACTAATTAGGTTTATCTTTTACAGTTTGTGTATAATAAAGTTTAAAAATGGTAAAGTGAATTTTGGCCCACCCGGTATATTTCACCCCAAACAATAAATTTTGCTCTGTTCAAAAGTTAAGGGTAGCCATCATGAACTTTGAAATATTCCCGGATATTGGTAATTAACTTAATATTTTGTGAATAATTCTTTCCTATGTTATTTCAATACATCTTGTATCACAAAATTCTACGAATTTTGTTTAAAATATAGGAGTTATCCATCTTCTATTCATCCTCCAAAAATGTCCATAATTCTTCCACATTTGTTGTGTTTCTTCTCTGAGTACAGTCTCCAATTATTATCCAAACAATCTCAATTCGATTGATGTCAGGACTCTGTGAAGGCCAGCTCATTTGAGCAATTTCTTCATCTTATAATAGGGTCCTAACTTTTTTATCTGAGTAGTAGGGTAGGTTGTCCTGCTTGAAACTCTGTGGTTGAGGGTCAGCTGCTTGTTGATAGGGGAGAGTATGCTCACAAAAGAGCTGATTTATACTTTTAAAATAACTCCTCCGTACTGTCAAACAATGGGACCATGTCCAGCAGAACAAATGATCCCCCAAACCATCACACTACCTCCTCCAAACTTAACTTTTTTTGACGCAGTTCAGAATTAACATTTTCCCTACTTTACGTTTAATTCGTACTTTCCCATTAGAACCGAAGATTTCTATTTTTCTTCCATTCATCACTAGAATGTACTTTCGACCACTGATCAATCGACAAACGACATACTCATGACAAAACATAAGTAACACATTCCGTATCTTTGTAGAGATTGAAAGCTTCGATGCAGGGACAAATGATTGCAAACCAACTTGTTGAAGTCGAAGCGAAAAAGTAGACTGGGACACCGTAATTGCCAATATCCATGAATATTAAAACGTTTATTATGACTACCCTTAACTTTTGACCAGAGCAAAATTTGTTGTTTGAAGTGAAATATCGCACAGTTGCTAGAATATTTGTCCAAATGCTTTGAAATTTCATATGAATACATATGAGCTCTATATGAAAATACATGTAAAATTTCAATAATGTTTATTTTACATTTTTTATGAAATTAAAGATTTAGATAACTTGTTCTTGCCTACCCGTATATTTTGGCCACTACTGTATACACAAAGAAAGTACTCAAATTTATAGAGAATCTGAAGTTATTCTCTCAGTCTTTATCTATGGTTAGAGTAGTGCAAAGTGACGTTATTTTCAGTACTCTGACAGTGTTAATGCTCATTGGTGAGCTAACTTCTCTCAGTCTTTATCTATGGTTAGAGTAGTGCAAAGTGACGTTATTTTCAGTACTCTGACAGTGTTAATGCTCATTGGTGAGCTAACTTCTCTCAGTCTTTATCTATGGTTAGAGTAGTACAAAGTGACGTTATTTCCCAGTACTCTGACAGTGTTAATGCTCATTGGTGAGCTAACTTCTCTCAGTCTCTATCTATGGTTAGAGTAGTGCAAAGTGACGTTATTTCCCAGTACTCTGACAGTGTTAATGCTCATTGGTGAGCTAACTTCTCTCAGTCTCTATCTATGGTCAGAGTAGTGCAAAGTGACGTTATTTTTCAGTACTCTGACAGTGTTAATGCTCATTGGTGAGCTAACTTCTCTCAGTCTTTATCTATGGTTAGAGTAGTGCAAAGTGACATCGGTTGCTCTATGTTTTCACTTTAAATTAGTGTTATTTTGAAACAAGGATGGTTGAACTTCTAGTGAGAGCATTCATCATGCTCGACCTCACTAGATGTACTACCACCCTTGTTTCAAAAAAAAGGTCAGTAAACGAGTTACTTATTACAAATGATACTTCAACCGAGATACCTAACCATTCGGTAATGAATATTAGACTTAAAAGTACTGCACACTTTTATCAAACTTTCCTCTATAGTTATACATTTACATTTCTTATTTTGAAATTAAACTTTTTTATTTTTCTCTAAAGGTGAATTATGTTTGTAAACTATTTATTACAATTAAAAGTATTTTGAAGCAAGTTTCTTCGTGTTACAAATTTGTAGCGATTCTATGTTGGGTAACTGCCGCAAAAAATAAAAAAACTGCAACAATGTTCAGTAAATTGTAGCCATCATTCAGAGGATATCATTTTAATAACAAATATAAATAAATTCACGAATGTGATTTTTTTAACTGATGTGGTTAAAAATAAACGTATGTACAAATAGTGATTCTTATTTAACAATCACATGTAAAGGGTATTTTACGTCATTATAATTTATAAATAGGTAAATAGCATCTAACTGAGGCACATAATATAGGTAGCATTTTTACTAAAAACTTCTAAATATTAACAAGATGATTCATTTTCCTACATTACATATAATCTAAAGACTCAATACAAGTTTAAGAAACCTAATATAATTAAATATCTCTAGTGACGTACATGTTAATAGTTTTTATAATAGTTAACATAGTTGCTGCGCATAGATGGATGAAATCGACTGATCTTTTAAGCTAATAATATGGTCTACCGTCTATATCATGTATATCAGCTTGTTATGGAATATTTATTATTAAATACAGTCTATATATCAACTTTATAGTAGTTTTACAATGTTTAATAGATTGAGCAATGATTATTGACTATATAAAGTAGGAATTTGTTAGGAGTGATTGGAGCATAAAAAGTTGATTAGTTGCATGTGTTCAGTTATTTTTAGCCTAGCATCTTACCAGGGTAACTTCGGTATTTTGAATTTTTCCAAATCAATATTGAAAATAAAAATTTGAGGTAAATTTGACGTCCGTTACAATACTCTAGGTTTATTCGATTTTATTTTATTAGCTAATAAAATAAGTCAGTTATTTTTTTATCAGCCTATGTATCTTTTTACTGAAGTTAGTGATGTATAATAAAAATTTTCTTTGTTTAAATTTTTGAGGACATACTAATGTAAAAATGTGTTCAGAATATAATATTTAACGGTGTTGTTGTAATTTTAATGATAATCGCTCATTATTTAAAAAGATATTAATCAAATATTGCTCACTAATCTCAATAATGGCATAACTCAAATATCCATAATTTACGTATTCCATCTTGTTTTGAATCAATATCAATAATGTATTTTTTGTTGTTTTTTTACCTAAGAAAAGTTCATATGAACTCAATACATGATATTATACAGGTAAAAAGTTCTGTTATATTTTTAATGTTCGAAATACTTATTTTAAAATATTTTGTAATAAATTCTATATAGTAGCGTACAGAATATAAGGGACACCGAGAACAACTTGTCTTACTCACACATTGCTAAGTACAAAACACACATTCTTGAAATTTTACACACTTATACATAATTACATATACAGCAGATATGCATTCATAAAAAATTCAGAGCACATGGACAATTATTCTATCAATGGATCTATACTGTATTTCAAACAATATATTTTAGCTATGATTAAAATTTAACGGACACTATCAGAAACTTTGAAATATAATTACAGATGAAGGCAATTAACTTAGACTTTGTGAATAATGACTTGTTTTGGATGACTCTGTCACATCTTCTGCTACAGAATTTTATAATTTTGCACAATTTGAAAGAATTATCCTTTTTCCTTATATCCTCCAGAAATATTCACAATTCTTCCACATTTGTTGAGTTTTTTTTTTCACTACGGTCTCCATTTATATTTCAGACGTTCTCTCATAGATTGATGTCCCGGCTCTGTTGATGCCAGATAATTAGAGCGATCTCATCTTCACCAAAGAAGATGTCATCTTTTTTAGCAGTAAGGTAGACTGCATGTCGTCATAATTAAAATCAGATGTTGGAGGTCAACTGATCGTAGAAGGTAACTGATCCCTTCCTTACCTGTGGCAAAAAAACCCCGTCAGTTTCTCTATTTGGATCTCTATTTGGATGGACGCGTGATTGCAAGCCGAGGTAAAGTAAGTCGAGAAATTTGACCATCAGTGAGCAGTATTCAAACAGTCATGCAAACCACAAGATTCTTCTAACAATTGAATGATCTGTTTTGGATGTTCTTTTGTAATGTCTCCCAGTCTTCTGTTTGGAATCAACAACTCCATACTGCTTATACCGAGCCATAATCTGGTGCAGAATACCTCGGGTGCTTCCTATGACCATAGAATCTCTGAGAGCGAATTCCCATCACGAAAAAGAGACACAATCATGTTTTACTCAACAACATTCATCTGATGACCTGTATTGGACGTCATGATGAAAAATTGTTCCAATAATGCACCAACATGAATTCTAAACATGAATTAAATGGACAAATTAGACATTTTACACGGCGGCCCTCAACTTTTGACCAGAATTATCGAACTATTGATAAAATATTTCGCAGTTCCTTATATCCGGTACGCTGTAACTACTGAAAAAAAATTAATTAAACTCAAATTGATACTAGTTGATTATATTTTGTTCGTGGGAAAATAAGCAAGAATCTTCATCTGTATATGTATTCATTAACATAATATCTATGATATATATACATTGATCAAAATAAAATAGAAACTATATTTTAAATTATCTATGCAGAGCATACTTATAAAATGTACAGTAATAGTAAAATAATGTCATCATCAAATGGAAATTATTCTTAATTCATTAATTTAGAATCACAAAGAATAATGAACTACAAATAAAATTTCTATATACAGCCTTTAATATTATTAATAACATCTTAGGCGGAGTTAACAAAATATTTCATCTATAACGAATTTCATACAAACGATTTAATATTTCAAAATGCCTACACACAAATAGTCTCTAATCAACTAGAAGTAATCTATACAAATTCTGATAAAATCCTAAGACACAATACGATAGTATTCTAATCATCAACATATTTAAAAGATTTAAACACTTTTCCGATTCTGAGAATAGATAACATGTCAGTAATCTTAGATTTTCCGATTCTGAGAATAGGTAACATGTCAGTAATCTTAGATTTTCCGATTCTGAGAATAGATAACATGTCAGTAATCTTAGATTTTCCGATTCTGAGAATAGGTAACATGTCAGTAATCTTAGATTTTCCGATTCTGAGAATAGATAACATGACAGTAATCTTAAATTTTCCGATTCTGAGAATAGGTAACATGTCAGTAATCTTAAATTTTCCGATTCTGAGAATAGGTAACATGTCAGTAATCTTAAATTTTCCGATTCTGAGAATAGGTAACATGTCAGTAATCTTAAATTTTCCGATTCAAAAGATTAAATAACACTATAATAATTTTATAGACTTTCCGATTCAGACATTAAATAACATGATGGTAATTTAACAGATTTTCTAATTAGAGATTACCTATGCTAAATAGAATAGTAATCTAACATCTTCTGATTTAGAAAACGAATTTAGTAAAATGATAATAATAAATAGAAAAAACTTATTTTAAAACCAGCAAAAATGTTCGATTAGATTTTGTTTCCAGGATTTTGAAATGGAATACCTAGAGTGTTTCAAAGGGAAATGTTTCCTAGATTGATTTTAGATGACAAGGATTGTTGGTCCCTGAATTAAAAATATTAGGGAGTTTTGGTATCTTCGAAAAGGTGATACATGTTCAGAGACAAGTTGGACCTTATACATTATTACGATTTCAACAAACGGACTCTGTTACAGACTGACTTAACTTATTAAATGTCGATATGTTCACGCTAGTTTCCGAAATCCTCTTGAAAACTGATTATAATTTCAACATAGGAAACACAATATTAAGAACACTTGCTGGTATAAAAATAGAGAGTAGAACTGTTTGCCAAATGCATATATAATAAAATTCTACACAGCTACACTAAGGCTAGACACACACGGTGGTGTACCACATTAGAATCATTGGCTGTATCCTACTCGAATTTAATACAAATAGGTACAAATTCAACCAATTCGATAGGTATCAAAGGTGGGATTTATTTGTAAACCAATTCATCAGTTAGGAAGACTTCTTACTTTCATCTTAATCATCCACAATCAAGAGGTCGAAAGAAAGCTTCAGATGAAGAAGTTGAATAAGTACCTATTGTATTATAAACAGAGATACACTAAAACTGTCTTCTTTTCGTGCCACGTTCACAACAGTGGAAACTTTAGGAACACAACACATTCATAGGTGACCACGACACATATTATATTTCTGACAAAAGCTATACCATCTAATAACCATCGGTTTTTCCAAACATTTTCTTATTAAGATACCAATCTTAAAGCTGAAGCTATGATATTGGTGGTAATTATGTAGACATATCACCTGGTTGACGGAATTCTCATACGTTACTCTTATCAATACGGATGGGTTACAATAATTTTTCAAAATTTAGCTACTTCCTCAATCAAAGCTATTATTTGTATTTTGTTTATTGAGAGATTATTACGGTAAGCAGAATCTCCCTCTTTGGAAGAACTATGCAATGTTTATTGTATTCGGTGCTATTTATTCAAATTCCAACCAAAAAACTCTTCAAGCCCAAACGAAAGTGCTACAAAAGCAGTATTCCAAATTCTGTTTCTTGGAATATTTAAACTGGCTCAGAAGATCCATAAACAATCTGTTTGAAGTAAGCTGTGACTTCGTCGATAGATTTTCCTTTGGTCTCTGGCACTTTCTTCCATGTGAATAGGATGAAGAAGGAGAGCAAGGCGACGAAGATGAGGAAGACGAATGGACCCAAAGCCTGTGGAAGGAAAGGATTGCGTTAAAACATCGTATGGATCTTCAAAAAATGTACGGCAACAGGAAAGAGAATTTGATTTTAAAGCAATTTGAATAAGATCTTACCTCTGCAACAGGCAAGAAAAGAAGACCGACTAAGAAGGCAGCAGTCCAGTTTACTGTGACAGCAATGGAAGCAGCAATTGGTCTGGCATTGCTGGCGAAGATTTCATTCACCAGGAACCAAGGAATGGATCCGGGACCAGTGGCGAACATCACAACGAAGAGGATCACGAGCACAATAGAGGAATAGCTGATCCACTTGGCACTATCCTTGAAGAAGAGGCAGAGTGTAAGGAGGACGCAATCCACCAACATACCAGTAAGACCAATGAGCATCAGAGTTTTTCTGCCGGCCTTCTCGACCATGATGAGGGACACAATTGTCATGCACACATTCATAGATCCCATGGCAATGGTAGCGTAAAGAGCTTCATTCTCACTCAAACCAGCAGATTTGTAGATGTCAGTGGAGAAGAAGATAACCTAGTAAGTGAAAGAATAAACAGTCAAAATATATTTCCACAATTAAGATAAGCATATTCGTTTCAAATTCTGAATATTGTGATCTACTTCTAAGTTACAAACTTACAGCGTTGATTCCAGAGAACTGTTGGGCAAGCATCATCATGACGGAAATGATCAGAGGCATTCTCAGAAGAGGATTAGAGAATATTTCTCTGAAAGATATAGAAGGTACGAGCTTCTGAGCTTCAGCTTCGTTGCTCATCTCCTCCATTTCGTCTTGAACATTTGAAGTGCCTCGGAACCAAGTGAGTGCTTCATGAAAAAGAAGATAAATGATTAGTACAGATTGAAATTCTTATTGCTAATTAATTGTAATGGTCTTTTGTTTGCTCCAAACATGTGCAGACATTTTATCAGGTGAACTAAAAGATCTTCTTACCTCTTTGAGCTTCAATATTTTGTCCCTTGTTCAGCAAGAGATGTTTGGGAGATTCGGGGCAAATTGGAAGTGTTGCGATCTGGAAGATAGCTGGAATACCAGTGAGCGCCAAAAGAATAGGCCACAAATCTTCAGTTCCAAGAAGGGATTTCAGGCCCATGATTTGGGAGAACTGAAATGGAATTAGGTTCAATTACTTAATGAAATCTATTTTATATAAATATAGTTTTTGTTGGATTTCATATAAGCAACAGAGAAATGATAAAAATAAAATCAATATCAATTAAGAACTCACGAGAATGGAGATGGTGACGAAGAGTTGGTAGACTGTACCGATGGCTCCTCGTAAACTGGATGGAGCAATTTCAGTGAGATACATTGGGGCCAGACCTGTAAAAAAAAATAAACTTAATCTCTTGTAGCCATGACTACCTCACTTTTCTTCAATTATAACTCCCACTGATTGAATTAGAAAAAAGAAAGTACTAGCAATTGCAATGAAGAAGGTTCAAGCTAGCTTTGTTATTTGTAAGCGCACCTGCATTGAGTCCGTTATTGATTCCAATGAACAATCTGCCGGCGATGATCATCTCGAAAGAGTTGGCCATCTTGCAGAATCCAAACAAGACTGCAGCGATGAGGGCGAACACGTTATTGATGAGGAGACCACCTTTTCGTCCGAATCTTCAGAAGAAAATTGTTATATGAATATTGAATTAATTAATAAGCATATTTTAGAATTTACTGAATGGCATTTAAAGGTTAAGTAACGAATCTTATAAATAGAACTAAATATTTAATGAAATAGCACTGATGTGCTATTTATACTTGTAACTCTGTCGTCAAAATGACATCAATATACTATATTAGTTGAAATTTCAACAATTTAGGTCAAAGAACTGGTTTGATATCTGGATATAGAATTAGTTATACTATATACTCAGTAAATACCAGGTTCAGAACGTGCCTAGTATCACAATGATGTACAGGAAGACCCCGCTTTAAGTAGACCTCGCTTTTAGAACAGGATGACTTAAAGCGGAGTTGACCCCTAGCTTATTTACATCAGTTGTACCGGAAAATGATTTTTAAACAATTTTATTTACATTGAAGGAACCATACGAAATACGGTTCTGCATACCATGCAGACGTTCTTTGATTTTTCTGCATACGTCTGCATACCATGCAGACGTTCTTTGATTTTTTGTTAATAGAAAACGAAAAGATTGGAGTAACAAGGCTGAACTTAAAGCGGGTCTCCTCCGCTTTAAGTTTAATTTCTAAGTTAATGTGAGGTACGATTTTTGACTTAAAGCGAGGTCTGCGTCTGCCTGTAAATCTTAGCTTTAAGAGATTACCAACTCCATTTACCTTTCAGAGAAGATTCCGGTGCAAGCACCACCGATCATTCCACCAATAGCGTACACAGAGACAATCCAAGAGATGATCATAGTCTGTTCAGTCTGTTCCAGGTATTCGCCAGATCTGTTGTAATTCGTGCTGTTCACCCATTCTCCGATTATCTGTGGGGAGAAGTTAGATTTAGTAAGAAGTGAATAAGATATTAGTTTGTGGAGAAATAAGTCTATATTTCAATTACATATATGTGATTAATATGTACTTTTCGCACTGGTTATATACTTTCTATGAATACTTTTACACTGCCTTTCAAGGGAAACCTAGAAATATGTCTGCAATGACAATGGTGGTTGAGTGTTTATTTGTTTAGATCTGAAGATTATACCTTTTATGAAAATACAACCATTACAAAATTAGCGTTTATTCTTTTTCTGAAGATTCAACTTATTTCCTTAGTATTTCTTTTAAAAATCATAGAAGTAAAATTATTTGAAATACTACATTTACGATACTCTTCTACTTCAGTTGCTAGTTTTTTTTCTCTTTTCACTCTGCACGACAAGTTCCATTCAGGAAACAAGATTCTCTCCCAGACGGTGAAATCAGTTCAAGGTTAGAGTCTGGATTGCAAGATGGAGTCTAAAAACAAGTCACTGGGAGCATCAGTTCTGCTGAAATTTTCCATATATGGATATAGGAGGAACTGTTTTAAGTACCATTAAACTAAACTTAACAATTACCTAGGTCCTAGTGGGTCGCTAAAATGTGAAGGTAACATTTTTGTTATTTAGAATATGAAACGTGTTTCTATTGGAAAAAGGAGAACTTTAATTGGTTATGTATTGACCTGTTTTTTAACGCAAGCATGCTTAAATTGATATTTATTTTACCCTTTAATAATAAATCTATTAAACTTACACTTTTAACTTGAAAAAATTAACGAAAAAAAAATTTTTAATGTGAATTTCATCTTCTTCAATATTAATTCTTTAACAAAAAAAAGTTCAACAACCTATTATGAATCAACCTATTCTTTGATTATCTTGTTGGTTTATAAATAATTGTTATTGGCACACTTCAGCAAGTTATACCAATCAAATATAGTTAGTGTCAGCATAAACTTCATTTGTAATTATTTTAAGTACCTATCGGCAAAAAGTCGTTGACTTTCAACGCGTATTTGAGAGAGCCTCTCTGATTGGTAAAAATGTGTGTGTGCGTTTGAGACGGTAACTCTCATTGGTTGAGAAGATGGGTGTGTTTTTGAGAGAGCTTCTCTCATTGGCTGAGAAGATAGGTGTGTTTGAGAGAGCTTCTCTCATTGGCTGAGATGATGGGTGTGTTTTTGAGAGAGCTTCTCTCATTGGCTGAGAAGATAGGTGTGTTTTAGAGAGAAATTTGGTGTGTGCTTTTTTCAGGATCCAATCAAAAAGAAGGTACAAATAATAACCCTCACCTATTTGATATTTTCTCTTTCTTTGGGTTAATAGTATTACATTAATACTTGTCAATAACTCTTAGTCAGTTTTAAAAACTCGTTTTCTTAATAATATTTTCATTTTGGCATTAAAAAACACACTTTTTGATAGAAACAAATAATAAAAACTCTTGGTCAGATGATTCAAAAAATCGAATAGTATTCTAACTTCAATTAAATCTTACTTATACAAGCAATAAAATTCAATAACTAAATAATGATGCGCAAAAGAAATGTTAATTAACTTCATGGTCAAAATGTCCTTGCTATCTAATTCTAATAGATAACATATCTTAAATATATATGTTTTATTAATTAATTTACTGATAACAATGTCAACTTTTAGTTCACCAAATCAATAAAAACATTGAAATTATCTTAATGAAAAAGATAGGTAATTCCCTGTAGATTATTTGGGCCCATAACATTTTTCAAAACTGCGATTAAAATAAGCTTCGTGAAAATAAAAGTTTTTTTAAATTCTTTAGTGGTATAATACTAATTTATTTGTTAACTGTATATTTTTAAAATTTGCATAATCGTAATGTTTTTTGCATTTTAGACGTCATATTTCATCCATAAATACAAGACTTCAAAACCTGATATAATGTACTTAAAGTGACTAAAGATGTACAAATTCATTAGTTATTGTCAGTATATGAAGTAATAAAAGATTTAGACAATTTAAAAAAGGGTTTGGAAAACGCCCTTTATTTATTTTCAATTTAGCAGTTCAAACCACTATATTTTTTAATGGTCTACCTTTATCCTACAATTGGGTAAACTAGTTATTGTTTTTATCTTTGTTATCTCTAGACATAAGGTTGTCTGTGTCTGATGTACCTTTCGTATTTAATTTGAGAATGTGCTGAAGGACACCCAGGCAATAACCGTTAAGCTGACTGACAACATGCTTGAAATGTGACACTATCTAAATCCCCAAAGGTTGGTATTTACATATGTTAAACTTGTCTTTTAGATTAAAGATAAATATGTTAATATAACTGTTACATGATTTGAGGTAAAATATGTATAGCGTTTCTATTTGACAAAATAAATTCTGAATGAGAATTTAGTACAATTTCAGTTTCAAATAAAGAATTGCAGAAAATTTGGTTTCATATTTTCGAATATTTATCATTATTTAATTAATATAATTAAAATAAGTTGTCCCTACTATTTTATGTATTTATTGATATTGGTTCAGTGGAAATCCTCTATAGTGAATATACAGTCCTGAGTAAGGAACAACCCCAGTATAGTGAACAAATTTTCTTTAGTCTGCCATAAAAGGCCATCAGTTTTCTACAAACTGATGCAACTCATGACATACTAAAAAAATTGCTCACTATACTGGGGTAGTTCTCTTACTCAGGACTCTACATACATTCACTATAGAGGAGTCCCATTGTAATACCAATAGTTTTAATATCCTAGTATTCCTTAAGTTCATCACACAGTCTTGGTTGCTCTGTCAAATGGTAGGTACTCACGTCAAGAGGAGCGTTCAAAACACCCAAGTTGTAACCATGTTGGAATGCTGATCCCAGAGCAATCACAGTGACGGCAAACAGGAGCCTTGCGTTCATACCCTGTCAAGAAAAGAAGAAAAAAATTAGATACAAAAATTGTTAATAAAAAGCCCAAACACTTCCTAAAACTACTCAGGTGAGCTGCAAGCCTGCAAATAAGGGAAATGTTGAGTAATATTGAGAACACGTTCTTCTTAACGGGCAAGTACACTAGTTACAAATATTGATACTATTGAGAACACGTTATTTTTAACGGGCAAGTACACTAGTTACAAATATTGATACTATTGAGAACACGTTATTCTTAACGGACAAGTACACTAGTTACAAATATTGATACTATTGAAAACACGTTCTTCTTAACGGGCAAGTACACTAGTTACAAATATTGATACTATTGAGAACACGTTATTCTTAACGGACAAGTACACTAGTTACAAATATTGATACTATTGAGAACACGTTCTTCTTAACGGGCAAGTACACTAGTTACTAATATTGATACTATTGAGAACACGATCTTCTTAACGGGCAAGTACACTAGTTACAAATATTGATACTATTGAGAACACGTTATTCTTAACGGGCAAGTACACTAGTAGTTACAAATATTGATACTATTGAGAACACGTTCTTCTTTACGGGCAGGTACACTAGAATCTGTAAAGCTCAAAAATAAGTTACAACACTTTATTTTTCACGACAAAGCCTATAGTAATATAGAAGTTATGTGGGCACTTTGCCAGAGTGCCACCGTTCTCTCTATAAACGTATATTGGCACCAGTGGTGAAGAAATTCAACTTTTATTTTTCGAACTCGAAGGTTTTCATCTGACACAACAGTGATAGAAAGAAAGGTACAACGTTTCTAAACTGATATATTTAAAAGAATCAAACACTAGGCTTCTAGCATTAAAAATTTGACACCCTCGATGTCGTAGTAGAGTGAATTTTTTCTTTTAAAATCATAGATATACTGGACATCCGTGGTTTGATACATGAAATCTCTAATAATTAGGTTATTCCTTGATATAATTGGACCTTCCATTTGTCTAAATTAGAAAATTTAAATTATTCTCGGTATATCTTCAATAAATATGAATAAAAAATACAACTGTAAGTTATAACTGTACATATTCATCATTAATTATTAAATTATGAACATCAAACGATTGATGATCAAAAAATATTCAAATTATTGCAGTACCCCCTAGCGGTAGGCAAATCGTTTTCTATGATGTCATGTTCGTTTTCTGTTATAATTGTAACCTAATCCTGTGTTTTTGAAGAATATTCAAATTAACGCAGTACCTCCTTGCGGTAGGCAAATCGTTTTCTATGATGTCATGTTCGTTTTCTGTTATAATTGTAACCTAATCCAGTGTTTTGAAGAATATTCAAATTAACGCAGTACCTCCTTGCGGTAGGCAAATCGTTTTCTATGATGTCATTTTCGTTTTCTGTTATAATTGTAACCTAATCCTGTGTTATTTGCACTAAGAGTTGCTTAATCATTGCGATGTACTTTAATGAAAGACTTCTCTGTTCTTAGGTTCTATTTACATGCTTCATAAATAATTAACTTCTGTTTACTACATAGCATTTTGTTATCTATTTGCTTGTTACTTTAGTCTGTGAACAAAGTAGCTAAGTTGTAAGTTATTGAACACTGTCGCTTTTTCGATCACATGAAAATAACTATAAGCTAATTATAATTTTTATTTATATTTTTATACTTTATTTTTATTATAATTTATTTTTATTATAATTTATTTTTTATTGCAATTTAACTCGGTTATTTTAAATAGATTTGAATGATACCTGCAGGTATCATGGATACCAATTAAAATAACAAGTAAATTACATTGATTTTTCAAGTGTTCGAAAATGTGGAACCATCCGATAACTCGGAACTTACTCTACGAGGTCATTGAGTTCAAATCCTGTTTGAACTATGATATAAAAAATAATATAAAAACAACAGTGTTGTAAAATATCAGTCATAAGATAATCCGTTGTTTTACAACAATATGTACTGTTTAATAATATTGCCATTGTGGCTTGAATGATTTTAAGATATAAATATGGGTACCTATACACATTTAAATTAGTTATATTTGTATATAACTAAAACGTGGAAAAAAAATACTGGTCTGTTTAGTGAGTACTTTTAAAATTCATATTTAAATTATTCTATATTTTATTGTTCTCTGTTAATATGATTACAGTGAGCCAAATTTAATTTAAAAAATGGTAATAAAATAATAAAAGGTACAAGAGAAGAATAGTAAAAGGAAAAAGTAATTTAATTAAAAAATCGTAAAATTGAAAATTATAATAGAATTTTTATAAAAATATTCTAATAATTATGAGAATTTTATTAATAGACATTAAAATGATGAGTAGTGATAAAATAGTGCTGACTGTTAAATATGACTGTTATAAAACAATGGAGATGAGAAAAAATGATGGCACTATAGTGACCCCTGCGAGCAATTCCAAATGGCGTGCACATGGTTGGTTACCATGTGGTTTAATGGTTTTAATGTGGCAATACAGTATAAATATGTGTAATCCACATTGAATCAATCTAACCATCATAAAAACTTAAAAGTAACATGTGATTATTCCACTTTAAAACCATATCATTAAAACCATATCAAATAGAGATTTTTATACATGTTTATCGGGTGACAGGACAAAAAAACCCTTGTAAATAAAACCCCACTGTCAAAAAAACCCGGAGCCAAATACTCCCCCGACAAAAAACACCCGTGCAATAAACCCCCGGTCAAATATTCCATGGACAAACCTAAGTAAAAAAAACTCTGATGCTAAAAGACCCGCCTATTTCATTTTTATTAATTTTCATTAAATTTTTACTAATAAAATTACTATATGCTATAAATATAAAGAGATATAGTGCACCTAAGGTTAGGTTAGCGGTCCAGTTATTTATTTTTTGGAATTTGTCCAGGGGGTTTATTGCACATTTTTGTCATGGAGTCGTTTACCCCGATCACATCATATCCACATGTCATTTACCATACTTTTAACAGGTGTTTACCATTTGTAATTTACTACATTCATAACAACCTGTCAAAGACCATACTTATAACATGTCTTCTTCCAAAAAAGTATAAATGGAATACACATTTTTGACACAGGGTGCTACACATAAAATTGTTTGAGGTGATATACACCTCTTATTTTGACAATGTACATTGTCAAAATAAGAGATTCTGAAGTATTATTTGATTTTAACTAATAAATGAAAATATATTATCTTATTTTAACGTTAAAAATGAAAAAAAATTATCTGTACATATTTTATAGAAATAATTATTTAAATAAATAAATAAAATTTATATATAAACCATTTTTATTAAATTATAAAAAATTCATAAATACCCAAATTAAAATGATGTGAAATTCCTATTATACATTTATATGATTTATAAAAACTTGATATTATAAAAAAAATCGTATAAATTAAAACCGGTCAAATTTTTTATAAAAAACAATTTTTCTTATTTTTTTTTATAAAAAAATATTTTTTTTTAACTCACCACGTTCGGCAGCATCTTGAAGATAAAATAATATTTACCGCCTTTTTAAAAATTGGTTTAAATTATTTCGCTTTAACAGAGAAATCAGAAAATATTTTCTAATAATTACCCCTCTGTAAAAAAATAGGTTGTCTAAATACATTGATCAAAATGCTGGCAAATTAATTACAGTTTTTATTGTTGACCAATAATTCATTATTGACCATATAAAAAATCGTAATAAATTAACTAAAAGAGAAATGTCTCGGTACTCGGACACTCATTTACACTCGCAGTAGTCGGTAAGTGGGTGTTATCATAGGTCATTATTAGAGTTGTGACAATATGCTTTTAAAATTATAGATACCGAAAATTATAGACTGAGATAACTAAAGTATTAAAGAGTATTGAATGGTTCTATACCAGCGGTATATAGTATTCGATACCATTTCATTTCGTCTATGATATTTTTAAGATCTATGATTTATAAAGCATGTCGTCACAACAATTGTTATTACAGGTTGATCAATAAAACCAATAGTTTTTAAACCCATCACTGCGCACTTTTTTAATAACGATTGATTTTTTTTAAATATAAGATGATTATATGCAATGCTTCTCGCGAAAACATTGTAACAATATTGCGGCAATGTTGTAACAATATTGGGACAATGTTGTAACAATATTGGGGTAATGTTGTAACAATATTGCGGCAATGTTGTAACTATATTAGGGCAATATTGTAACAATATTGCTGCAATGTTGTAACAATATTGGGGCAATGTTGTAACTATATTAGGGCAATGTTGTAGCAATATTGGGGCAATGTTGTAACAATATTGAGACAGCATTGCCCCAATATTGTAACAATATTGGGGCAATGTTGTAACAATACAATGTAAAGTTAAATGCCTTTTTTCTATTTTTTCGGTTGATGAATGTGACATATACGTACACACTGTCAAACATTTCGTCTAACAGTTTTTCAAACTCAACCGGTATCTTCAAGCTCTCATGATTTCTGTCAAACTGTTTGGCAAACGTTCGTTTAATTTCAAAGAATAGTAAACAAGTTATTAATTAAAGGAAGTACTCCTCTGTATAATAGTACGTCAGAGGACTTATAAATAATCACTTGCATTTTAAATTATACATGAACTTAGTTTTCGATTCGACTGTTTGCTAAACATGTTGGATATCTTCAAACTCTCGCTTGTAGTGTTTAACGGATTTCAACCAGTTTGACGAAGTGTTTGACAGTGTGTGACATCATTCAATCAGACGAGAGATATAAAAACTGAGAGTTGTTTTACAGGAGTTACCCCTCACTACCAAAGTCGAGATGAGACTGAGCACTTGCTTGACATTGAGCCAAAGCTCTGCGGGTTCACCACCTCCCTACCTACCTACCTACCTACATGGCACCTTGTGTGCATCTAAATAATACCTACACACAGTGTAAGTTATAAATCATCAATAACTTCCACATTTTCAATCTAAAAAAAGAAAAAAAAAGGTGAAACCTCGTTATTATAATTGGTATCCATCCATGATACCTACAGGTATCACTTAAATAAACGGTGTCCGGAAAACTGCCATGCGGAAAACTGCCAAGTGGAAAACTGCCAGGCGGAAAACTGCCGAAGCGGAAAACTGCCATGCGGAAAACTGCCAGTCACTTAATGGAAATTTCTTTTTTTTTACTTTTATTATTTAGTTATATACACATTTAAAAAACATTTTTATTAAAAAAACGGCGTCAGCCCTTCGTTAAGGGGTTAAGGGGAAATTCATTTTTACAGTAATAACAATATAGATATTGGATTACTTAATATCCAAATGAAAATTATATTTCACCAAAGCTACCTTATTAAACACACAGTAAACCAAACTTTAGTAAGTAACAATTACCATTTTATACTTATTTGCTATGTCACGTATATTTCAAAAAACATGTTAATTTACGTATATAGTCCCCTGTTTTTAATTTCCTATATTAATGTCAGCAATATAACCTTCGGTTCAAAAGCAAACGTTAAACCCCGCGTACTGATTTGTGATGAATAGCTATATAATTAGAAATTCTTATATTTAATTAATCTTAAATTATACAATAAATTAAGCGTATGTTAAATCAACATATATGTATGTTCAATATTTATTATATTTACATTTTTATTCTCCATGTCAATAGCACAACTCCTTCATTTTTACAATATTCCTTTATATGTAACAAGTATTATTAATTAATGTACAATCCAATTCGATCGAGTGAAATTGTCAGAGAATTAGGTACTATTGGTAGGTAATAGCAGTTTAATAATCGTAGATGTTGTGTTGCAAATTCAAAATATTTCACAAACATATATCGAAGTTGTTTTATAATGAGTACAAGCGAATATTAATCTTGAATGCTTGTTCAATTCTCAAATCATAAAAAAAATTAGACAGTTAGCGCGTTATGAACTGATTATTCAAAGATGCGTTGTGTAAACAAAGAAATTGTACTCTGTCCCTAATACTAATATTTCTTTGTTTCTTCTCTTAGTATTTTAAACCTTTTCTAAGGAAGATTTTAGTTTTTAATTTCTATATAATATTTCATTTATATCTTTAATATTTATATATCTACATATTTTTCTAATAAATTGTCTACATTTAACTGTTATTTTTGTTTTGTATACTAAGTAAAAATGAATGTTCTTTAACTCTTTAACGTTGGGCGAACAACATTTTTTATAAATTAAAATGTTATTATTGAATAAAATCTTCAAATTGCCAGTAAATGACTGGCAGCTTTCCGCCTGTCAGTTTTCCGCCTGTCAGTTTTCCGCTTCGGCAGTTTTCCCCCTGGCAGTCTTCCGCCTGGCAGTTTTCCGCCTGGCAGTTTTCCGCCTGGCAGTTTTCCGTGTACCAGAATAAACATGGTTAGAAATAAAAATATCGAGTTAAAATTTTAAATCATATTGTTTTTATTGTTGAATTGAACATGTGGAATTATCAGATAATTATAAACTTACTCAATACGCTTCCAACTGGAGTGATGACTTTGAAAACCGGTAAAGTGAGTGATTGATATTGCAGTAAAAACTTACTTTACTAGAGTGCAAATAAAGTAAAGAAATTACTTAATGTTAGCAAGCTTATAGAGTGGGATAAGGTGAAGAAATTACGTGATGTTAGTCAGTTTACTGGGATATTATCTTTGTTGATTAATCAATGTGTTGGATGTAATGAAAATATTTACACAAAGATTCTTTTACGAACTATAAGCATTATAGATTTCAATTGAATTAAAAATCTCTAGATTGCACACTAAAAAAGTTTGTGATTTTTTTTATTTGTTATTCACAATAATAAATTATAAATGATATCAGAATTGTTCAAATTTAATAGATTTATTTAAATTTAATAAAGGAATTTAACTCTAAGCATATCATATTAATGATTTATTCTATTTTTTTCTTGAAACTGAAGAACAGCAAGTTTGCTTAAACCCGACCTTGAATCATAAAAAAAATATAAAAAATTAAGTCGCTTGTTTGCATCAACTTAAATAAATCAACTATATTTTAATTCATTCTCTTATAAAAACTAATACCGTATAATCACTGTGTCTAAATATTCATTATGTTTTTGGTATTATTTTCTTGATTATTATTCAGCATAGCAACCGTTTCCTGTGATTGCATCGTGTACACCCACAAAAGAAGAGCTCTGATTGGTGCTCAGAATCCCGGCCCCCGAGACAAGGGCTGCTATTGGTGGAGAGAGTGCGGCAGGTATTATTTTGAGATCACGTGCTTGTGTTATATCTTTTGACTGAACACACGTAGGGTTTTTTAAGTCTTTCCACCAGACTTTTTGCTAAGCTCCTCCTACTTTCCCCACAAGACTTTTGAAGCATATGAGAAAACGATATAATTATTATTTATTTTAGTTGGTATCCATGATACCTGCAAGTATCATGCAGGTCTAGTGAGGGTATCTGCGTGTATCATAGATACCAACTAAAATAAATAATTATTTTATCGTTTTTTCTTATATAATTGAAAAGTCTTGTGGAAAAAGTAGGAGGAGCTTAGCAAAAAGTCTGGTGGAAAGACTTAAAAACCCTACGTGTGTACGTGTGCTCGACTTATATCTTTTTACTGAACACTCCCCTCTCCCGCTTGCGTAGGGGAAACCAAAGCAAAAAAGAGGGGATTTGGCTTGGGTGTCAGAACCATCACGAGTCATTTAGTTATTTTCAATTTAAACGCATTTCAAGTGATGAGAATAGGTTCATTTGGGCAACATTATCTCAATATTGTTACGACATTGCCCAACTACTGTAATATTGTTACAACATTGCCCCAATACTGTTATAACATTGCCCCAATATTGTTACAACATTGCCCAAATACCGTTAGTACATTGCCCCAATGTTGTTACAACATTGCCCCAATATTGTTACAACATTGCCCCAATACTGTTATAACATTTCCCCAATGTTGTTACAACATTGCCCAAATACCGTTACTACATTGCCCCAATGTTGTTACAACATTGCCCCAATACTGTTATAACATTGCCCCAATATTGTTACAACATTGCCCAAATACCATTAGTACATTGCCCCAATGTTGTTACAACATTGCCCCAATATTGTTACAACATTGCCCCAATACTGTTATAACATTGCCCCAATATTGTTACAACATTGCCCAAATACCGTTAGTACATTGCCCCAATGTTGTTACAACATTGCCCCAATATTGTTACAACATTGCCCCAATACTGTTATAACATTTCCCCAATGTTGTTACAACATTGGGGCAATATTATCCCGATATACTCTACTACCTGTGTATAGATTCAGACTCAGTCACCCTATTTATCTTCAGCGTTAGACAATAAATACCTTCGGTTAAGAATTAAATAAACATGTTCCCATTTTACAAAAGTGCACATTCACCTAAAATAATTTAATATTGAAATGCATTATTGCAGTTTATGTATAATGTTTAATATAATGACCTATTAAAGGAAAAAGAGGCAGTAAGCAATTAATTTGCTCGTTGTTTATTAATTAATTTATATTTATTTTGGGTAAAATGACCCGATGAAAAAAAAATAAAATATATAGAATTTAATAGAGTAAATAGTAGGAATTGATGGAAAATTATTATTAATTAATTAATAATGAAATATTCATAAAAATCAAATAAATAATAGATTAATTATAAAATAATAATAAATAATAATGAAAAACAGTATCAAATTATAAAATACAATATTAAATGATAAGAAATTATTAAAAATAACATTAAATACAATATTAAATGATAGAAAACTATTAAATACAGTAGATTTTACAAAACTTTATCATATAATGAAAAATATAAGAAAACAATAAGTTACTAAAGTTGACTATAAATGCATCTACCCTCAGCAAAATCAAGTTTAACTTTCTAAACATATAATAAGCAGTTACAATTTGTAACATCAATCTCATGTCAAGTATATATGTACAATATACTTTTTATCAGTATACCGTAATTACATATAGCATGCACTGGCCAATGCTCTAAAAATTACCTTCTAATTTTGAACAATATCACTAATTTTGCAGAGTGCGGAACGTTATATTTTAGGCACCATTAATTTATTTGTCATCTTGTTTTTCGCATAACTCAAAAAGTATTCAACCAAATTGTTTTAAATTTAGCGTGAAGATTGGTCAATGTCCAGGAACCTGTTAGTTAGATTTTGGGAGTGATCCAATCGAATGTCAAAGATCAAGGTCAAGGTCATTTATAACTCAAGAAGTATTTAACCAAATTTGTTGAAATTTGATGGGACGATTATCCAGGAACTAGTTGATTAAGTTTTAGGAGCGAACAAGTCAAAGGTCAAGGTCATTTATAGCCCATGGATTATTGGATGGTCAATGTCATTTATAAGCGACTGCGAAAGTATGCGCTCTGCGAGTGCACATCATCTAGTTGTTATCATGTTATCAACGTCGTAATTATTTTATGTTAAAAAAGAATAGTAATATAATAAAATAAAGTAATATATAATAATAAAAGGTATAGTGTTTTATTAAACTCTTATTTCAATTGGTATCCATGAGTGCAATTGAAATGAGTGAAATTTCTTATATATTTTTTAATATAATATTTTCTTATATGATCTAAGATGTGAAACTGTCCGATAATTCATAACTTACCCTACATTGATCTTACAGTCGCACGATACAAATTTCCTTGACATTTCATAAAGTTCAAATTATTATTCTGATATGCGTAAACACCTACCTACTACACACTAGTTAGATATAGTCAATAATGATGGTACATACGAGGGTCACAGTAATTCAACCCTACAACTTAGTGTATGTCTGGTACACATGTGTGCCACTCGGGAACTTAAATGATAATGGCAACTTGGTTTAAAATCACTGCAGTCATTTAAATTTCAAAAGATGGCCGAAAATTTCGATCTCGGAATTATAAATGGCCTCTTAATGAAAATAACGTGAATGTAGTTTGTTGTATCCGCTAGTTTGTTGTACTGCACACTTCAAGATTTTCTAGTGACCTGAAAAGGGGGTGCGGGAGTGGCACGCCTCCTAATACAGGTATTAATAAATACCTCAGACCGAAAGTTCCTAGGACTTAATTAAAGGTTCACTGCAGTCATTTAAAGGTTCACTGCAGTCATTTAAAGGTTCACTGCAGTCATTTAAAGGTTCACTGCAGTCATTTAAAGGTTCACTGCAGTCATTTAAAGGTTCACTGCAGTCATTTAAAGGTTCACTGCAGTCAATTAAAGGTTCACTGCAGTCAGTTAAAGGTTCACTGCAGTCATTTAAAGGTTCACTGCAGTCAGTTAAAGGTTCACTGCATTCATTTAAAGGTTCACTGCAGTCATTTAAAGGTTCACTGCAGTCAGTTAAAGGTTCACTGCAGTCATTTAAAGGTTCACTGCAGTCATTTAAAGGTTCACTGCAGTCATTTAAAGGTTCACTGCAGTCATTTAAAGGTTCACTGCAGTCATTTAAAGGTTCACTGCAGTCATTTAAAGGTTCACTGCAGTCATTTAAAGGTTCACTGCAGTCATTTAAAGGTTCACTGCAGTCATTTAAAGGTTCACTGCAGTCATTTAAAGGTTCACTGCAGTCATTTAAAGGTTCACTGCAGTCATGAAAAGTTTAAATTCAGTCTTAAAGGCCCACTAATTTACTTACATTTAATTTATATGATTTACATGCCAAAAGTACATATTTTAAAATTCAAATTAGAAACTTGAATTACTGCGGTATTAAGCTGAATGCTGATAATAATTTAAGAAGGTACTGTCGTATAAAGAGATAACGATACCACGATTGGCAGGTTTCAGGAAAATAATGTCTATCTTCAAACTGAAAATAGTTAATAATAGTAATATACTTATTTATTATTTTGAATTCTATTTTTGATTTTCAATTATTAATTTGATTATCTGTCTCTTCATTTTTGAGAGTTTTAGACATTAAAATTTAGCAAGGGTAATTGATTCCTTTCAGTTCTACACCTCAATGCTAATTTTGTCCTTCTTTCTTCAAAGTCATGGGGTGACTTATTCTATTTCGAGGATAACAAACACAATGACAAACACACCTATGCATGCACACACCTAAATACACACACTGCACAAAAAATATAAGAAAAAACAGACATGCTAATACTAAAAACGAGATTTCTGGCCGTGTCCAAAGTACAATTTCTTTTGCTGAAACTACTTTTTCTGCTCCTAATCAATTATTTACTGCCTAGAAATTTATGGTAATGTTTATATATTCTATTTTAAACAAAAACAAAAGAATTATTTACCATATTAATATATCATCAGATTATTAATCATATAATATATATACGCACTGAGCGCGAGAAACCGAAAATAGAAATCTAGGTACCAACGAGGCGTCACAAGGTGCTACATACTGTATATATTACAACATTTAAAATAAAAGAATTCGTCACTCGTTAAGTGATTATTTATGCATTTAAATAAATGGAAGAGACTGAAATATGTGCTGTTTTATACCCAAGTGCATTGACGTGGCCTTGAGGTGCATTAGATCTGATTGCATGTTTATTGATTTGAGATAAAATATTGGCATATAGACGATAGTTTCAAGTTCCTGCGAGTTAATTGAAGTACCTAGTTTAGGTACCTACCTACCTATTTAATCAGGTACTTTCCTAGTTAATTGGGGACCTACCTAGTTAATTAGGTACATACCAATTTAATTAAGTACTTACTTACCTAGTTAATTAGGTACCTATCTAGTTAATTAGGTACCTCTCTAGTTAATTAGGTACCTACCCAGTTAATTAGGTACCTATCTAGTTAATTAGGTACCTCTCTAGTTAATTAGGTACCTACCTAGTTAATTAGGTACCTCTCTAGTTAATTAGGTACCTAACTGGTTAATTAGGTATCTACCTAGTTAATTAGGTACCTACCTAGTTAATTAGGTACCTACCCAGTTAATTAGGTACCTATCTAGTTAATTAGGTACCTCTCTAGTTAATTAGGTACCTACCCAGTTAATTAGGTACCTACCTAGTTAATTAGGTACCTCTCTAGTTAATTAGGTACCTAACTGGTTAATTAGGTATCTACCTAGTTAATTAGGTACCTACCTAGTTAATTAGGTACCTAACTGGTTAATTAGGTATCTACCTAGTTAATTAGGTACCTACCTAGTTAATTAGGTACCTACCTAGTTAATTAGGTACCTACCTAGTTAATTAGGTACCTACCTAGTTAATTAGGTACCTACCTAGTTAATTAGGTACCTAACTAGTTAATTAGGTACCTCTCTAGTTAATTATGTACCTCTCTAGTTAATTAAGTACCTCTCTAGTTAATTAGGTACCTACCTAGTTAATTAGGTACATACCTAATTAATTAGGTACCTACCTAGTTAATTAGGTACCTACCTAGTTAATTAGGTACCTATCTAGTTAATTATGTACCTACCTGTAAGTTAAATAGGTACCTAACTGGTTAATGAGGTACCTAACTGGTTAATAAGGTACCTACCAAGTTTGTGTACCTCTCTTCTGAAACCTAAAGACTATATAAATCATTACTATAACTAGATTATGAGCACTTGGTTGAGCGCATACCTTCGCCGCCGCTCATCCGTTTGCTACCAAAAATCTGATAAACTGGTGACTGGATAATGACTAATCGTCCCACCAAGTAACTTTTTGAGTTATTTGAGTTGGGTACTTCTCCATAGTCCGACGCCCCAATAGTCCGACCGTTCCATATTTCTGTGTTAGTTTTATTTTTATTTTTTGATTATTATAAAAAAATATGATTAAATAGGTATACTCAATTAACAACTAATCTAAATAATGACATAATTTTTCATTTCTTTCACTTTTTAAACTTTATTTCTAATAGTAATTTATGATACAATCCCTCTCATGTTTTCATCTTTTAATGTAGTTTGTTGTATCCGCTAGTTTGTTGTACTGCATACTTCATGATTGTTTAATGACCTGGCAGGGGGGTTCGGGGGGCGGCACGCCCCCCTATATACATATATTTTATGTTAAATCAGTAATAAATTACAAAAGTGTCGGGCTACTGGGGCGTCGGTCTAGTGGGGTGCCGGACTAATGGGGCGTCGCACTAATGAATAGTAACCATTTGAGTTATTGAGTTATAAATGACCTTGACCTTTGACCGGTCGCTCCCAAAATTTTACCAGATGGTTCGTGGACATTGTCCAATCGTTTCACCAAATTTCAGGCAATTAACTCATCTTTCGAAATAAGAACCGTTCGTAGACATAGAAAACGGAGACAATTTTTTGTGATTTTTTCACGGTAACTAAAAAAAAATCAAAATTATAATCCAGGTGAGGTAATTAGAAGCAATTGGTTCAGAAATTCAACATGTCCCATTTTAGAGTTAGTTCCGTGTTATTGCACGGATCCATATTTTCGAACACGTAAAAATCGTTACATAATAATCATTATTTCAATTAGTATCCATGATACCAATTAGTAATTACAATAGAAGTTAAATAATAATTAAATTTATAATTTTTTTCTGACGTGTCCGAAATTGTAGAACCAACCAATAACTTGGAACTTAGTACCCTACTACCAAAAACATTTCATAGAGCATAAAATTGCGGTTTGTTAAATGTAGCACAATAATTATAGAAGTCTAAGTATCTATTAATTACTCAACTATACTGAGTGAGAGTTAAGCTATGGATGGATTTTAAAACATATAATAAATGCACGACTTCAAACTTTTTCGTCACAATCACAAACAATGAAAGACTGAATATTATCAATAATAAGCTTATATACGTTTTACTCTAATAATAAATTTTCCTTCTATAACTCATAGAAAATGAGGTCTAAATCAAGGAGTAACAATTATAAATTTCTTGTTACTTTTATACGCTTTAGTTACCGTTTGGTAACTAAACTGAGTCGTGATTTGGTAATTAAAGCGGGGAATGCCTGTATATCCATTCAATTAATAATGGCAACAAAGGTATTTCCTTAGCATCATACCTATCATTTATCCCGTTGATATTTCAGGGATTTTCATTAGTGTACCTGACGATCCTCCACAACGGAGTTATGGTTGGTGAAATCTGCTGAGAAATTGGGGGTTCTGGGGAGTTCTTCATAGAAACTCTTCACCTCCTGAATCACTGTTTCTGTTCTTTTTGGTTTTGTTATCATTTGCTTTTCTTGTGAATAGAACAAGTTTCATTGAATAGACCACGAACTTTTTCAGGTAGTAAGATTTAACCGCCCTTCCACTTGTCATGGAGTGAAGCATGAATTTTCGACACATTGTTGAAGAAGAAGGTGTTTTGGCAAACTACAGAGTACAGGACCATGCATTTCTTCCTAAATTCAATTTTTTTTAAGGTTTAAGAAAAATATTAATATTAATAGGATAAAATCCATTCTTTATACTTTATGAACATAATGACGTCTTCACATTTCGCAATTTAAAAATTGACGCTTCTGACGGAGCACAGAGTAAGCATGTTCAAAGCAATTAAAATAATCAAATAACTGACCAGTCTGAGGAATTATCCGTAGATTTTTTTCAGAAACTTAATTTTTTTGAAAAGTGCCCTCCCCTCCTTGACCGAATCGTAGATACGCCCCTGGGCAATTTGGTTAAATACTTTTTCAGTTATGCGAATAACAAGATGATAAATAAATAATAAATAAATAAATAAATGCCGTCCATAATATAACCTTTCCGAATTCTGCGAAGGTAATTAATTAAATGAACTAAATTTCATACATAATTACCTATGTAATTACGTAACTATTTAATACATACATACACAGCCAAAAATACCTACTACTACGGTAGTGTTTTATTATTATATCGCAGATGATGAATTTACAATGAATTTTAATTTGGCAATCTTTAGAATCTAGTACTGTAGGGTAATCTCCGAATTATTGGACAGTTCCATATATATGATCATAAAAAGGAAAGTATATAATATTATTATTTAATTTATATTTCAATCCGTATCCATGATGACCGCAGGTATCAACCGTAGTCCGAATCTCGGATATCAATTAAAATAAAGGTTGAATTATATTGTTATATACTTTTTCTTATATGATCGTAAATGTGAAACTGATCAATAAATCATAATTAATTAACCCTATCTATAGTTAAACAAACCATGAATTTGTATCACCATTTGGAAGCTGTTTTATAAGGTCCTTATTAGGCGCCATTTTTAATTTTAGTTCCGATTTGTCATTGTTTGTGATAAGTGGTCTTGTGTTGCTCTCCTGTGTTTTTAAGTTATTGGAAAATAGGAAGTGTAAATAATGTGAATATGTGGACAGTGTTATGTGGTGAATTTGTAATTTTTTATAATAAAATATAATCTACAAACGGAGCAGTGGTTTAATGTTTGCATAGGTACCTATAGTTTTACACAGAAAATATAGGTACCTAGGTACTATCTCTATTAAAAAAATTGTGAATCTCGATGAATATTAATTCAAATGAAACTGAAATTAATGAAGGAGCTGAATCAATGGACATGTGAGTAGTATAAAATTTAAGTTTAACTAGTATCTAGTCTGGTAATTTTCACACCTACCACGATTTCTAAAGTTAAAGGAAGTGATCAAGTGAAGTTGCTACTACCTACCTAGCTAGAGTTATAGAAATTAACAACAGCTACCTAGAATAAGTTAAATATAGTAACTACTACTTTAAGTACTTGAAAAACGCCAATCTATAGCTAGCTATATTCCATTCAAAGAAATCTCAAAGTCAGTGTATTCTGAATAATGCCAAGTAAGAAAGTGTGGCAATTTTCTCTACAATTTTGAACTCTCCAGAAGAAGTTAGATTCAAATGATCCAAGTTTGAGAGCGTGGCAAGTGATTAAAATAATTTGGGCTATAGCTAGCGGTTATGAATCTAATAAGAAATGAATATATACTTCAACTTGGAAGTTGTGTAAAATTTAATTAGCTAATTTCATTAGGTTACATGCAGTTCGCAATCTACCTATGTTCAAAAACTTTCGTAATTTGGAAATATTTTGTTATTTACATACATTTAGTTTTGCAATAAGTTTCCTAAAATTGCGTACAATGTCCAAAAACATAAATTATGATTCTTATACCCTTTACTATTACTTGACTATACTATTAGTTAGTGTTCTAGGTGTAAGATTTTAAAAATATCGTTCACATTTAAGTGCACTACTTGCATGCGGTTTACATATGGGATGCTGTTTTCTTTTGCTATATGGAGCGTATTATCTAGTTAATCTGGGTATTCTTTATCTAGATAATCTAGGTATTCTTTATCTAGATAATCTAGGTATTCTTTATCTAGATAATCTAGGTATTCTTTATCTATATAATCTAGGTATTCTTTATCTAGTTAATCTGGGTATTCTTTATCTAGATAATTTAGGTATTCTTTATCTAGATAATCTAGGTATTCTTTATCTAGATAATCTAGGCATTCTTTATCTAGATAATCTAGGTATTCTTTATCTAGATAATCTAGGTATTCTTTATCTAGTTAATCTAGGTATTCTTTATCTAGATAATCTAGGTATTCTTTATCTAGGTATTCTTTATCTAGTTAATCTAGGTATTCTTTATCTAGATAATCTAGGTATTCTTTATCTAGTTAATCTAGGTATTCTTTATCTAGATAATCTAGGTATTCTTTATCTAGTTAATCTAGGTATTCTTTATCTAGTTAATCTAGGTATTCTTTATCTAGATAATCTAGGTATTCTTTATCTAGATAATCTATGTATTCTTTATCTAGATAATCTATGTATTCTTTATCTAGTTAATCTAGATATTCTTTATCTAGATAATCTAGGTATTCTTTATCTAGGTAATCTAGGTATTCTTTATCTAGATAATCTAGGTATTCTTTATCTAGATAATCTAGGTATTCTTTATCTAGATAATCTAGGTATTCTTTATCTAGATAATCTAGGTATTCTTTATCTAGATAATCTAGGTATTCTTTATCTAGGTAATCTAGGTATTCTTTATCTAGGTAATCTAGGTATTCTTTATCTAAATTATCTAGGTATTCTTTATCTAGATTATCTAGGTATTCTTTATCTAGATTATCTAGGTATTCTTTATCTAGATAATCTAGGTATTCTTTATCTAGATAGTCTAGGTATTCTTTATCTAGATAATCTAGGTATTCTTTATCTAGATAATCTAGGTATTCTTTATCTAGATAATCTAGGTATTCTTTATCTAGATAATCTAGGTATTCTTTATCTAGATATTCTAGGTATTCTTTATCTAGATAATCTAGGTATTCTTTATTTAGATAATCTAGGTATTCTTTATCTAGATATTCTAGGTATTCTGTATCTAGATAATCTAGGTATTCTTTATTTAGATAATCTAGGTATTCTTTATCTAGATATTCTAGGTATTCTTTATCTAGATAATCTAGGTATTCTTTATCTAGATAGTCTAGGTATTCTTTATCTAGATAATCTATGTATTCTTTATCTAGATAATCTATGTATTCTTTATCTAGTTAATCTAGATATTCTTTATCTAGATAATCTAGGTATTCTTTATCTAGGTAATCTAGGTATTCTTTATCTAGATAATCTAGGTATTCTTTATCTAGATAATCTAGGTATTCTTTATCTAGATAATCTAGGTATTCTTTATCTAGATAATCTAGGTATTCTTTATCTAGGTAATCTAGGTATTCTTTATCTAGGTAATCTAGGTATTCTTTATCTAAATTATCTAGGTATTCTTTATCTAAATTATCTAGGTATTCTTTATCTAGATTATCTAGGTATTCTTTATCTAGATTATCTAGGTATTCTTTATCTAGATAATCTAGGTATTCTTTATCTAGATAGTCTAGGTATTCTTTATCTAGATAATCTAGGTATTCTTTATCTAGATAATCTAGGTATTCTTTATCTAGATAATCTAGGTATTCTTTATCTAGATAATCTAGGTATTCTTTATCTAGATATTCTAGGTATTCTTTATCTAGATAATCTAGGTATTCTTTATTTAGATAATCTAGGTATTCTTTATCTAGATATTCTAGGTATTCTTTATCTAGATAATCTAGGTATTCTTTATCTAGATAATCTAGGTATTCTTTATCTAGATATTCTAGGTATTCTTTATCTAGATAATCTAGGTATTCTTTATCTAGATAATCTAGGTATTCTTTATCTAGATAATCTAGGTATTCTTTAGGTGTTAAAAAACAATTTTTCCTTAGACTAGGAGTGCCTGAACATCTTAACTTGAATAGAGTTTGCGTTAGGTAACATTAATGATATTTAAACTAGCAATAATTTAGACTACATACTTATCAACTGTTGGTAGCTATGGGTGTTTATGTGTTCCGTGCAATCTGCCGATTTTGCACAATCTCGAGAATGCTCCTGCGCGTTTTTCACTTTTCAGGATAGCATGTAATTTTTGAAAAAGTTTTCTTAATTTTTTATATAATTTATAAGACGTTATATTAATATTAAAACCAAATGTAAAACAAATGAGGTTAATTCCAAACGTTTGGTAGAATGTTTGATATTTCAGTAAAATTAAAAGACCAGTTTTGTTAAAGTTTTCTTTAAGTAACTAACTCAAGCTTAATTACCAATATATTACCATGTTATTATGTATAGCTTTAACTATCATATTTTGATGAAATGGAACCAACTAAATGCATAAATAATTGATTATCTACCATCACTGTTGGTCCTGCTTCATACCCTTTACCTGCCTTGCACACTCTCGAGATTGTCGCGAATTTTGAATAATCCTAAAAACGTGCAGCACATTCTCGAGATTGTGTGGCAAATCGGCAAATGGGCATGTGTTTACATATATAATGTTTTGAGTTTGTATAATAAGAATGACTATTTCATTCATTTGAGTCATGGGTATTCTTGAAATTTGGCTCTTGGCCATATCATGTGATATGTTGTATAATAATTAATTTTAATTGGTTGTTTAAATGTGAAATGTGTTTTGATTGGTTCTCAAGAAACACGCTATGATGAGATAAGCTTTCTGATTGGTTGAAAGAATTCGATAGTTGTAAATTGGTGACACGATGTACGAGATATCTGTCGTTTTCATGAATTTTTTTTCTGATAATGAAAATAGTTTTATTTTCTGAAATCCTAAAAGTTCGAATATACAATTTAGCATCTACGTAATATCTTTCGCATCTTATTGACCTGTTGAAATAAGTAGTTCACGGACAAGCTCTCTATCATTATATTCGAATTTTAAAGTGTACCTACCTAGCTTAAGCTCCGCCTTCTTAAATAATAAATTGTACGGTCACTCATAAAAGTTAAACAATTACCAGCATTTAGAAACAGTTTTTTTGGTGAAATTATTAACTGAAACTGTTTCAATCAACTAATCCTCCTTTTACAAATAAGTTACTAGTGGCCTTGCATGTTATGTTCCCAACAATCGTGTAGTGTTATGCATGCATGAGCTGCGCAATTAATATTGATAAGCGGTGGGTATGCTAAGAATGCAACTTAAATGAATAACTCAAGTTGATTATTGAATGGTAAAGTACTAGGTATTCTCTGTCTTTTGTTAGTTAGTAGTACTACCTATTACCTAGTTATGGTTCCAATGGTGCAGCTGAATTCACCACAATTGCTCTACAAAAGAGAAACAAGTTAATAGTACCGAAGTACTTTGCCACCTATGCAAACTATGTCAGCTATAGATGACTAGGTACTTACATTTGGATTAACTTTAAATTATATTAACTATAATTGATGGATGGATAGCCATGTATTTTCAGCGATGGAAAACTTTTATTGTAAAAATATCATTTGAGAAACCTTTATTGATATAAAATACCTAGTTCTTTTAGTGTTGTTCTTATTGAACCTAAAACTGCATACTGTGTGCACTAAAGTGCAATTCCTATGTTATTTTCCTAGTTATTCAATACTTCTTTATACAGTCACTGTAGTGAGATGTGTTTTGTGTACGTGGTTAATATCACGTTCATTTTAATATCATATTTACAGTAATTAATGTGACTAAAGCGTTACAATCTCTTTGGTTATTGTTAGTATATCAAATAAATAATAGATTTGTTCAGTTTTTGAAATTATATTTGGCGCCATAAGTTAGATCCTAAGTTTCTAGGATCAAGATAAATTAGTCTATAGTAGTATGCGTATAGTGAGGTCACTATAGTTATAACTGAGAGTACACATGCCCACTAATAAAGCTTAATTATTCATGTAATTTATAGAAATTATATTCTATTATACTCAATGAACTTATCACTGATACCATTTAAAAAACTGCTAAGAAATTTTATAGCATTAATATACGTAGTAACTATGGTGTACTTGCCCGTTAAGAATAACGTGTTCTCAATAGTATCAATATTTGTAACTAGTGTACTTGCCCGTTAAGAATAACGTGTTCTCAACAGTATCAATATTTGTAACTAGTGTACTTGCCCGTTAAGAATAACGTGTTCTCAATATAGCATCAATATTTGTAACTAGTGTACTTGCCCGTTAAGAAAAACGTGTTCTCAATAGCATCAATATTTGTAACTAGTGTACTTGCCCGTTAAGAATAACGTGTTCTCAATAGCATCAATATTTGTAACTAGTGTACTTGCCCGTTGAGAAAAACGTGTTCTCAATAGCATCAATATTTGTAACTAGTGTACTTGCCCGTTAAGAATAACGTGTTCTCAATAGCATTAATATTTGTAACTAGTGTACTTGCCCGTTAAGAATAACGTGTTCTCAATAGCATCAATATTTGTAACTAGTGTACTTGCCCGTTAAGAATAACGTGTTCTCAATAGTATCAATATTTGTAACTAGTGTACTAGCCTGTTAAGAATAACGTGTTCTCAACAGTATCAATATTTGTAACTGGTGTACTTGCCCGTTAAGAATATCGTGTTCTCAATAGTATCAATATTTGTAACTAGTGTACTTGCCCGTTAAGAATAACGTGTTCTCAATAGAATCAATATTTGTAACTAGTGTACTTGCCCGTTAAGAATAACGTGTTCTCAATAGTATCAATATTTGTAACTAGTGTACTTGCCCGTTAAGAATAACGTGTTCTCAATAGTATCAATATTTGTAACTAGTGTACTAGCCTGTTAAGAATAACGTGTTCTCAACAGTATCAATATTTGTAACTAGTGTACTTGCCCGTTAAGAATAACGTGTTCTCAATAGTATCAATATTTGTAACTAGTGTACTTTCCCGTTAAGAATAACGTGTTCTCAATAGCATCAATATTTGTAACTAGTGTACTTGCCCGTTAAGAATAACGTGTTCTCAATAGCATCAATATTTGTAACTAGTGTACCTGCCCGTTAAGAATAACGTGTTCTCAATAGCATCAATATTTGTAACTAGTGTACCTGCCCGTTAAGAATAACGTGTTCTCAATAGTATCAATATTTGTAACTAGTGTACTTGCCCGTTAAAAATAACGTGTTCTCAATAGTATCAATATTTGTAACTAGTGTACTTGCCCGTTAAGAATAACGTGTTCTCAATAGTATCAATATTTGTAACTAGTGTACTTGCCCGTTAAGAATAACGTGTTCTCAATAGTATCAATATTTGTAACTAGTGTACTAGCCTGTTAAGAATAACGTGTTCTCAACATTATCAATATTTGTAACTAGTGTACTTGCCCGTTAAGAATAACGTGTTCTCAATAGTATCAATATTTGTAACTAGTGTACTAGCCTGTTAAGAATAACGTGTTCTCAACAGTATCAATATTTGTAACTAGAGTACTTGCCCGTTAAAAATATAACTGTAAAAGTTACATTAAACGGAGTTGGTAAGTGTCAAAAAATTATCACTTACATTGTTTTTCGACTGTATCAAAAGAAAGTAGTATCTATTATCTACATTTGGGTCGATATCCAATATTATCCTTACATCGGATATATCCCAGTGATACAATACCGTAGATTTTTTGGCGTATTTATTCCGATATCTCCGATGTATGGATATGTTTAACTGGCGCTGTAATGTTGGTATGATTCAATTGATGGAATATTCTTCAAATCCTTTTTAAAATTAATTTATGACTTTAAGTACTATTTTTTTACACATCACAGAGTAAATAAAATACTAAATAACTACATAATTGTGCATGTTTTTTTTTCAATTCATCTAATTATTATTTATTGAACCTATAAATCAGGGTGGGAATTGACGGTGGGAATTGATCATTCCTCTACCTAACTGTAAGGGATTTTTTTGAAAAATAAAAAATGATAACCATCGAGAAATAAAATATTACAAAGAAAAAGAATTTAAATAAATATCTATAATAATTATCAATTACCTATAAATAATAATCTTTTCGATATTATTAATTAGGCTATGTTCCGAGATATCGGACAGTTCCTCATCTTCGATCCGATATGAAAAGATACATTAAGATATAATTTAAATCATAATTATTAATTTATTATATACTTTTTCAATAATCAATAGATTAATCAATCAATCAATTTCTTATTAATATATAATCATCAATAATTTTTCAAAAAATAATCAATAACTCTTCAACAATAATCAATTTCACTTTTACAAATGTAGTTTGTCGCTATATTCGTAACTACTCACCTCCTTAAATTTTCGTGCTACGTCCATGTTGAGAAATTTTTTATTGCTTCACAAGAAATATTCAAACAACTTGAACGCGATTATTTTATGAAAAGAAATACGAATTATTAATGTTCGAAATATGTATTATTTCATTATTGATATTTTGCATTGATTATAGTGACTGGTTTTATTAGTGTTGTTTAAATTATAATCACAGTATTTTACTATGTTGTTTTTACACTATTATTAATGGATAAATAATGTAAATGTAAAAAATATGCTAACTGTTTGTTTTAACGGTGTGAGGAAAGCTGATAACTGCCATAGCGGACAACTGCCATAGCGGACAACTGCCATAGCGGACAGCTATTGTCATGGTGGACAATTATTGTCATGCGAACAATTGTCATGCGAACAACTGTCATGCGAACAATTGTCATGCGAACAACTGTCATGCGAACAATTGTCATGCGAACAATTGTCATGCGAACAATTGTCATGCGAACAATTGTCATGCGAACAATTGTCATGCGAACAACTGTCATGCGAACAATTGTCATGCGAACAACTGTCATGCGAACAACTGTCATGCGAACAACTGTCATGCGAACAACTGTCATGCGAACAATTGTCATGCGAACAATTGTCATGCGAACAACTGTCATGCGAACAACTGTCATGCGAACAACTGTCATGCGAACAATTGTCATGCGAACAACTGTCATGCGAACAACTGTCATGCGAACAATTGTCATGCGAACAACTGTCATGCGAACAATTGTCATGCGAACAATTGTCATGCGAACAATTGTCATGCGAACAATTGTCATGCGAACAATTGTCATGCGAACAATTGTCATGCGAATAATTGTCATGCGAACAACTGTCATGCGAACAACTGTCATGCGAACAACTGTCATGCGAACAATTGTCATGCGAACAATTGTCATGCGAACAATTGTCATGCGAACAACTGTCATGCGAACAACGGCCATATTATATATTATAATTTTGTATTGAGTTAATTGTAATGTGCTTGTAACCTCACCGTTTCATGGGTTTAATTTAATGTTAGGTATATTAGTATTTTAACCTTAAAATTTAGTATAACAATGTTAACATGCATTGTCCGAAGTTGTGCACGAAGAGGTATAAAAATATTGACTGTGGTTTCAGAATTGAAATTTGAAGTAATACTAAATTCGTTGCTTTGTTAAAATTATTTCATTTCACATTTTAATAAATCAAAATAACCAAATGTTTGACAAAGAGGTTGAAATCTATTACCAAGTAGCAATGATACTCGGGCAAATGTTGTCCCAATACAGCCAATGTTGTCCCAATACAGCCAATGTTGTCCCAATATAGCCAATGTTGTCCCAATACAGCCAATGTTGTCCCAATATAGCCAATGTTGTCTCAATATTGGCCCAATAAACATTGCTACCTAGGGATCGATGTGAAACTTTCTTTTCAAACATTTCACAATACAAATAATAGTACAAACACAAGCTTTACTGGTAAGAATTTCCAGTGAGTGTGATTTTGCATCTTATTATGAGTTGCGTTTAATGATTACAGAGCTCATTACAATTCACCCAATACAAAATTATAATGTATAGTATGGCAGTTGTCCGCATGGCTGTTGTCCGTTATAGCAGTTGTCCGTTATAGCTTTTATCCGTTATAGCAGTCTGTCGCATGGCAGTTGTGCTAGAGTCGGTTTAACAATATTGGGAGGGTCACACAGTTGCTTTTCGGGTTGATAGAAGTTCACTGGTTAGGTTTTACCGTGTCTACTGATAAAGGAGCATAGCAAGATAAGACTTATCACACTTTGATATCATGACAACTGATAACAGTAGCATCAGTGAAGAGAAAATAATTAGTTAAGACTACAGTATCAATTACCAGAAGTTAATTGAATACTGAATGGTAATTGCAACACGTTAAAAAAAACACTTTAAAATATTTATACTAATCCAACTCGTTATTTTAATAGGTATTCCTTATGCATTTGTAGTTATTAATTTAGTTATTTCTTTCTGTGATAGTACATGTTAAATACATATTAAAGTTGCATAGCTTCAAAGATATGAAATAATTTATTAAATGTGGAGATAAATAATACATTCATTTTCCTCATGAAAACTCTTGCAGCTATTTACTTATATTTGTATATACAGGGTGACCCTCAAAAAAGTGCACCCAAGTTTGAATTAATATAAATATCGTACACGTACAATCTTAAGCAATGACGGTGGTAGAATGGATACATGAAAAAAAAATCTAATTTTTTAATTCACTTCAACTCATTTTTTAACTACTTATAAATACGATATTTATATTAATTCTAAGATGGGTACACTTTTTTGTGGGTCACCCTGTATATATGTGTTTTTGAGTAATGAAATTAATTGAAATGTTAATAATTACTTGAATTAGGTATCAATTAATTTATAATTATTTGCTTTAACTATTGTTTATTATCATTTAGTTATTTAAGTATTATTAATTAATTAATTTTTCTTTCATGCAAAAGAGATGTATAGAAAATTAAGAGTGGTCCGCTCTTAATCTATAATTTTATCTCATAACTTTCTCTCTCAATCTTCTATGGCCCCACCATAACTTCCCCTCTGGGAAGAACATACCAATATCTAATTGAATAAATCAAACTGTAGTTTAAAAGAAGAAATATTATTCATCAATAAGAATTATTATTATTATATTATTAATATTATAGTCATATATCATCAGAAGATATATACCATTATTAATTTGTATAATAGTATAGATATATCACACATACACTTAAATACCTATTCTTCAATGACAGTATAAATTACTGTAGCTACCTAATTTATTATGTGGTGAACTCTGTGAACTTTGGTATTTGTGATACTGACTTAGAGTCAACGATAAGGAAATAATGTCAAGAAATGAGAATTAAATTATGTAAATAGAATTTATATGTTTTTTCTACCTAAAAATGGTAAACTATACATTAACACATTGACCGCAATGTGTACCATATACGTACACAGAGAACTTTCTCAACCGGCGATGTGCACATATATGGTACATGCATAAAAAATGTCTATATTTCTTAAATTAGATGTATATCAGTTTACATTAGAAATTTTAAGGAATGGTGTATTGTTGCAAGAAGATAAATTACTAAAACGAATATAGATGTTGAAAAATATGATTATTTATAACTATAACCGGAATTGATGTAATACATGTTTACACCTATCGTCAGTAAAGCAAACATGCTGGATCAGCAATCGCGGTCAACGTCTCAATTTTCCTACGTACAAATGTAAAACAAATATATATATATAATATTCGTACGTAAAATTGTGATAGTTTTTTTTAATTTTTCAACGTAAAAAAAATATAAAATATTCATACGTTAACATCTAAAATGAATATAGATAATAGGTTGCTACCTATTATACAATGTTCTTTAGTATAAATGAAAAACATAGAGCTATATATAATTTTCCAACGTAAAAGGTAATTTTTAAACAAATATATAATTTACATTTATTTATTATTCGTAGCTATTTAAATATATAAATGTAAATGAATGTAGGTATATAAATTTCTCACGTAACAATTTAAAACAAATATAAATAATATTCGTACGTAAAAATATAAAATAAATTTATAATCAGGGTGTTGTTAGTTATCAAAGTACTAGTAACTAGTTGGCTAGGGAAAGATAGGTATCTATTAGGTACAGTAGTTAGCTATCTAAGTATTGTACCTAATTGACTAGGATTACTATTAGGTATCTAGTTGGCTAGTGTTAGGTAGGTACCTTTTAGGTTTATAGTTAGTTATCAAAGTTTACTACCTAATTGACTAGGGTTAGATAGGTACCTATTAGGTACAGTAGCTAGCTATCTAAGTGTTGTACATAAATGGCTAGGATTACTATTAGGTACCTAGTTGGTTAGGGTCAGGTAGGTACCTATAAAAGAAAAGTTACAAAAGAGTCACAGATTTATTATTTTCTATAATTTTCAAATCTTACAAATTTGTTGTCGTGTATCCAGCCCATTTTTGAAATATCTGCAATCATTACAATTTGCAAAGTGTATTTCTGGAAATGTGATATTAGTAAACTATCAAAAGATAATTGCAGATACACACTTCTTTGATCTCTAATGTATTATAAATTTCCTCGATAGTAACACCAAACAGATACGAAAAATTGTGGTATATATGTACCTAGAAGATACTTTCATCATCTAATATAATCATCGATTGTAAACCAACGCCCAACGGTGTACAAAATTGTCATACATAACATTTTAATGCATGATACAGCTTCAATTAACTAAGTTACTCTAATCAATATTTAATTTGCAATCTGCTTTTAAAAGTTATTTTACATTTTATGTAACTAACGAATACTAAGGTGTTATTATATCGACAGATTTAATCAACTAAGTTACTTTTATCAATATTCAGTTTCAATCAGATATTACATTTTATAAGCCTACTGAAGGTAAAATTATAATTGCTTGTCAATGATCTATATTCTATTGTACCAACAGACTATCGTACAACTAGGTTTAGTCGCTGGTCAATGCAGAGTACAGCGACTGACGAATAGAAGTTGTGTCTAGAGACCATTCGTTAGAAATGGAGCCCATTCTATGGTTGGTAGTTTTTTGGATTTTGAGTATCCAGATTTTGAGTGAAGGACTTGTCGTGAAGGTTGATTCGTTCAAGGTACACAAAGGAGTGATCTTCGTCGCACAGTCTATAAAGACTCTTCATAGAGGGAGTTTTATAGCCTGTGGCAACGAGTGTTCCATAGCGGACAACTGCTTCCACTTCCTCTTCGATCCTACTGATGTAAGTTTTCAAAATGAAATATTTCTAGCTTCATATTTATGATATTGTCAAGTTAATTAAGTAAATAGGGGAACGTCAAAGTACTCGAAAGAAGACGGTAACAAAGTTCATGATCAAGTCTATCCTTTAGTAGAAATTTCTGAATGATCTATCAGTACTTACCTATTTTAATAAAAACTACCATTTCGTTTTTTCAAGCTTTCGATTTCTGCAAAAATCATCTTAGGAAACCTAATTTTAATTTAAAGATACACAATTTATGTTCTCTAATCTCTTATCTAGGATATAGACTAACAAATACATATGCAAACTTTTTCATCTCTAATATAAATTGTGTATCTTTGACTTATTTTAAGTCATTTTTCGATAACTTTTAATTTTCGAGTACGGTGACGTTCCATTTGTCCACTAATCAATTATTTAAAAATGGTGATTCAATATACCCGACTCTTTCGTCAATATATTCAATTTTTCAGTATTTCTCAATCATAAAAAGATCTTTATATAGGATGAAATAGTTTCAAATTAGTGTTTCAATACTTTATTCACCGACAGGCCTTTCCATGCTCCCTCTACATCGATACAAAGAGCATAAATACCTCATTCACCATGCCTGCAACTGCTACCTTGTTCGTCAAGTCGAAACTTCTGAACGGTGACTTTGTCATGGAATTTCCTACCACAGGAATAGTCACACGCCGGTAAGTATGAAGTAGAATTAGGTACTCCTAATCTTTAGCTACTTGGAGATAAATGTTCCGAACAATTTGCCGATTTTTTTATAATTTTGGGATTGCACTGCGAGTTTTTTAAACCCCTTTAATCCCATAATGACAAGCGTACAGAATACCTTTATTTAATCTATAATGAAATCGAATACTAGTATATGTGTAATCAACTTTAAATGACGTAATGAAAACCCTAATTAAATTCTATGATTGTGTCACATTGGCATCAGAGTCAAGATTGAAAGTAGATATTGACACTCTATCACCTTCTAAGATGAGCCAAACGAGCTAATTTTTTATTACAAAACTATTTACATAAATTAATAATTACACCTCTAATTTATTTGTTTTATAATTATTTAAATCTATCCAAACCAGAGATGCTTACGACCTGTGTTTAAGCTATGGTTTGAATGTTCCTCCACCATCTAAGATCTCCTACAACTTCCACGTGTTCCAAGGATTCACTGGAGCTCCTGTGAAAGCCAAGACTGTCTTCAAAACACTAGTTTTCAAAACTGACAATAACGATGTCATATCTGAAGTCTACAAAGGGATGAAAATGTTGCACATAAAGTACAGTCCAATCGGAACTACTTACTGGGGTTTGACACACGGTAAGGGAATTGTCTTTGCAATCAGAAATGGATATCCCCTGACTTCAACTAATTACTTCGAAAGGGTTATTTGCATTTGAATATCTAGAAACAGAATGTCTCTTACCGCACTTTCGATAGGTATATCTCAGAGAGAAAGTTGTGAGTGGGTCATATGAGATTAGGTGGACACCCTTCTTAATCTTAGATGTCCCACCACATCGTTATCTTATTCTAGATTTTCTAAACACTTCAAGTTTTCTTCTTATATCGCAAGCGTGTTCTTATTACAACTTTAGATGTTTCTTTATCTCTATTAACTATTAAAAAATGTTCAATCATCACAGGG
This sequence comes from Caprella mutica, assembly GCA_947561585.1. Taxonomy (NCBI): domain Eukaryota; kingdom Metazoa; phylum Arthropoda; class Malacostraca; order Amphipoda; family Caprellidae; genus Caprella; species Caprella mutica. The sequence continues at coordinate 126,334 of CANNZV010001633.1, read as the reverse complement.
ATATATCTAACTTTATGAAGAGAGACTAAAAGGTTGTTTTATTACAACTGTTTTTCTCAATGGATAACTGATATTTCACTATCATAAAGCATTCCGTTTTCTTTAAAAAATATTTGAAAAACAAAGTGTTCTATAAGTGGTGTGCAGACTTTTCACCGACTGACGTTTCGCCGACAAACGTTTCACCGACAAGACGTTTCGTCGACAGGACTTTTCGTCGACAGGACTTTTCGTCGACAAGACGTTTCGTCGACGGTACTTTTCGTCGACATGACACACTCTAATGTTACAACACATGTACTTTAACAGAAGAATGTATCAAACGATCAAATTATAAAATAGAATAATGGTAAGTACACTAAACCAAAACTATTTAATAATAACAAATTATTTTGAAGCAATTTAATATTTTTGGGTCGAGTTACGTTTGTGATTTTTAAAAATTAAAACAATTTTCTCTCAATAATTTACGTTTCATTTATAATATAATAAGATCCGCGTCTGTCCGTGTGTCACACTTTTATTAGGAAATACATATTAAAAGGAAGAATAAATTATTTGTGGCAGTATCATGACTACGGACTACAATAATATTCACACTAATTATTTGAAAATTTAAATTCATATTTTGGCTTTTGAAATATTTTTCTGTTTAATCAGAATATTGGTACCATAATACCAAGGTTCATAGACTATAACAGGTTAGACGAATTGAATAATACAACAACTTCAAAGTGTTACTATGAACTGCATCCACCAAGTCTTCAGACAATTTTAAAAATTAATTAATATTTTTTATAAAAGTGCTATCAAAATAATTCTCCTACATGCTAATTAGTTATTAGGTATTAAAATTTTGAATAGAATATACTTTTTTTTAATTTCAGAGAACCTAGTCATAATTTAACAAAGGTTAAGTTTCATTTTCTAAATCCTTAAAAAATAAACAATAACTGATTATGTAATACTTTGAAGAACTATTTTGATCAATCCCTACGAAAAATGAATAATTTTTAAAGTTAAAGTACCTATACACCGTATAGGTACCTACCTACCAATTTTGTTCACAGTAATCAATAGGTAAGTACCTACCGATAGGCTATATAAATAAGTAATATTAGTAACCTAAAAAATTGATATAGCATTGAAGTGTCATGAAACTTATATTACAAATAATTGACATTTTATATTATTTCTTTCTTATGTTATTATTACAATATTATGTGTGTTATAATTTTAGCAACAGCAATAAAAGCTGATGAAAATGTTCACCAGTGCCCCATCATATTTAAACTCACAAGGTGTTTGTAGCATCCTACCATTCGGGTTTTTGTCCATTAGCAAGCGAAAAAATAATAATACTGAAATATTTTCATATCAATCGATAGATTATTAAATTTAAGAGTTATAACTTTGGCCCCACATTGTTAAATTTATAGTTTAAGAGATATTCAAAACGAAATACTGCAGTTTTTTTTTTCAAGCAGTGTAGCACACTAATTTTCGGAGTTCATTGCAGTTAGTTTATTATCCATTTGCAAGCGAAACAATAATAATATTGGGATATTTCTATACCATTCGATAGATTATTAAATTTAGGAGTTCTGGCTTGTGACCCACTATGGTTCAATTTATAGTTTAAGAGATATTCAAGACGGAAGTTCTTTCCATTCACTGTTGCACACTAATCACCGGAGTGAATAGTCTTTAGTTTTTTATCCATTTTTCTGTTGAAACACATTTATATTATTATAGTTTTTAAATTTAAAAGAATTCTGAGTACGGAACCAGCGTCGAAAAATGTATTGTTTAAGAGAAAACCCCATATATCTCATTGTTTCACAACTCCTTTTTCAAAAACCGCCATATGATCACATCGTACCTCTGGCATTTTTTTTCCAGGCTGTTTAACCTGTTATAGTCTATGAACCTTGCATAATACATACTTGAATTCGAATAAAATTTAGATTCAATAACAGGTACTGTACTAGTGATATAAGATTTATATCATCGGATTTGTAGTTGACAAGTTATTTTCAGTTGGTTAATGTTCACTGTTCGACTACTGCGGGTTTTCTGTAATTGAGTGGTAATCCTAGATTAAAAGTCAAGATTTAATATAAAAAACTCGCCGTTGAATGTTTATCGATACTTAGGTTACTGTTTTACCCAAAAGTTATTCTTTGAAACCAGTAGTTGGCTTTAAAATACAAAAAGTTCAGAGTTATCGAACGATTTCCCATCTTCGAAATTGTGATCCTCCAAGAAAAATATGAGCTTATTACATAATATTGTAGAAGTAATAAACTATTATTAATATTCTTAAAGTACTCGAAACGACACATTTACCCAAGCCAACATGGCAAGATACTAATAGGCAGTTGTGACACAAGACTACTTATAGAGTATATATATAGACAAAGAATTAAATTTAAGAATGCTCTTTGTGTGTGGATACAGTCATTTAGATTTTAATGATTTCATTATTTGATGCAATATATATGATACATATTTTTTAGTTTTGTCTTACATATACAATTTTTCAAATTACTTAAATATAATTTGTTATTTTTGAATAGTTTTGGTTTAGTATCAATGTAGACAAACGATTGAAATAATTTAATAGTTTTCCTCCTTACCAGTATTCTATTTCATAACTTGATCGTTTGATACATTATTCTGTTAAAGTACATGTTTTGTAACATTAGAGTGTGTTAATATCCATTTTACGAAAATTTGTCTACAAACGTCTTGCCGACGAAACGTCTTGCCGACGAAACGTCTTGCCGACGAAACGTCTGTCAACCTTATGAGTATGTATTTTGAACTTAAATCATTTATATATAAGAGTGATTAACATTTAGTGATTATAATTTAAATCAAATTTACGGCTTATCGTTTATTATAATTTTTTCCTAATTCTAACGTTCAATTTCTGATAAAATTTAATATCTTGTAAGGATCATAAATATAAAGTTTTCGTAAAATTTCTTCCGGTGCTTGGTTCTCTTTCTTCATATTCCATAATAACTGCATTAACTGCAATAGCTTTTCTGCAGTCATGAGCATTGTCACTGACTGGTGGTAAGTGATTTTGTTTATAGAGCCATTTTCCTTTATGACTGCTTCTTCCAGTCCCGTGTATATATTTCCCTTTGATATCAGCGATATTGCCGTTTTTCATAATCGGACGTTAAAACGATAATATGATAGAAATTAGAGCTTTTGATATCGAGTATATACTTTGCAACTACAGCATATGTAGCGTGTATCGATATTGCTTTCACGATTTTCAGATCTCATAGCCTATCGTTATAATAAATTTTTAATGTATCGAGAATCATAGTCAAATTCTTGTATCTGAAGATGATAAATCACTATCTATTAATAAATAATAATGCATGGAATTAGCAATTAAATATGATAATGTAAATATCCTGAACAATCACTTATTTGAGTGGTATACCAAGTGTATATGAACACCTAGTTCGGAACTGGTAATTTATAAATGAGAAGAGAATTGATTCTGTCCGAATGCCTTAAAATCACTAACGAAATTACCGGTGATACTCGAAAATCTGGATAGGATTAAGAAAAAAAAAAGCATACAAAGACACAATAAGTCTTTGATAGAAGCTATACTAAAGTGAATCTCCAATGATTTCTCACAGTTTACTAATTTCACATTCCACAATAGAAAATTTGCTAATTGTAATGCTTGTAGATACTTTAAAAATGGTCTGGATACACGATAATAGGAAATTAGAAAACTGTTTTTGTGAAATTACCATAGGTGGCTATAGGCTAGTACTTGTTTAGTATGTGGGAGTTATCTTCTTGGTTCAGTCTCATTTATTCTTATTTCCTTATTAATACTACCGTACAGTTTGTATTAGATGTTCAACTCACCAAAGAACTAACTCTAAGTTTGACGTTAAAATCTTAATAGTTGTTTAGATAGTTAGAGTTCAGGAAATAACTATTTTTCGTGACAATCATTCTTCTCGTCCATATCTCAACTGACGTGATCTTATAACCTATGACTGGAAATGTAACAGGAGCTACTGTTAAAATGACTCAATTCATGTTGTGCTACTAGTCCACTGGTAAATTTAATCAATTTCCTAAATTAACTGGGAGAAAGTTGTGTTATTTGACATTATAATAGTTTTATCTTTTATTCATTGGCTATTTCAACTAGTAAAATGATAAGTTATTACATCATGGAAGGTGTAGTAATATATTTAATGGAAGTGTTAAAGGTACTGAATACCTGTTAACTTCATTTCAAACTGACATAAATAGTTCCAACAACAGTACAATTTCTCTCAGATAAGTCCTTAGCCAATTTTTGTAGCCGTCATAATGGAAGTCAATGTCTGTTTTCTGGTTTGGACATCTGGTATTTGAGTTGTTACCTTATAAAATCTATTAAATTTATATGTTTTATCATATAAATCAGATCTTAACTTCTAAAGTAACATTATAAAATAGGAGCAAGTAAAGATAACGGACCAGAAACGGACCAAGTAAAGTTAACGGACCAGAAATGAAGCTGGTAAAGATAACGGACCAGAAATTAAGCTAGTAAAGATAACGGACCAGAAATTATCCTATAGTAAAGATAACGGACAAGAAATTCTACCAGAAATTAGGCTAGTAAAGTAAACGGACCAGAAAACTGTCTTTTAGTTTTAGAAAATATTTGCTTTAGTATTTTATAAATATACAACTTTATAAATGATGATATTAATGATTATACATTAAGTTTTCATATTTTATTAATTGAAAGAATTGATTAAAAAAGGTGATCCATTTTGAAGTTGTGAAGAACGAGTAGTAAAAAGATGGAAATAAAAATTCTGCTTAAATCCTTTAATGTGGTATCTATGATTCAAAAATTATATTCTTTTTCCAACTATTGGTCAAACATTTAATAATTTAACCAAGTAAAGTTAACGGACCAGAAATGAACCTCTAATTTAACCTAGTAAAGATAACGGACTCTGGTTCGATATCTTTACTTGCTCCATAAAATATTATGTCAACATTTTGCAAGTAAAGTTTTCAAACAATTAGAGGTTACATGACATTCATTTCTATATAATTATAGACTTTTGTCTTCTATTATTTATTGCTTGTCAATATTTATTGAGTAGTATTTGCTGTTAATTATTTATTGCAGGTAATAAATAAAGGAAGAATGTAGAGTCTTCATCATAGATAATAAAACTTAAATATTATGATCATATCTATGTATTTTGTCATTTTCTAAACAGGAGTTTATATTGGCATCTTTTAGTAATTTAATTTAGTATTTGTTGTCGAACGCAAGAGACGACAATTTCCATGGCAACTAAATCGGTGTTCGCTCTTAAAACCCTGTGTGAAAATTAATGAAAAATAATGATCGTATTTTATCATTATTTCAGATATCGTCAAGAATGTCAGACGAAATACAATAGACTATTAATGTTTTTAGTTTATGATAGGTTACGACTTGATTTTGGTCTAATCATTTATAGTCGTAGATAGAAGATCTTTTTATCATCGATTATAATCCCTTATCGATTGCCAATGGTCGACGACTAGCTATTGCTTTTTAACTGAGAATCTTTTTGTTCGAGTTTGTTCTTATTGGTGTTTGCAAAGTTTTGCAATTCTAATGAGTTTTAGGCAAGATAGAATGCATTAGTGTGTACTATAGTACTTCATATGTAATAGATGCATACATAAAATAACCAATTCAGACTAATGTTTCAGCTTCAACCTGTAATAGTCCAAGGTAGACACATTTTAATCATTGAAATGAATGCTATTTTCAAAATAAACGACCAATGTATCAACATGCCTTGCAGTTTATATGAGCAGTCAAGATAATGATATCAATGAGAAGTGTGATAAGCTTGTGTTCGTTTCGACACCTTCTATTAATCTCATCAATATTTAATCCTCAATCAGATTGAATAAGTTATATTGCAATATAGGTACCATTGCATTTTATAGAGCTACCGAGTTCTATGGTGGGAGTACCAGTGAATGATCCATTATATCAACAGACTTTGATAGAACTAGGTTTATTCGCTGGTCAATGCAAAGTAAAGCGATCGACGTATAGAAGTTGCGTCAAGAGACCATTCGCTAGAAATGGATCCAATTCTATGGTTGGTCGCTATTTGGATACTGAGTATCCAGTTTTTGAGCGAAGGGGTCGTCGTGAAGCTTGATTCGTTCAAGGTACAGAAAGGCGTCTCCATCGTCGCAGAGTCGGTAAAGACTCTTCATAGAGGGAGTTCGATAGCTTGCGGCAACGAGTGTTCTATAACGGACAATTGCTTCCACTTTCAATACGATCCTACTGATGTAAGTTTTTATCAAATTTGAAATGAAATATTATGAATTTCATATTTATGATATTGTTAGATTGATGTAATAAAAATAAAATTACTTGCCTTATGTAGCCGTACATATGTGCTCTACTATATGAAAGATTTATTTTGATCTATTTGAGGAAAATATAACCACAAAATATGCGCATAAATTTATCACTTGAAAGGGAAAATATGTATGTTGTCTTATGGCCTAAAAGGTTAACAACTACTTTCCTAGTGCTGTGAATGTCCGAATGTTCCTAGTGCTGCGAATGACATTTTCCTAGTTCAATAATCAATTATTTTAAAATAGTTAATAGTGACTACTTTATCAATTTGCAGTGTTTCAGTTTTTCTGAATCGTAAAAGTGACCTTTCTATAGGATGAACTGGTTACAAACTAGGTTTTTTCAATACATATTCACCGACAGGACTTTCCATGTTCACTCTACATTGGCACAAAGGGCGCAACTATTTCAGGGAACACACCTGGCACTGCTACCTTGTTCGTCAAATCGAGACTTCTGAACGGTGACTTTGTCATTGAATTTCCTACCACAGGAATTGTAAACCATCGGTAAGTATGAAGTAGAATTTGATACAGCTATATCGTAAAGGTTGCATGAATTTTTTTAATTCAAATCAGTTTTTTAACTTCAAATGACGTAATTTACTTTAAACCTTGAAATAAATCGTACTTGCAAACTTATTTTCTAAAGTTATATATATTTATTAAACAATAAACTTCTTATATTATATAATGATTTAAATTTGACCAAATCAGCGATGCTTACGACATGTGCTCAAGCATAGGTTTGACGCTTCCTTCGCTCTCCCTGATCTCCTACAACTTCCACGTGTTCCAAGGATTCAGTGGAGCTCCTGTGAACGCCAAGACAGTCTACAAAACAGGTGTCTTTAGAAATTACGAAGACAATATCATACCTGTAGTCTACGATGGGATGGCTATTTTGTACTTAACAGCTAGTAGGACAGGAAATACCTACTGGGCATTGACACAGGTTGGGGGAATTGGCTTTGCCATCGAAGAAGGAAAAACCCTGATTTCCAGTAATTACTTCGAAAGGGTTATTTGCATTTGAATATCTAGAAACAGAATGTCTCTTACCGCCCTTTCGATAGGTATATCTCAGAGAAAGTTATGAGTGGGTCATAGAAAATTAAGTTGGGACTCTAGTAATCTTAGTTGTCTCACCTAGCGTCCACCTTTACTTAAGTGTCCATAATTTAGATTCACACTTTTCAATTTTTTCTCTTTTATCGCAAGTGTGTTTTTACTACAATCTTAGACGTTTCATCATATGTAGTAACAGTTTAAAATTATTAAATTATAATCATTATAGAGATATATTTGACTTTATAAAGTGAGGTGAAAGGTTTTTACCTCGCATTGATTTTATTATTATAGAACAATGTATGTTCGTTGAATAATAAATACACTTTATATTTCAAGCAAATTTAGGTCTTATTCTTGTGTACTATCAGAAAATAATTGTCAGTTAAATTTTTTCTAAATTCTAACTTATAAATTTTCATACTTTGTTATGATCATTAATATATAATGTTCTGGTTCGTTCTATGAATTCCTTTAATTCTTTTCAAGAAAGGAAATCAAATGATTCCCAAATTTTCAAAATATATTTTTCCAAGTGCTGACATATGTACGTGTAAGAAATAAGATTGGCTTTGGGGAAGAGTACAAATACTATCAAAAATTATAACTGTTTAATTCTCTCACTAAGAATGGTTCTATTATTACCAATCCAATTAGTAGAAGGCTTCCCTCTCATATGAAGAACATATTAATCAATCTCATTTAAAGAATTGTGAATGGTATAATCTGATACAGTTCATATTTGATAATGTTAAAATTGATAGACATTTAGAATGAGGTATATATCATTGGTAAATACCTTGTGTAAAATTTATAAGCGACTTCTGGTTAGGTTAAAAATTATCAGGTCTTATAGTTTAGGGGCACCTACCAAAGAGTTGAGGAAATGTAATTTAAATCAAAATTGTTTGATGTACTAACTGACAAAGAAATAATTAGATACTATATAGCTGTGGTTTATTTCACCTGTTAGAAGATTTCTATGGATTTAGAAAGGCCACAATCAGCATCATATAATTGCATTTCGAACTACGAAATAAATTTTGGATTCTTGTGGGTCTTTAATTGATGAGAGCAGTCAGTAGGTTTAGTTCAAATATTTGAATATTATGTTACAAGATGTTAAAGTTAGGACAAGGACAGCTTTTTGGTAGGATATGGAAAGAATATTGGGTGATTACTGACGTTAAGATAATTGCTCTAATCAGTATAATAGGAGCTGACCAATTGAATGTTAGAACTATATCTAGTGGGCTGGATTTGGAATTTAATGGAAACAGAAAGTGTTGAGAATTTAAGTTAAGGAGTTAGTTGAGTTGGGACTTCAAATGAAATTGGGCAGAGACTTGAGTGTCGTCCAGCAAGCTTAGGTCTGTTAGCAGGTCGTCGTCGTAACTACGAGTTAATTTGGATATGTATAACCAGTGTTTAAATAGTCTCTGGTTTAAAGATGAAACTAAACTAACAGGCAGAACTAAATTCCTCAAATTTTCGTGTAATGTATAGAATAAGTTGTAATAATATCTAGGTTAATGATCTTAGTTGTAGTAATTCATATTAAAGTGCTTTTGGAAATAACCATGCTCCCTATTGTACATTTATTTGTTCTTAACACTTTCGCACAGGCAAACGACTATAGCAGTCCTGTTGAATTGGCAGAAATGCCCACTGAAGTGGATTCTAATTTATAGTTGGAAGAAGAAAGAAGCTGGTTCAAAATAGTCTTTGCACAAAAGATGTACCTCATTATAAGTCATATGCTGTAACATATACCAGTGATATCTTTGTATTATGCACGAGGAACTCTGCACTACCATGATACTATTTGTACCACAATTAAAAACTGAGAGCGATTATTATCCATTTGTATTTTCACGTACCTCAGTTCAGTATAATATTAGGTTCACTATGCTTTTCATTATCCTTGTAAATTAAGAAATTTATTGTAACTTTATTGAATTCTAAATTTTATTTTCGAATAAGACAAATCCATATTAGCGTGATGCTCGGGATTGAAACATTATAGTTAAAGAGAAAAAGCTAAGATCTTCTATTCTAAAAGAAAAAAACAATGTGACCCACCGGTGGGTCATATCGCAGGAAACGTGTTAAGAGTATATATGTCAATTACTTTATCCAATGAGAATATCGCCCCTGAACATTTAACCTAAAACTTAGTTTTTTTATGTATGATTTTGCTAAAAGCTCTTTAAATATGTATATCATATAACAGTATACAATTGTACTCTTGGGGGAAAATGTTGATTAATTTGAAAATCAACATTGTATAATCTGCCTAATAAGTGTATATTATGTCTCTTGAATGGAAAATAAATTTGCATAAAGAAATATTTCAATTTTTAATTGTATTAATTTTGTCGTCATGACAAACGTTTCGCTTGTGCTTGCCATTTTTGGTGCTTGCTTAGCTGAATTAAAGTGTGTTTTCAGGCAGCATATAAATAATAAAGGAATATCATAAAATAAATGCATATCAATAATGTTTTAACTTCAACCAATTGTCCAAGGACAAAGGTAGTCACGTTTTAAAATCAGTGCAGTGCATGGTAATTTTCAAATTTTAATGTCATGCTATGAATATCATATGAGTTAAAGATAACTGTATCGATAAGAAGTGTGATAAACTTGAATCTGTTTCAAGAACTCAAATCAACTAAGTCATTCTCATCAATATTCAATCTACAAAAAAGATTGAATGAGTTTTATTACAATAGGAACCATTATATTTTATAGAGCTACCGAATGGCACAGAGTTATTGCTAGTAAATGGTCTATTGTATCAACAGACTCTGATAGAAGTAGGTTTAATTGTTGGTCAGTGCAGAGCATGTATATATATAGCGGCTGACGAAGAGAAATTCGTTAGAAATGGAGCCCATTCTATGGTTGGTAGGTGTTTGGATACTGAGTATCCAGTTTTTGAGCGAAGGACTCGTCGTGAAGGTTGATTCGTTCAAAGTACACAAAGGAGTGATCTTCGTCGCAGAGTCGGTAAAGACTCTTCATAGAGGGAGTTCGATAGCCTGCGGCAACGAGTGTTCCATAACGAGCAACTGCTTCCACTTCTTCTTCGATCCTACTGATGTAAGTTTTGTCCAATTTGAAGTGAAATATTTTGGATTTCGTAGTATGTTATTGTTAAGTTGATTAAGTTAATAGAATTAAAAGAGGAATTTCGCTCAAAGTACTCGGGGAGTATGATTTAGCATATGTTATGGCTCATGAATAAATCTGTAATTTAGTAGAAATTTTTAATTCACCTATTATGACCTCATTAACAGTTTCTTACCTAATACTGTTAATTTACCTTACTCCGATTATCATTTTTTGAAAAATTGAAAATTAATATACTCAACAATATCGTCAATTTTTCATTATTGCTGAATAATAAAAATAACTTTTATATTGAATGAAATGGTTGAAAATTAGTACTTAAATATTTATTCACCGACAGGACTTCCCATGTTCACTCTACATCGGAACAGAGAGCACTGCTATTTCGTCGGGCATGCCTGCAACTGCTACCTTGTTCGTCAAGTCGAGACTTCTGAACGATGACTTTGTCATGGAGTTCCCCACCACAGGATTTGTAAACCACCGGTACGTATGAAGTAGAATTAGGTTCTCTCAATTCAGGCTGCTTGGTGGTATAAATTGCTCTAGGTATATTCAACCCCGTTTATTTTCAAATCAGGTAAATTCAGTAAAGTGCACACTCTGTCACTACTGACCCATCCTCCTTCTTTGCAACCGGTCCGCTAGCCTAACCTTGTGAAATATTAAATGTATACTTTACTGAATTTACATGGAGTGGAATATACAGTGGTTTTATATACTGACTAAAGGTATAAATATATATTAATAGATGCATGCATCTCTATAAATCAAACCCGTTAATTTACTTGAACGACGTAATTTCAATTATTTCAAGTAGTTATGGAAGCTGCATCACGCACATTCTAAGATCATCAGTACGTACGAACTTTATTTTCAAAAGTTATTTCCATTATTAATGATTATGCTTCGTATTAGTTTGTAATATAATGATTTAAATCTATCCAAACCAGAGATGCTTACGACTGGTGTTTAAACTATGGTTTGAAGATCCCTTCGCCCTCTATGATCTCCTACAACTTCCACGTGTTCCAAGGATTCAGTGGTGCTCCTGTGAACGCAAAGTCAGTCTACGAGTCAGGTATCTTCAAAAATTACGATGACAACATCATACCTGTAGTCTACAGTGGGATGCTTTTATTGTACCTAGAGTTTGGTACGAGCGATGCTACCTACTGGGCTTTGACAAACGTTCTTGGAGTTGGTTTTCCAATCGAAGAAGGAGAAACCCTGACTTCAACTAGTTTCTTCGAGAGGGTTATTTGCATCTGAATAGCTAAAAACAGAAATTCTCTACCGCAATTTTGATAGGTATATCTCAGATAGAATATTTCCCTTCTTTATATTAGATGTGCCACTAATGCGTTCTGCTTATCTGGGAAGATCTTTTTCTAGATGTTATTCCATTTTTATCAAGTTTTCCTTTTCATTGTAAGCGTGTTTTTACAATTTTAGATGTTTCAATACTCAAGTAATTATTATAATATAGATTCATTCTAGGGATATATTTGACTTAGTGTACTTGTAGTTGTAAAATTTAGTATACTTCCATATGTAAAATCCATTTGTTCAATTATTTTTGTGGTCTTCAGAATATAGGTAACAAGTATTATTTGTTAGTTAGAGACTCAGAGTTATTAAATATGTTTTCCAATATGGTACTCAAAAAATATTAGTAAGGGTAATTTGACCCCATACGCTTCTTTCTTGACTAGATGTGTTTCTGTAATGTACTCTTTAGATTATGTAACTAGTGAGTTTACTAGTGAGTTATCAAATAATAATGACGGACTATATATTATAGGTCATTTAAAATTGTTCGTATATTTTGAAAAACTATTTGGATTTCTAAATTTTTTTTTTATCTGGATTTCGGTATTCGAGATTTTTGAATAACGATAATATTACCCATCCCTTAAAATTTACCAATTATAAATTTTGGACTATTTTTCATAATTATCCGAATTTTCTAAATAAAATTTTCTGGATTTTCAAAAAAAAAAATTGTAATACAGTAATATTTCAATTCTGGATTTTTAGTTTATTCAAATATTCGGTTTTCAAATTGTCAATTTTTCAGAATTTTCGGCTTCTCCGAATGTTCGGTTCAATATTTTAGTTATGGAATTATATCGTATCTTAATTGTTAAAGTGTGACATTTTCGTGCAACCAAACAACAGACAATAGTGGGTAATGATCTTGGAAGATATCGTATTTCTTTATTCCGACAGAAAGTAATGAGATGGGTAAAAATTGGCACAGTTAATTGAGAATTATAGAGTTCCCATTGGTTTGAGGGTAAATTAGAGACAGCCCACTTGTCGTTGAGGACCAATACAATTTGAAGAAATGAAAGGAGGAACCTTAAAAACGAATAGTTTGGGAATAATCTACCTAGTATATAAAAGGATGGTTAGATCTAGAAATGTCTAGTTGTCGTTTGAACTATCTAGTTATCGAATTCGAACTCTCCTCTGTTCATTTGAGTTAGTTAGTCAAGTTTGAGATCCCTCCTACTCAGTAGTTTTGCAATCGCAAGACTAATTCGATGAAGATTTCCATCTACTCTAGCGGTGGAGATAGGACCTAAGACGTGTGACCAAGTCATGCAATTCCATAAGTCAGTTCCCTGGCGTAGATATCGTAATCTCTACCGCAGAGTCTGTATAGCAGAAGAAAATAAGATGAAGTTGAAGCAGCACCTGAACCAGGTTACAGAGCAGCTTCAGGTCTCGTTGGGAAATTATTCTATGACTCAGGGTACTCTACAATGAGGAATGTATTGACTACAGTAACTGTGATTTTGAAGAGTCCCCTTTCGTAGACAATTAAGCTATCCCACTCACCTTGCTCACCGATGCGAGTTCAGTGCTTATTGTATTTCCCCATATGTGCTTACCAATGTAAAAGTAAAACCCCCAACATCCAAAGTTTGACCCCATGTTGTAGGACAAAGTTCTCCATAATATTAAATAATTTAGGAATTATCAATTAACCCTTTGTCTCATTGATCACGTAAACCTAATTTAATTTAAATGCAAGTTTTATTTCCCTTGTGACTTGTTATGGTACGATAATAAATTTCTTACTGATACATGATTTGATTAATTATCTGACAAGTAAAGTTACCAATAATTAAACACAAATTGATTACTTTTCCTCTAATGATCTTAACCCATTTATAAATAACCACACTACCAAGTTTAATGAGAGAATGTATTTGTTAAAAATATTTGTATGTATGTTTATGTATGTCCCCTTTTAAATGATGTTTTTTTTTCTTTAAACTACCTGTTGAACATTTACTTATGCTTTAATTTATTAGAACACATATGTACTCTTATGTCAGTTAAGCATAATTATTAATTTTTTGAACACAGTTTTTATTATTCAAAAGGCTTTCTCTATCAATTTATTACAAAATATCACATTTATTCGAGGCATATAGGTTTAACCCTATGAGAGTTTCGGGAACTGCAGTTCCCACTCGTGATTTTTCAACCTAACAAGCAGAATGCTACGTTTTTTTTTCAATTCTCAGGGATTAGAAGAACAATATCCGCATCTTTTGTAGTGTAAACCAAAGGTTTACACTACAATAAGATACAGCACTCTTATAAATTACGATATCATTAATCAATATTTAGTGTTATTAAAAACATTATATAGAAACTTTTAAACTTGTTTGTACTCTACACTATTCGTTCTGATAACTGTATAACTTTTTCAATTAGATATTGTTGTACAGTCTGCTGAAGCTGTAAGTAGGCAGGTAGTTATTGGTTTGAGAATAGCGTATCAAAGTTTTCTTTTCAATATGATCTTTGTTTTCATGAGGTTGTTAAATAGGTCTTTTAAACAAATTTGCAACCAAGGTAGGTAGGTAGCTAATTTAATCATGGGACTTAAGTACCTACCGAATATCAGAGATATTATATAGGGATGGGACGATTCCAAAATTTTCGCCGATACCGGTACTTGCCGATACCGATACTTTACAAAATCAACCGATACCGATACTTGCCGATACCGATACTTCTCAACAAGTGCCGATACCGATACTTGCCGATACCGATACTTGCCGATACCGATACTTTAAAAAAATGCCGATTCTTGCCGATACCGATACTTGCAGTTTTTTAAAGTTTATATTTATAAAACTCATTGATACCTAATGAGTTATAAAGTATAAATTATTCTTGTAAGTTTAATAAAGTTTTAACTCAAAACTAACACAGTAATGCTCTTTCAATGTAGTATAACATGAAGTGATTTACATATTTCACATTAATTGAAAACATTTGTATTAAATAGATAACTTTTCTGATGTGTGTTATCATCTTGTAGTAGCTACTTGTAATAAATAGGTGCAAAAATGGTTAACAGTAGCCGAATAATTCTTATCTTGAATTTATAGTCAGACTCAAAAATCTATTGGTAGATTCCGTATATACTTTAAATTTTTTATTAATAATTTCATGCATGTCATAATAAATAAATAAAAATAATATTTAGAACTCTAGTAGGTAGATGGTCAATTATTGGATTGGTACTTATAATGAATTTTTTTTAAATTATTTATTTCATTTATGGCTACAGAATAATAGAAATTTAATAAAAAAGAATTTATGAAATGAATAAAATTTAAATAATCATACAAGTATCGGCCAATACTTTTCAATATATGCCAATACCGATACCATTGCCGATACTCCCCAAAAATGCCGATACTTGCCGATACCGATACTTCGTCCCGTCCCTAATATTATAGTTATAACTTCGTATACTGTACAATGTACATAGATACGGTTTACTCTGGTTAAAGGTGATTGTCCCTTAAAACTGTTTCTTTATTTTGCATAGTAAAATTTTGAAATTTGATACACACATGGAAAATAATAATTGCCTATATACCGTAAATATATACATTCAAATTTCCTTTATAAAGATATCCAATCCTTTTCCTGTGATTCGTCAGTTTCCGCAACGCAAAACATGTTTAATAATAATGTTTACTAAGTATGTAATATTTTCTATTTACTAGTTATTTAATTCAAAATCTTACCATCATCCTTTCGGTAGGCTAAATAAAAAGAAAAAAGCAATTAAATTAAATCATCGCAGTGTAAGTTTCAAGTTTTCGGTCTAGTAAAAAAATATAATTATTGTTAATTACCTCTCCATTTAATTATTATCCGTGATGATACCTGTATGTAACATGAATAACAATTTAAATCTATCCTAATAACACCCCTTGTGTGTTTATTTATTCACTACTGTACTTTTCAGTTAAAAATAACGGGTAATCATCAATACCGATTTATTATCCGTTATTAGGTTACTTTTAATGAATTCAATCAAAATTAAATTTTCTGTATAGTCTGATTTATTTTATAGATTAAATACATTTAAAAATTGAATATAAATTGGGAAATTAAAATATCAAGTCAATCTTCTATACTAATAATATTATTCTGCTTGTTCCTTCCTTCCTTAGTGAGTACGTCCGTTACGGTTTCAGTAATTAGATATAAACAAATTCGGTATGTATGATACCACAAACTAAACATCTTATTAATGTCTTTTGTATTTTAAACCTCTTATTTCCATTGTGTGCTTCAATTTGATTATATTTAGTAAAAAGTGAGGCAATTGAAAGTGGGAGAAATGGAATGGGGGGAAGTGGATGTGGGAGAAGAGAATGTGGGGGATAATAATTTTGGGAAATGAAGATGGGGGAAGTAAAGATGGAAGTAGCATAGGTGGGGAATGAGAAGGTGGGAGAGGTGTAGGTGGGGAAAGTGTAGATGGGGGAAGTAAAAATGGGGGTAGTGAATTTGCTCAAAAGTAGATGGTGGAAATGTTGATGGTGGAAGTATAACTGAAGGAAAGGTAGATGGTGGAAGTGTAAGTTGTGAAAGTGTACTTGGTGGAAGTGAAGATGGGGGAAATGTAGGTGGTGGAAGTGTAAGTGGTGAAAATGTACTTGTAGGAAGTGAAGGCGGGGCAAATGAAGATGGGGGAAATGTTAGTGGTGAAAGTGTAAGTGGTGAAAGTGTACTTGTAGGAAAGGAAGGCAGGGGAAATGTAGGTGGAGGAAGTGAAGGTGGGGAAATATAGATGGGGGAAATGTAGGTGGAGGAAATGCAGGTGGATGAAATGTAGGTGGAGGAAGTGAAGGTGGGTGAAGTGTATGTGCGGGAAGTGAAGGTGGGGGAAATGTAGGTGGAGGAAATGCAGGTGGGTGAAATGTAGGTGGAGGAAGTGAAGGTGGGTGAAGTGAATGTGCGGGAAGTGAAGGTGGGTGAAGTGTATGTGCGGGAAGTGAAGGTGGGGGAAATGTAGGTGGAGGAAGTCAAGGGGTGTGGGGGGAGGAACTTTGGAGCTAAAATCCAACTTTGTTTAGAGAAAATGTTGTATAGTGATAAACTGATAATGTCCGTCAGGCGGTCTGTCACAAAATACGTTAAACAGACACTCTATCAATAGTACCTCATAAAGTTGGTGTAAACCAAATTAATGTCTCCAATAAATTATTTATAAGGGATAATCTATATAGTATATACCATAATAAATAAGCCGTATCAGTCGGTCTGTCCATCACAAAACGGGTTAAACATACATTCGATCAATACCGCCCCATAAAGCTGGTGCCAATCGAGTACCTGATGTGACCAAGATAATTAAATACAAATAAAAGGATATTATTTTCAGAAGCATGTTACTAAAAACATTTATTGCGTTTTATGTTTTCTTTTTAAATAGGAGTTTTTTTTATAATGAGTTCTATCAAAACATTCTTGTTGATTCTCATCCCGTTGAATTTCCACGAGTCTTGCTAGTACTAATAATTTCCTTAGTGTGTTTATTTATTTACTTAATTATTATTTATTTATTTATTTGGTGTCCCCTTCTACATGACGGGTATTAAACCTAAAGAATGTAACTATGATACGCACGGGAATATATTAACTTGATATTTAAATTTCCATGTTTTTATTCGTTAAAAGTAACGTAATAACGGGTAATAAATTGGTATTGATGATGACCCGTTATTTTTAACGGGAAAGTACACTACTAAAATAATAATTTTTATTTATATTTCTACATGATCGAATATAATTTTAGGAATTCATTATTGCGTACTTCAATATAGGAGTAAGTATTAGTTATTGTAAGAAGGAATATAAATAGTACAGTTATACCTGAAAATATTTTCTATCTCTGATTGTCATAGAAAACTTTTTTGGTAGACTGTGATAATCATGAATTCTTGCCATAATCATTTAGTAACATTGTTTTGATCAATTTGTTTTGAATTTTTTTTGTAATACAGTAAACGATTTAGACAATTTTAAATAGTTTTTATTCAAATTTATTAATTTCTATTTTGTAAAAAATAATATTTTTCAATAAAATATTATTCTTGATCTAAAAAAATTATTTTCGTCTCAAAAATAATTTTTTTTATAATTGTTTACTACATTTTGATTAAATTTTTGTTACATGAGAATCAATAATAATTAAATTTAAAATAAATTCTTCAAAATCTTACCTTCTCATCTACGATTTTAGTTTTCAAATCGTCTCTCGTAGAGCATGACGATGCTGTCGTAGTCGTCAATTTACTTCCGTTATCGACTTCTGGCACCGCCATCGGAGCTTGCAAATCGACGTCGACCGCGTCGATTGCCGGGATGTCTTTGGTGTCGATTTTTGAGTTCGACAGCATCGCGTTGGCCGCATTGTTCGATTCTTCCACGTTGGCTTCGTCTTGCTTTTGTTCATTTTTTTTAGTCTCTTCATTAAGTTTCGTGTCACTCATTTTGATATTCGAAATCTGGTGTCTTTGAACGAAATAAATCTACGGGATTGAAATAATGGTACTGGCTTTAAAATTATAAAAAAATCGTATAATTTTTTATTTAATTTTTCAAACCTATTCTGGTTTTTATTTTTTTCGTCATAATTAATTTTATAACGAATAGGTTTTTTTATAATTACAAATTATTAATTGTCAATTATATATTACCCAATTTATTTCATAAAATATAGCTTTCACGGGAGCAGTAATTGAAAATATAAAATTTCAATTTTTTTTATAAATTTAAGTTTGAACGATGAAGATTTTTTATTTTAAATCGCTCAAGATTTTTCTTTTTTGGCAAACATTAATATTAAAATTTTAATTTATTAATTATAATACTATACAAACAAAACTGATACTAATGAACTGTTATTTTTTTTTCTAGGGTAAAGTCACAACTACCAGATGCGAATTGATGGAATTTTCAATATAGGTTTTTATTAATAAAAATAAAAAAAATGTTCGTAATTTGATTAGTTTTTACTAATATGTTATTGAAATTACCCCATTATTTTAATTTTTCATCTGGTGGCTAATTGTTTTTTTTTACCCAACTAATAATTTCGATCGATTTTTTTTGACGCAGATGTACAACACTTGTGTTTCACACTTGTGAAATTGACATGTGTCATGGGGTACTAATAAATTATCTACACTAGTGTACACGTGTCATCAAGAATTATACATTATCTTTATTATCCCTGACTCCGCTTTTATTCCAATATTTTTAATGGCCAAGCGTATTATTAGGTTAGTGTGACGGACAGACAGACAGAAACCGCTCTAATGATAGTATTAATTTTGTATATGCATATATTCATTGTAAGAAAAACAAGGAAAACTTTTAAATAATTAAAATAGAAGTTTTCTAGGATTCTTGCTTCAAAAATTCAATCGTTTCTGTGTCGTGTTTTTTTTTCGATAGAAAAATGGAAGGTGAACGAACTGGTGAGATTGACTGTGGAAGGTTAGATAAAAAAAAAGTAAAAAAAGCAAATAATAAAGTAAAGAAAAGAAAAAAGAATCAATGAAAAAATTTAAATTTCAATTGCTAATATTTTGTCTTTGAAAATTTAAAAAAATTGGTTTATTTTGAAAAAAAAAATTAGCTGATCTTTACTATTATTAGAGATGATCTGTCTGTCCGTCCGTCCCAAGATTTTTACAATTATAAAAGAAAACTATTAATTTGTGACCATTCACACTAATATTAATAATTTTGATAGATCCATAGTTTTGACTAAAAAATAATTTTTTAAAATCAGTATATATGTACTGATAATACGTACTAAACTTATTAAATCAATAGAATTATCAATAGATGAACATCAAGAACTGTACTAGTGATTTAACACTAAAATCTATATAAACTTCATTAGTGTATAGGTACTATTTGCTATGCTGATATACACATATATGGATTGTTTGCATATTGCAATTAAAGGAAGAATTCACTGAAATATTTACAACCGGCACTGCAACTTTATAAGCATTCTTTCTTTTCCAATCACCAGAAGCGACTGCAAATTAGTTAAGCTTTTTGTAGAAGGAAAGTGCAATCACGTATTGCATTTTCTACCGACGTGACTCAACGTTGCAATCAATCGATTTCTAAGTCCAGACCGGACGTACGGATTCGAAGAACCTCTCTGCCACGTATCCGAACACTCACTGGAAATACGACTGACAGTTTGGCATCCATATACCGATATATATACCTTTCTATATATCTTTACATATAGATTTGTATTGGTATTGATGTATATATGTATCGGTATATGAATGCCAAAATTATTCCATAAATATTAACGTCTATATATACGTGGATGTATATAATTATAAACATAAATACAGTGTGGGTTTTCTAACAAAGCCTATATAGGCTTATGGAGGATAATTATATGTGCTATAGTCAGGAGAGAAGTAAGTACCACTTCAAATTAGTAGGTTCTTTCTTTCTTACGTACTGTAAGTAGATGATGTAAGTCAAGATATCGATCTTCCCATCTTTGTTGCGTATCACATGTATAAAGAATATATTATGCTTTATTATTGTTCTTCATTAAGTATTTGATTTATTGAACGGGTTGTGGTAAAAAGATGATTTTTTTTAATTTTATCGATAATTATCGATAATTATTGATATTTTTCATCAATTTGTTTAACTTACCAGAATTCTAGAACTGATATAACGATTTTAATTAAATATCAACATTTATTCACTCCATCATGGTGAATATTTTCGAATAAACGCATGACGTAATAATTCGAATTGTTTCTGAAGTCTTTTAACGATCATGCGTTGGCGTATTTACTGACGTCACAGCCACACCTTCCTGCAAGGACCAATCAGAGCAAGGCAAAGCTGTCACGTGGTGCTATATTTTCCTTTCTCTGGACCAATGAGGTGCAAGCTGAGTCTACAGCCACCAATAGGGTTAAGACGTACATGGGTGCGTTAGCCGGTCATATGTTTGTCCTTTACGTAACCTTACGTCTGTGAAAAAAGTACTGTAGCCAAAATGTAGGTACACAGGGTACGATTGATGTATATTTGTTATTAATATATAGAATATATATTAGGGATATCTATTTTATAATATAATACGCTTACATTGGTATACAAGTGTGAATGA
The DNA here is from genome assembly GCA_947561585.1 of Caprella mutica. Lineage (NCBI taxonomy): Eukaryota > Metazoa > Arthropoda > Malacostraca > Amphipoda > Caprellidae > Caprella > Caprella mutica. The sequence continues at coordinate 105,189 of CANNZV010001633.1, read as the reverse complement.
AATTGAAAAAGGGGTCAAAATGATAACCATTGGTGTTGGATGTTTGAAAATGATAACCATTGGGGTTGGATGTGTCAATATGATAACCAATGGGGATGAATGTGTGAAAATGATAACCATTGGGGATGAATGTGGGAAAATGATAACCATTGGGGTTGGATGTGTCAAAATGATAACCATTGGGGATGAATGTGGGAAAATGATAACCATTGGGGTTGGATGTGTGAAAATGATAACCATTGGGGTTGGATGTGTGAAAATGATAACCATTGGGGTTGGATGTGTCAAAATGATAACCATTGGGGTTGGATGTGTCAAAATGATAACCATTGGGGATGAATCTGTCAAAATGATAACCATTGGGGATGAATATATGTCAAAATGATAACCATTGGGGATGAATATATGTCAAAATGATAACCATTGGGGATGAATATATGTCAAAATGATAACCATTGGGGATGAATATATGTCAAAATGATAACCATTGGGGATGAATCTGTCAAAATGATAACCATTGGGGATGAATATATGTCAAAATGATAACCACTGGTGATGAATCTGTCAAAATGATAACCACTGGGGATGAATATGCGTCAAAATGATAACCAATGGGATGAATCTGTGTCAAAATGATAACTCAAATCAAATGAACTTGATTGAATAATAGGATCATGAACTATAGTTTCAGACTTGATTTTTTTTTTACTGTAAGCAATAATATATACAGTCGTAGTTAATTTCAATGTTATTTGTCCCAATAACTTCTACAGTTGACTGTACTTTGAGCTAATAATTGTCTCTCTGCAATTATGCCGTCCTCAGTTGTTTTACCTGCTTACTGTCATCGTCTATCTGCCTACTGTACCTACTACTGGTAACTGAACTCCTTTTGTAACGAACTTTTGAAGAAAATGCTCTCGTTAAAAAATTTAAAAAGTGGATGAATTAAAAAAATATTGTCATGGATAAATTAAAAAAAAAATTAAAACTCTGATTCATCGGGTAAAATAGTTCTGTGAGTTCTAGTGTACCTGCCCTTTAAAACCCCGTTTTCTTAATAGTATCAATATTAGTGTCATTCACACTACTGGGTAACGCCTTTAGATAAATTATTATACAAACATAGACATTAATCTTCACTGTTTACTTTAATTGCAATAATAATATAAAAAATATTATCAGAGGTTATTTAAACTCGGCGTAGAATGTTTTTTTTTATTTCAAGCTTTCGAATAGAAAGAATTCTATTCATCATCAGGAGAAGGGTGGAAAATCTGTACCTGACAATGAATTTTATGACCAATAGTTGTAGACACCGTCTTTCTATTTCAGCTATCTATCTTATATCCTATGTATTAGTATATAACATAGGATGTATAGCTGAAATAGATACAACTATTGGTCATAAAATTCATTGTCAGTTCCAGGTTTTCCACTCTTCTCCTGATGACGAATAGAAATCTTTCTATTCGAAAGCTTGAAACCAAAAAAAACCTTTAACGCTGAGTTTAAATTACCTCTGATAATATGGATTTCCCGTTGAGTTTGAATCTTTTCAATCATATAACAAATATCTAAAATATATAATTAAAAAAAAAGTTAAAGAAGTTTTAAAGTAAAAAATATGTGTTATACACATTGAATTAATATTACTAATAAAAATATATAATTAACATGTGATTATTCCTATTTAAAACCTTATAGTAAAAACCATATCAAGTAGAGATTGTATACATGTTCAATTGACCACATCATATCCACATATCAATTACCATACGTGTAACAGGTGTTTACCATGTGTAATTTACCACATTCATAGCAACATGTCAAACACCTTACTTATTACATATGTTAACCACACGTAATTTACCACATGTGAAACCACATATAATAAATATGGTATCCATTTCCAAAAAGTATACATGGTATAAACATGATTTTAATGAGTAATTGCCACATGGTATACACATGGAATTGCTTGCAGGTAATATACAGATAGGCCCCATTTTTATTACCAATTTCACGACTCAAATGGTAATAAGAGCGAAACCTGACTCGAAGTTATTATATAATTGTCCCTCCTTAAACATTTCATTTTCTATGAGTTAGAATAAAGAAAATGGTCTTGAGGGCTCGACTTAGCGTATATTGTGGTGTTTGTTGCCAGAATCAGTTGATGAAAGCTTTGTGATGAAAGTTCTAAGTAGTGTATGAATTAAAAGTTTCTACTGCTGTACAGACTAATCTCTGAAGTAATTGCTTCTATTAGCCTCATCAGAATTATAAAATCGATGTTTGTTGTGTTTACTGTGAAACAAACATCACAAAATATCGTATACGTTTTCTATGTTTTCATACTTGCACTTATTTTATGTTTTCCTAAAAGCGAGGTGTAATAAAAGCGTGGCCTATCTAAATATAAACAAAAATAACTTACAAATAAAATTACAAATTTTTCAATAATAGTTCATGATATAATAAATTTTATAAACTCACCTGTCCCCTAGTGGTGATTGGTGTTGAGGAACTACCTGATCCCGAGGAGGCAACTGAACTCGGTCGTGGAGTCCAGTTGGTGTTGGGAACCTCTAGCAGGGACAGGGCCGGGTCAGGGGGCTCGTTAAAAGGGCCTGGTAGTCCCGTCAGATCAGTATCCATGATGTAGCCAGTTTGGGGTGACCCGGATACGGGAGGATCTTCGAAATCATCCTCATGGTCCACTAGAGGGTGATGGTTCACAGTGGATCTTGGACCGGACATGGTAGATAAACTTTTCACAGAACTGACACACTTCTTCACGATTACAGGTAAGTTCACCCCTGGAAAGTTCACCGCAACTCAATTCACCGTGTGGTAAGTTCACCGCAACTCAATTCACCGCATGGTGAATTCTCTGCATCTCAATTCACCGCATGGTAAGTTCATCGCAACTCAATTCACCGCATGATAAGTTCACCGCATGGTAAATTCACTACAACTCAATTCACCGCGTGCCAAGTTCACTGCAACTCAATTCACCGCGTGGTAAGTTCACCGCAACTCAATTCGCCGCATGGTAAATTCACCGCGTGGTAAATTCACCGTATGGTTAATCTGCAATGCATATAGAACACTTCTCATATTTACTCCTTTCTACACATTATATATGGAGTTTATTTTTGCTCTATGTAAGCTATATAGAGTCTAAAGAACCTAAAGAAATTATTTCCGTTTACAACTTCTACTTGTTTGTATTAAAATCTATTTTGTGTATGTATTAAAATCTATTTTGTGTATGTATTAAAATCTATTTTGTGTATGTATTAAAATCTATTTTGTGTATGCATTAAAATCTATTTTGTGTATGTATTATTTTTATGTATGTATTAAAATCTATTTTATTAATGTATTATAATATACATACCCTTTAAATTTCTACGTCAATAATGATTTTTCTTGTAGCTACAGTTACGTCAAATGCTTTGGAATGTATCCAGGAAAAAAGAGTTTATTCCTGAGGTATTAGAGAATATCCCAGCAATAAATCCTACTTGCCTGGGATATTCCCATAATATCCCAGGATTAAAACCTCTTTGCCTGAGTATGTTGTTTAAGTGTGTAGATATGTTTAACTTTACGACATCTCGTAATATTTCAGTATTTCAGTAGTCTATATGTAGTGATAAATTAAAAGTCATCAAATAAAACCCAATGAGAAATTAACGACGAGACAACAATCATTACTCAATTTATATTTTTTCATATATTCAGTTATATTAATACAATATTCGTGCCCGTATATATTTTCTTTGATTAGAAAAGTTAATTAATTATTGATTATAATAATGAATTATAATCAAATACAACCCAATAAGAAATTAACGACGAGACAATAATCATTACTTAATATATATATTTTCATATATTCAGTTATATTAATATAATTTTCCTGTCCGTATATATTTTCTTAGATTATAATTTTTTAAATATTTTATGAAGTGCAACTATACCTTAATAAGGCCTGTATTTTACACGTAATTCATGACCATCTAGTTCATATTTATTAACTTCATTTTGGGATAAGTTTTAATTAAATTACTGGGCCTGTAATAATCTTCTTGGTAATTTGTATTCTCGTTATATTTTGAATCATACTTTTTTTTGCGGTGAATCGAGTTGCGATGAACTTACAATGCGGTGAATTGAGTTGCGGTGAACTTTCTGGCGGTGAATTGAGTTACAGTGAACTTTCCTGCGGTGAACTGATGCGAAGAACTTTCTGGTGGTGAACTGGGGGCGGTGAACTTACCACACACACTATTTCACCGCACTGACACAGCATTTCACTACTCGTGGTAGCTAAGTCGTAACTAACGTTCTTACGATGCACATGTACTGCATTTGCTTGTGCCAAAAACGTCGCCACTTACACAGAGAGAGAGAGATAACACACCAAATGACGTCTAAAAACATCTACTAAATTTACCCAAACTACTCCCTTTATATAGATTATTTTATTTAAAACAGGTTAAACCATTAGCTCTTCTATAAGGATATGAAGTCTACTGTACTAAACATTCTTTTAATAACTTTTCTATTATTTATTAAACCATTCTACAGAATATTGTTGATGATATCAATTAGTTTAGTTATTTTTATTAATAATTTCAGTTATTTTATAGCAAGAGGATATAGGTAGGGTAAGTTACGAATTATCGGTCGGTTACACATCTTAGGTCATATATTATTATTATTTTTATTTTAATTGGTATCCATGATACCTGCAGGTATCAAGGATACCAATTAAAATAAAATAAATATTGATTTTTTTTTCTCATATGACCGAAGATGTGGAACCGACCGATAATTCGTAACTTACCCTAGGTATATAATTTGGATACACGCCATGAATGGTTAGATAGTTGCCAGATTAACTAGATTTATTTCTCCTCACATGATTATACATTCAATTGATCAAATTAATCTTAATTTTAATCACTTTAGACGGTTAGAGAATGTGTTGATTATGAATTGATAATTTGACCCACTTTTAATCCATTTAAATATAATGTTTTTATAATTAATACCTATCTTTTCATTAATTATTAATTAATTTAATTTCGGTTGATAAGGAAAAGCTCCTATTAATCACGTTAAAAATATATATTCATAAAATTTATGAAAATATAATTAGGTATTAAATTACATTTTTCTTAATTTTGTTCATATATTTGATTAGTTATTTTTTCAAATCCCAATCTAAATATTTTAAATTTGAATTTTATCATTCATAAAATTTATTTTTAATCAATATTGTTATTCATTTTATTTAATATCTCAAGTCTATTTTATATAAAGTTTTACTTGATCAACATTATCTGATAAATATAATAAAACTTTAGAACAGTTATTGCCTAAATAGTTTTCTATGAGAAAATGAATTATTTGAGGGGTAACTACCTAGATCTAATTTACACAAATATTTTTATTTACAACAAAGTAATTTCTTTATATTTACTCCTGTTCTAATTGCAAATAATTTTTTTATTTTTTACATTTTTATTTTTATTCTTCATACATTTTTTAAAACTAAAGTTTAATAAACAATCTAATTTTTTAAATTGTGAAACCTAAGAAAATTAAAAAAATGAATTAAATGAGTTTAAGTTCCCACGGTTCTAATTATGAATTGAATTCATTAAAATAGCGTTCCTTTAAAAAAATTTAAAATCTGATATTGGTTCTGTCGAAAGAAAACCATTTTACACTATGTTTTAAAAAACATGACGAATATTTCAATCACTGACCGTCAATTAACACGCTGATTTATTCTACCTCAAAGGGGCATTCTTAATTATTGACGTGACTTAGTATCGAGTACAGATATTGTTAAGACATTGTTAAAAGTCATCTGATTATTAGGGTTGTGACAATATGCTCTTATTATCATAGATAGAACAGTATTGAATCGTTCTAAGCAAGCGGTATTATAGCATTCGATACCATTTCATTTTGTTTCGTCTATGATATTCTTGGGATCTATGATTTTAAGAGCATATTGTCCCAACCCTGCTGATTATGTAAAACAAATCTTTGAGGATCCGGTGTCAGTTTTATGAATTTATTAATATTCATTTTTTCTTTCCGTTGTATTTCAGATGAATAATTTTTCACAGGTATTTTCTATTTAAATTATTACTCAAAATATTTTTTTCGCATAAGTTTATTGTTCCTTTAAACTAATTTCTGATCTATTTTTAAAACGTGTGAATGTTTTTATGAAATTTGCTATATTTTTTTCTCCATCTTTCTACTCATTAAAAACGGGTACATGAAAGATCGTAATAAATATAATTAAATTGATTATATTACTACTCTACCACCGAACATTATCAAATTTCCGGTTAGAAAGAAAAATTATATTTTTTTAAGTATGAAAATTTTAATGTTTTCAATAGGTTTAAATATTCATCATCTTGCAGCTCTATCCTGAAGCTGTCTGTGGTGAATGGAAGAGAAGGGGGTGGCGTCCCTTGGGTCCCGAACTGTTGTAATTTGGATTATGGATTGTCTTTTTTTCATTTATACCATGTTTATAATTTTTTTAACGCTACTTGCCGTTTCAGAGGATAGCGCTAGGGTTATGCTCTTCAACTACGAGGTCTTAGAATTTTGTGTTAGGTAGGCTCATAGGCTTCATTTACTATCACCTCTTCATTTTCCTCTTCATTCCGTGATTGCAGTCACCGGTGCTTGTGTCCCTTTACGTCACATTCCTTGGTAAGTGACAGTATTCACGGAGTAGCTTTTCTGCATCCATGAGCATTGTCACCGACTGGTGGTAGGTGACTTTGTACATGGAGCCACTTTCTTTTCTGATTGCTTCTTCCAGTCCCTTGTACTTAATTTCCATTTGTCGTCAGCGATATGGCCTTTGGTTCCAAAGCTGACGTTAACCCCCCCCCCCTATTTTATTAAATATTCATAATTTTTAGATTGAAATTTTAGGGTTTTTGTTAATGAAATAAATAATTTTACAATAAATACTTTATTAATTCTACTAACTACAGAGTGACCGAATAATAACTTTAAAATGTCAGGTTAACATTCATAAAACACAATTACTTACCAATATTTATTTTCTTTATATTTGTTCACCTATATCAATAAATAGAATGATATTATTATTATTAAATAAATATGTATTGTGAATTTATTTTGTTTAACTTCATTCGATGTTATAAATAAAATTTAAATGTAATATAGGTCAAAATGATCATTTTTGCGGTGGTTAAATTGATTTATTTTTTCGTCCAAATGGCCTTTATGTACGATCTGTGATAGCAGTCATACTGTTTATTTTTTTAATTTTTTCACTATCATTATAACAAGTATTACATATATAAACCTAACAAATAAATACACAAAAAACATAATTCCATCAATTTATTTCGTTTTTATGTTTTAAAAGACTTCCATGGCGTAGTTCAGGTTTATCTTACACCTACTAATTCGTTGGACATTCAGTTATATCATAGAATGTGAACATAGTGAATCAAATGATGTCAGGCACACATCAGAGAAAAAAGAAAAAGAACTAAGTAGTACACTAAGAAAAAAATGCGAGTCAACCTCCATGACTCATTGCTTGAGTCAATGCTGTAAAACTCCAATATTGGTATTTTTTCTTGATTAACTCTACCTGAGTCAATCTGACTATGAATTAGGAGTCAATGTGACTCTTGTTTTTGAGTAAAATATTAGGATGAGTCAAATTGACTCACATTTTTTCAAGCCGGTTTTGGGCTTGAAAACTAAAATTTTGAGTCAATAGAGCTCCCCTGTAATATAAATCCTCTATAGTGATTATAGAGTCCTGAGTAAGGAAGTAGCCTCTATAGTGAACATTTTTTTTAGTTTGCCATAAACTGACCATTAGTTTTCTAGGACTAGTGACCATTAATGACAGACTGAAGAAAATTTGTCCACTATAGAGGCTACTTCCTTACTCAGGACTCTATAATCACTATTCATGATTTCAATTATAGGGAAGTTCTACAGTACCAAGAAATAACGTATACATATCAAGATAATTTAATTAGCGTTGTACCTTACTACTCTGAATGGACAGGGAATCTATTCCCAGTGTGGGAATAGATTTTTATCTCTGGAATATGTTACTTCTTGATGGTCTTTCCATTTTCTCTCTGATGTGTAACTATATACTTAGCCAGCCGTATGTGCATAACAATGCTAGCACAGTTACTACATTGTCCCTATAGTGTGACAATACTGGGACAATGGTAGAACAATATTGAGGCAATGTTGGGATAATGTTGAGGCAAAATTGGGACAATGTTGTAACAATATTGGGACAATATTTGAGTCACATTTCACCCAATAAACATCGCTAACTGAATGAAATTAATTCGAACGTAACACATGTGAAAATGTGAGTTATATACTCATGGAGGTTTATATTGAATACATTTTGAATGTTGATGACTAGATATACAGTTACAGTTTTTACAGCATGAATGAGTTTGTACAAATGGTATGTGGATTAATTACACAATCATCTTTTTATGGATGACACTAGTGGTGACACGATGTAAGGTACCACCGAATGGTAAAACAGGATCAACATGAGGAGGATGTTGGACCCGAAGCAGGCCCTGCAGGTGGACCCTGTCTGCATCGCTTGGGGAAGTTCTCCTGTAGAAAAATAAAGTGTTTTAACCACATGGAAAAAATAATTTCTTTAAAAAATGTGATAGAGTTTGATCCAAAAACTAGGAATATAATTTTTTAAATGGAACTCGAACATAAAGTTTTTGAACATTGAAAATTAAAAGTTTAAAACACGTTCGTGTATCAGTAAATAGTTTCTATGCACATATGAATAATTGCGAAGTTAAATCGCATGTGTGTGAGTGAAAAATAAATACCCAGGTAGCAATATTTCTCGGGGAAACTTTGTACCAATGTTGTTACCCTATTGTCAATGTTGTAACAATATTAACAAGATTGTCACAATACTGCAATGTTACCCCTATAAAATTTGATACCTAGTTACTTACCATGCAGTACCTAGTTACTCACCATGCAGTACCTAGTTACTTACCATGCAGAACCTAGTTACTTACCATAGTACCTAGTTACTCACCATGCAGTACCTAGTTACTCACCATGCAGTACCTAGTTACTTACCATGCAGTACCTAGTTACTCACCATGCAGTACCTAGTTACTCACCATGCAGTACCTAGTTACTTACCGTGCAATACACTGACGGTGACGGTTGCCTCCTTCATTCCTTCGGGACTGCAAATATATACTCCAGAGTCCTGGACTTTTACCACAGCGATACGAAGGATGCTTGTCGTTACGTCACCTTTCTCTGTCGTCACACTGACGCCTTGTCTGCTGCCGTCAAACGTCACCATCTGAAAAAAAAGGAACAGATGGTTCAATACTATGTCATAAATATTAAAGTAGGAAAATGTAATCTCCGATTGTAGGGAAATTGATTATCAATCAGTGGGAAAATTTAAAATATCTAATTCGGCAAATAGTTAATTCTTATGTGACTAGGTCGGCAAATTGATCATTTCTTTGTCGGCAAATTCATAATTCCTTCATCGGAAAATTGATAACCAATTAGTGGGAAAATTGATAATTCCTCAATCGGCAAATTAGTAATTCCTCAATCGGCAAATTAGTAATTCCTCAATCGGCAAATTAGTAATTCCTCAATCGGCAAATTAGTAATTCCTCAATCGGCAAATTAGTAATTTCTCAGTCGAAAAATTAACACTCACACAGTGGTAAAATCCTTAGTTATGAACTATAATTTCAACTTGAATATATCCACATATACATTAGTTTAGTGAATATGTATGCACCTTCAATTAGTGAATATATCTGTCTGAATTAAAACATTTCTTCCACAAGTGTGTTGAATGATGATAATTAATTACATACTGTTTCGTTTAATTAAATAGCAATCTCTCAGAAAGTCCTTTAAATTACCTCAGGCAAAATGTATCTTGTGTATTAACATGTTTGGTATTCAATATTTAGATCTAGCTATTTACAGTGATGATTGTACTGTGTCCCATGAATAGGTTTACCCATTTTAAAAATGTTATAACTTTTTAATGAGTGGATCAATTTTGTTTCTGTCTGATCCATGCGATGTATGAATTGATTATCGAAATGGTACATGAATATCATCTACGTGATTTAAGCGAGTGTGGAAAGAATTGAATTTTTTATCTCAACAGTATGGAAATTATATAATAACTTAGTGAAGCTGAATTACAATGGCGATTGACATTTGTGTAGTGGTGTACCGGACAGACAGAACATTTCTCAAACAAAGTTATTTTAACAGATGAAGCAGCTTTCTGTATCTATGGAGTAGTCAACAGCCAGATTCACAGACAGTGGGCTCCAAAAAAATGAACCACCACAAAATCATACCTTCGAGAATAATAATTCAAGGGGGAAATAGCTCTTTGGATCGAAATGTGTGGAAATGGAAAGTAATTGGTTCGATATTTATCAGTTCAACTAAAATATCTTGAGATGATGTTTGAAGAAATAATCTCCAGTTGAATAATGCAAATGGATACAGGTTTAATTTAATTGGTGGATGCTAGATGGAACACCGGCTTACAGCACTGACAAAAAACGAGTCAAATTGACTCAAAATTTGAGTTTAAAGTTTGTCCCAAAACCGGCTCAAAAAAGTGAGTCAATTTGACTCATCGTATTATTTTACTCAAAAACAAGTCATATTGACTCCTTATTCATATTCAGATTGACTCAGGTAGAGTCAATCAAGAAAAAGACTCCAATATTGAAGTTTTGCCAGCCTTGACTCAAGCAATGAGTCAGGTTGACTCCCAATTATTTTCAAGTGAGAGTCCTAATTATACAGGAACGTTCATTGGAAATTTTTATTGAATGTTAAAAAATAATTAATGTGTAGCATATCATGAAAAGAGCATTCATTTACATAAATATTTAAATAGGAATGGCGGTCAAATTGTACAGAATAGTAGTATAGGCCTTTTGTTTTACATAAATATTGGTTTCCTTTTTATTATTCCATCTTCAAGTAATTTGAGTAAAAAATGTTCAGCCTGTTCTTTCATTCACAAGGATTAGATTTCGCAACTTTCATTTTGGAACCTACTACATAACTCTAGAAGAGTAATGACGTGAGATATTTATTTCAACTAACTATTACGTAAAATGATAGACAATTCAGGGTTGTTAAAAAGCAATATTTTTTGAAAAAAAAAAAAAAAAAAAATGTTTTTTTGTTTTTTATTGGTTTATTTGGTTTTTATAGGGAATTATTCAATAAAAGTGCATAAAGATACTGATTAGTTCATAACTGATCACTATACATGGTTAATTATACGAAACATCATTCATATTTTGATAAAATATGAAAAAAAAAAATATTTGAGTTAAATTATGAAAAATTCAATTAATGCACATGCTATGTAACATTTTACTACCAATTCATGAATAATTCTCAGCTGCTAGTCTACTTTAATAAGCTCTTAAAAACTTCAAAACTCAAGTTTTAATTAACATAGCTAGGTTCAAATATTTCTGGAATTCTTATATTTGCTCAAATTGGTTCACATTTCAAAAATGTAGATGTTCAAAGTTTCAAACTAAAATATAACATATTAGCTAATGAATATCACAGTGTGACTCAAGACTGTATTTTATTATTTATCAAATTGTAATAACACACTATGGTGAGGAGAAAACCCTGTCCATATGTCTACTTTCCTTTGGTTTTAACTTTTAATGTCTTCCATTAAAATAATATACACTACTAAAATTAACTAATTATATTTTTAAATAGCTACATGATATATTTATTTATCGCGATGATTTAACAAAACTATTATAAATGATATAAATATAATATTGATGATTAATGATAAATTAAAAATGATTTTAGAGCAGCAAAGGATAAAAAAAAGAAACATAGAAACCAAATTAACCATGTTTTTTTTGCTTGGTTTAAACCATGGTTTAAACCAAACCACCCTGATCTGACAATTGAATTCTACTTCGAATATTTCAAACTGATTCAAAATCGATTGGATGTTTAGAAAGTTATTACGTTTTTAAGAGTGAGTAAACCTGTTTTTGGATACTCTGTATAGGATGTGACTTCTCTTTCATTTTGAGTTCAGCACTAACACCGTCATCTCCCTCTCCGATTTTTCTCCTGACATCTCATATTTTCTGCACTATGTATATAATATTAGTGCTAATAAACAATAAGCGGTTATTCATCGATTTTCATTTACCGTGTTACTGATAAGTGATTATTGATTAGTTACTACATCAATTTTCTCCTATGAAGCTAGTTTAAACCTAATTGAAGCAAGCAGTTTTGAAGGGATGAATTACAACAATACCATGAAATTGGAAGAAAAAATTGTACAAAATTGATAATCTTTCCTTCGGAAACGGGTTATAATTATAAAATATAATCATCGGTGATTATAATCGGTGATAAAAAGATTATCTATCTATCTCAGACAAAAACTCAATCGTCATTGATCATATCTGAATGTAAAACATTCATAGTTCAGATAAAAAAAAAACGATAATGTTTGATATTATGATATTTTATGATAAAATAAGTTGATAAAAAGTATGATAAAAAAAAGTAAAAAAATATATAAAAAAAAGATTAAAAAAATATATAAAAAAATATGATGATAAAAAAAAATATAATGATCAAAAAAACATAATTATCAAAAAAATATCAACAAAATATGATGATCAAAAAATGATGATTAGAAAAAGTAATATCTATATTTATTGTAATGGACAATCTGTTTATTTTATAAACTTTCCTACCCGGTCGTTATTTTTTTTATTTTTATTTTTTCTATTCTATGATGTTGCCAAAGTATGTATGTTAGAATGTATACATTATTTACAGCTGCCTATTGTTCTTTAGGATTATAATGATAGGAATATGTATATAAAATTTAATCCAAATTAAGAGAAAATTATTCATTCTCTTAATCATAGAATTTTAAATCATATTTTTTTCTGATATGGAAGAAAATGTGGAAGTGTCCGATAGCTCAGTACTGGGATATACAATTATACATATATATTTATACTACTAAGTAATATGCGAGTTTATATTTATTTTACAAAGGAAACTGTTTCAATTACTATCGTAGGGGAGAATTTGGTTCACAATCTATACAATTATGATCGAAACCTTTAAGAATAAAGTAGAAATCCTCTATAGGGATTGTAGGTTGCGCAGAAGATTCCACTGCGGAAAGTTCCACTGCGGAAAGTTCCTCTGCGGAAAATTCCACTGAGGAAAATTTCACTCACTAAATAATTTGTTCACTAAAGATGCTACTTCCTTTTCCAGGACTCTACATTCACTATAGAGGATTTCATTATAGAGGATTCCTACTGTATTCCCAACTTCCTTTTCCCTAGTTTTATCCAGATAAAAAGTTATGGTGGGGCAATAGGAGACTATGCAGGGAACCCATTTTCCCTAAATAACATTCTCTGCTGACAGAAGTACATGCCGATCACAAGTTAGTCTTATTACAAGGTGTAGGTCATGTTTTTTTATTATTGTAACTCCTTAAACATTTCGTTTTCTATGATACAAAAGAAAATAGGAAGTTCAAAGTAGCGAATGAATTAAAAGTATCGAAATTCAACTATAGATTAACTATCATGCAGTATAGGTGAGTAATCAGTTTGATACTTTGATTTATATAATTGTATTACCTTTATTGTATTATATTATAATTGTAATTGTATTTTTAACAGTAGTGTAAGTAATGACAGGTTATCGGATAGCTCCACCTTTTACGCTGAAAAATTATTCAATTGATTATTATTAATAAAATTCTATTTTAATTCGTTTCACGATAAGTACTGGTATGCCAATTGAAGTAAAAGTTAAATAATGATTATTATATTAATTTCTTACATATAAAAAATATGAAACCGTCCGAAAACTCGGAACTTACTCTAAAATGGGACATGTTGAATAAGCCCATTAAGTTTAAATCATTTATGAGAGTTATAATCGCCTTATTTGCATCCCTTAATTACGAATTCTAAAATATACAAAGAACACATAAACAGTTCAAAGAAGAAAACAAAAGTATCTCCCGAACAGAAGATGTGAATAATGAACCGTGGTGATTTTCTGAATAAAATTGTCAGAAAACTAAGCCTGCGCTGAAAAAATACGTGACTAATTGAATCAAAATTTGATTTTTTAGTTTATCCCAAAACCGGCTCAAAAATGTGAGTCAATTTGACTCATCCTAATATTTTACTCGAAATCAAGAGTCATATTGACTCCTTAGTCATGTTGACTCTGGTAGAGTCAATCATGAAAAAAGACTCCAATATTGTAGTTTTGCAGCCTTGACTCAAACGATGAGTCAGGTTGACTCGCCATTTTTTCTCAGTATATACAGTCGCTAACATTTTATGAAGCAGAAGTAACTATGCAAACTTGCTAAGTACAACTTCATCTACTACTGACTTGAGTGCTACGAATGAATCATATCGTTGTACAGATTTAAACGTTTAGAATCTGTCTTTATTATGAAATAAAAACTAGTAGTAGAATGGTTGAAAAGGCAGTATGAGAATAATTCCCCAGTCAGCAGTCTTCATCTCATCCAATTGTTTCTAATAACTTCATCTGAATAATATTTTTGTTTGTTAAAGTTACCATGAAATGAACATCACAAGAAGTTATCTCCAGTTTTTATGTCTACGTACTGTAATAACTTCGAGTCATGCCTCGTAATTATTACAGATTTTTATAAAAGCGGGGCCTGCCTTTATGTAAATATTTTTTAATGGAATCAGCATGATTAATTATTTAATATTTTATACTCTGTTCATATAAGAAATACTGATTGAAGAAAAAAAAATTAATTTATTTTGAAAAAGTGCCATCTAGTGAAGAAAAGCTCCAGTTTTTCACGAGTTATAGACGCCATTTTTTTGTATTGTCATAAACGATGTACAAAGAACATTCATGGACTCAATATTCATATTTACAATATACAAATAATATTCCACTAGGGATGAACTCTTACGATGAAGAACATTCATACAATATCTATTTACAGTCAATACAAATAATATTCCACTAGGGATGAACTCTTACGGTGAAGACCATTCATATAATATCTATTTACAGTCAATACAAATAATATTCCACTAGGGATGAGCTCTTACGGTGAAGAACATTCATACAATATCTATTTACAGTCAATACAAACAATATTGCACTAGGGATGAGCTCTTACGGTGAAGAACATTCATACAATATCTATTTACAGTCAATACAAATAATATTCCACTAGGGATGAACTCTTACGGTGAAGAACATTCATATAATATCTATTTACAGTCAATACAAATAATATTCCACTAGGGATGAGCTCTTACGGTGAAGAACATTCATACAATATCTATTTACAGTCAATACAAACAATATTCCACTAGGGATGAGCTCTTACGGTGAAGAACATTCATACAATATCTATTTACAGTCAATACAAATAATATTCCACTAGGGATGAACTCTATCGGTGAAGACCATTCATACAATATCTATTTACAGTCAATACAAATAATATTCCACTAGGGATGAACTCTATCGGTGAAGACCATTCATACAATATCTACTTACAATCAATACAAATAATATTCCACTATATAAATGATTTAAACAATCAAACATGAAACCAGTTGATGAATTGCCAAGTCATTTACTATTCTGACTGATATTCTGTAGCTACAATGATGAATAGGAGACTGAGGTACAACATCAAGCAGCACATCTATGAAGATAGACCACTTTGAAGTTTCGGCAGCTATGATTATTATACAGTGATACCATTCTATATCATTTTGTGTACTAATTTGTATCCTTGGTGGTGTAATCATTTAATAATTTCCGTTGTGTTTCCTACATATTATACACCTTTTATATTTTTTCGACCAGATACGGGTATAAAAAACGATGTAAAATAATTGATTTTTTTATTAATACCCGTATTTAGTTGTCGAAAAATAATAGTGTTTCTGAAAAATGTTTAATATAAAGAAAATATATTGAACTTTAAAGAAATTAAAATATGAAACAAGTTTAAGATCACAGTTTATATTTCTACCATAAATTTAAAAATACCCTCATACTATTATTTTATAAGAATATTACTCTTCTAGATTTTTTCACAGAGTATCATTCTGTCCATCAAAGTAACTAGTAGTCAATTAATGAATATTTTATGACTACATTACGTTCAAGATCCTTGTGACTCTTTCTTCTTAATGGTTAGCAAACACAAGGAGACTAAAGGGCCGTACACACGTAGGGTTTTTTGAGTCTTTCCACCAGACTTTTTGCTAAGCTCCTCCTACTTTTTCCACGAGAATATAAGAAAAAACGATATAATTATTATATCGTTTTATCTTATATTCTCGTGGAAAAAGTAGGAGGAGCTTAGCAAAATGTCTGGTGGAAAGACTTAAAAAACCCTATGTGTGTATGACCCTTAAAACTCTACCTCATTGGCCGTTGTTGAAATATTTATAGTGAAAAGGGAAATAGGTTTGATGTCATTCATTTATGCATTTTAATTATTTGTATCAAATTTTTTATTTTGAATATACAAAACTTTAAATGTAAAATTTATTAAAGTAAAGATGTAAAATATGCTAAAACTAATGACGGGCACTCATAGAGAGCATACCTTCACCGCCACTTATAAATGACCTTGACCTTTCACCTGTTCGCTTTGAAAATCTAATAAATTTGTTCCTGGATAATGACCATCGTCCAATTAAATTTCAGACAATTTGATTGAAAATACATTGAAATTTATGAAAAATTCATTGAAATTTATGAAAAATACATTGAAATTTATGAAAAATTCATTGAAATTTATGAAAAATACATTGAAATTTCTGAAAAATTCATTGAAATTTATGAAAAATTCATTGAAATTTATGAAAAATACATTGAAATTTATGAAAAATTCATTGAAATTTATGAAAAATTCATTGAAATTTATGAAAAATATCAAATCTCTATAATATATTAATACATATATATAATATTAGACATGGTAAGACATAGGAGAAGCAGATGTCTGTACGTAAGGTCACAGATGAGAGTCATTTAAGATTTTGCTTCCTAAACTTATTCCTTAAGAAGCTCAAATGAGATTAAATTTCTATTGTCAAGAAAAGCTCTGAAAATGACTAGCAAAGAAAAATGAGAAGGTGTAATTTTAGTCCTCGTATAACGTGAAACTTCCCTTACTTCTGTTAAAAAGAGAACATTAACCTCCCACTGCCTGGTGTGCCATATTACTTGGTAAGAATATAAGGTGTAGGGTTAGTTTCGAGGTATCGGATGGTTCACGTTTCTGATCATATAAGGAAGAGTATATAATAATATTTTTACTTTTATTTTAATTGGTATCCATGATACTGGCAGGTATCATGGATACTAATTCGAAATAACAGCTATTTAATAATTATTAAAAACTGAAGTAACATTTATTTATTGTGTGTGCTGCCCAATTTTTCTGGGCTCAATTGTCTTGGGGCCCAATTGGTTAGTAAACCGTTACAACAATCATACAACATTGCTCTAATATAGTTACAACATTGCCTCAATATTTTTTTCAATATTAGTACTTGGAAAATGTTGACTATCCAGATAAATATTATCGGAGGCCATAGAAGATTAAAATGTCCCCTCTTAATCTCCCATGTCCCCAACATAACAATCCCTCAATCTTCCATGGCCCCAACATAACCTTCTCCCAATCATCCATGGCCCCACCATAACAATCCCTCAATCTTCCATGGCCCCACCATAACATTCTCCCAATCATCCAAGGCCCCACCATAACATTCTCCCAATCTTCCAAGGCCCCACCATAACATTCTCCCAATCTTCCAAGGCTCCACCATAACATTCTCGCAATCTTCCAAGGCTCCACCATAACATTCTCCCAATCTTCCAAGGCCCCACCATAACATTCTCCCAATCTTCCAAGGCCCCACCATAACATTCTCCCAATCTTGCAAGGCCCCACCATAACTTTCCCCCAATCTTCCATGGCCCCACCATAATATTCCCCCAATCATCCAAGGCCCCACCATAACATTCTCCCAATCTTCCATGGCCCCACCATAACTTTCCCCCAATCTTCCATGGCCCCACCATAACATTCTCCCAATCTTCCAAGGCCCCACCATAACATTCTTCCAATCCTCCAAGGCCCCACCATAACATTCTCCCAAACTTTCAAGGCCCCACCATAACATTCTCCCAAACTTTCAAGGCCCCACCATAACATTCTCCCAATCTTCCATGGCCCCACCATAACTTTCCCCCAATCTTCCATGGCCCCACCATAACATTCTCCCAATCTTCCAAGGCCCCACCATAACATTCTTCCAATCCTCCAAGGCCCCACCATAACATTCTCCCAAACTTTCAAGGCCCCACCATAACATTCTCCCAAACTTTCAAGGCCCCACCATAACATTCTCCCAATCTTCCATGGCCCCACCATAACATTCTCCCAATCTTCCATGGCCCCACCATAACTTTCTCCCAATCTTTCAAGGCCCCACCATAACATTCTCTCAATCTTCCAAGGCCCCACCATAACATTTTCCCAGGCTTCAGTTAGCTACAGACCTTCATATCAGAATTCTAAATGCAATAACGGTGACATTGACGGTTCTTTATTGAAAGGTAGCGATTGTCTCTTGAATTATTTCTGTTTGGTTTGGGTAAATAGTTAGCTAGGACTTGAGGGGAGGAGACGATAATGGAGATAAAATTTATATCTAAAAGCACTTCAATGAAGTCTGTACTGTCGTAGATATGAGTTTAGAATTATCGGTCTACTCATCTTCGGTCATATATATATATATGAAAAACAATATAAAAATGATATTTTTATTACATGATACCTGCAGGTATTATGGATACTAATTAAAAATAGATTAAGCCCCTCTTAATCTTCTATGGCCCCACCATAAGTTTCTGTCAACCTAGGATTTGAAGTCTGTGGAAACCTTTCAATTTTGTTAATTTAAACTATATTAAAACGATATTCCGTATATTCCAAAAAGGCTAAGACATACGTATATACCTGCATGATTTATGCTGTTACCGGTAATACCGATACCAAATTTTCAGCCGATACCGATATTACCGATACCAAAAAAAGCAGATACCATTACCGATACCGTAAATTTTGTGTATATTTATGATTTTTGATTTGATGAACTATTTATTTTTAATAGAACAATTTAACAATTAATTTTATTATCCAGAGTGATCCATACACATATGTCAAATTCAATTTATTAATAAAATAAAAACTATAAGACCTAAAATTTTGAAACAACTTTCATTAGAAAGAATACATCATGAAGATTTCTTTAAATTTAGTATAAAAATTACATCCTTTAATTAAAATGATAGCCATACTTTCATTTCACGGTTTCATACAATATATTCGTCTGTATTTCAGGCAAAAGTCGAGCTTAAAATGATTGAATCGAGAGGTTTTGTCTTCAAAAATCATTGGGTTTCCGGGACTTCAAAACCAACTTCCACACCCCATCTGGGATTGGAAGGGCGGATGAGTTCCTATAGCCACTCCTTCACCTACCACCCCTCTACTGTATGCGCTACAGACAAGCTATGAATGTAATATTTACACAGTGTATTCTACACACCTGTAAGTAATTCATTTTTAGATAATTCACTTTTTAGGTAATTCATTTTTTGTGTAATGAAATTTTTAGGTAATTCATTTTTTTTTTTCTGAAGAGTATCGATCTCCTTTATGACAATATAATTGTTCAAAATTATATATAGGTACACTAGAAAAAATATATTACATGGTACCTAGCTACCACTTGCTTCATGCCATTTTATTTTATTTTAGTAATATTATAATTCAAAGTACAATGAATATTGTAAATTCATAAAGAAGTTGCTTTTTTATTAGTATATTTAGTATTGGCCAAATTTTGCCGATTCCGAAACCGAGTACCGATTTTGGTTGATGTTTTTACCGATATAAAACTTTATCAGATCTCTAATTCCTTACACTCCTACGACAATCCTAAATAATTCCTACCATTCCTTGTAATACCTACCATTCCTTGTAATACCTACCATTCCATGCATTCCTATTAACTCCTACCATTCCCAGTAATTCCTACAATTTCTAGTAATTCCTACCATTCCTAGTAATTTCTACCATTCCTAGTAATTCCTACCATTCCCAGTAATTCCTACAATTTCTAGTAACTCCTACAATTTCTAGTAATTCCTACCATTCCTAGTAATTCCTACCATTCCTAGTAATTCCTACTATTCCCAGTAATTCCTACCATTCCCAGTAATTCCTACCATTCCCAGTAATTCCTACCACTCCTACCTTACTCTGATGGTACCAGAAGACGTTTCTAGGTGGTTCTGGACTGTCTGGTATGATGCAGGTGATGTTCAGGGGTGAGCCACCGTCAACGAACAGTTCTCTACCAGGTGGTATGATTGCTTGGGGCTCTGGAAGGAATGGGACAAAAGAGGTTGGTATTTAATATGAAGTTAATGTTCATTCAATAAGTTAATATTTAATTTCAATCATTCAATAACTTAATATTTGATTTAATTTCTTGGGGCTCTGGAAGAAATATAGTTCGAAACTGAAGATATAGAAAGATATAAATTTTTTAAATTTGTTATAACATGTTCCAACTCGTTAGAACATGTTCCAACTCGTTAGAACATGTTTGAACTCGTTAGAACATGTTCCAACTCGTTAGAACATGTTCCAACTCGTTAGAACATGTTCCAACTCGTTAGAACATGTTCCAACTCGTTAGAACATGTTTGAACTCGTTAGAACATGTTCCAACACGTTATAACATGTTCCAATAAACGAAATCCTCAGAATAATATATTATTATAGAAAGTAATTAATTTATTATTTATTATATAAAGTAAGTCTTTACCGATTGGCAGTCTAGTAGATTTATAAAATTACTTAAGAGTAAAAATCTATGATTTATAAACCTTACCTACGACGTTGAGTTGAACCACTCGCGCCAAGGGGGGTCTGATTGACACCTGGCACTCGTACAGTCCCGAGTCCCGGGGCTGGGGGAACTTGATCCTCAGGGACCACACGTTAGACCCCGGTTTGTTGTGAGCCACAAAGCGTGCATCGTTCGTAAAGGTGATACGTCCGACAGTTAGAACGTGAATGTCGTTATGACGCACCCAGGAAACCTGTGTGTGAACGTTAAAAAGTAAATTAGATAAATAGTGATAGGACCTTACAGGTATTTTAACTTGCCAAAATTTCGTTTTTTTTTGAGGTTTTCAGCTGTTGGATTTTCAATTTAGAAATTATATTAAAAAATACATTCGATTCCCAACGTTTAGCATAATCAAATATCTATCTAAATTATACATCCATATAACATACCACAATATAAAATATTCACGTATACTTAAAAGGTCTCATTTATATATATACTCTATTGCGTGACTATTATATCAATGACTAAATTGATGCAACAATTTACCAATACATCAGTTTATCTCAATAGAACTTCCTGAATAGGTTTTATTGAATGATGCAATATATGAGACATAAGTTCTGCAAGATATTTGTTCTTGATAATTCTCTTGAAGCAGCTTGGCAACCACAAGATATAAACTTTGCTAACAACTTGCTGTGAATTTCTTCTCTACACATGAAAGAAACGATGGACATGAACAAAATAGAGAAGTTAGAGAGAAGAAAGATGGGGGTGAGTTGATTAAAGATGTGTGGTGATTACAGTAGTGATTAAAACAGTGTGGTGATTACAGATGAGTGATGATTAAAGAATTGATTATAGAAGATGTAGTTTACTGATCATAGATGTAATTTTTTCAAACAAAGAATTAATTTAATGGTCAAAGAAGTAATTTAATGATCAAAGAAGTAATTTAATGGTCAAAGAAGTAATTTAATGATCAAAGAAGTAATTTAATGATCAAAGAAGTAATTTAATGATCAAAGAAGTAATTTAATGATCAAAGAAGTAATTTAATGATCAAAGAAGTAATTTAATGATCAAAGAAGTAATTCAATGACCAAAGAAGTAATTCAATGATCAAAGAAGTAATTCAATGATCAAAGAAGTAATTTAATGATAAAAGAGGTAATTTAATGATCAGAGAAGTAATTTAATGATAAAAGAAGTAATTTAATGATAAAAGAAGTAATTTATTGATCAAAGAAGTAATTTAATGATCAAAGAAGAAATTTAATGATCAAAGAAGTAATTTAATGATCGAAGAAGTAATTTAATGATCAAAGAAGTAATTTAATGATCAAAGAAGTAATTTAATGGTCAGAGAAGTAATTTAATGATCAAAGAAGTAATTCAATGACCAAAGAAGTAATTCAATGACCAAAGAAGTAATTTAATGATCAAAGAAGTAATTTAATGATCGGTGAAGTAATTCAATGATCAAAGAAGTAATTCAATGATCGAAGAAGTAATTCAATGATCAAAGAAGTAATTCAATGATCAAAGAAGTAATTAAATGATCAAAGAAGTAATTCAATGATCAAAGAAGTAATTTAATGATAAAAGAGGTAATTTAATGATCGGTGAAGTTATTCAATGATCAAAGAAGTAATTCAATGATCAAAGAAGTAATTCAATGATCAAAGAAGTAATTCAATGATCAAAGAAGTAATTCAATGATCAAAGAAGTAATTTAATGATAAAAGAGGTAATTTAATGATCAGAGAAGTAATTTAATGATAAAAGAAGTAATTCAATAATCAAAGAAGTAATTTAATGATCGGTGAAGTAATTTAATGATCAAAGAAGTACTTCAATGATCAAAGAAGTACTTCAATGATCAAAGAAGTACTTCAATGATCAAAGAAGTACTTCAATGATCAAAGAAGTAATTTAA
The DNA here is from genome assembly GCA_947561585.1 of Caprella mutica. NCBI lineage: Eukaryota > Metazoa > Arthropoda > Malacostraca > Amphipoda > Caprellidae > Caprella > Caprella mutica. The sequence continues at coordinate 82,113 of CANNZV010001633.1, read as the reverse complement.
TGATCGGTGAAGTTATTCAATGATCAAAGAATTAATTCAATGATCAAAGAAGTAATTCAATGATCAAAGAAGTAATTCAATGATCAAAGAAGTAATTTAATGATCAAAGAAGTAATTTAATGATCGGTGAAGTAATTCAATGATCAAAGAAGTAATTTAATGATCAAAAAAGTAATTTAATGATCAAAGAAGTACTTCAATGATCAAAGAAGTAATTTAATGATCAAAGAAGTAATTTAATGATCAAAGAAGTAATTCAATGATCAAAGAAGTAATTTAATGATCAAAGAAGTACTTCAATGATCAAAGAAGTAATTTAATGATCAAAGAAGTAATTTAATGATCAAAGAAGTAATTCAATGATCGGTAAAGTAATTCAATGATCAAAGAAGTAATTTAATGATCAAAGAAGTAATTTAATGATCAAAGAAGTACTTCAATGATCAAAGAAGTAATTTAATGATCAAAGAAGTAATTTAATGATCAAAGAAGTAATTCAATGATCAAAGAAGTAATTTAATGATCAAAGAAGTACTTCAATGATCAAAGAAGTACTTCAATGATCAAAGAAGTAATTTAATGATCAAAGAAGTAATTCAATGATCAAAGAAGTAATTCAATGATCAAAGAAGTAATTTAATGATCGGTGAAGTAATTTAATGATCGGTGAAGTAATTTAATGATCGGTGAAGTAATTTAATGATCGGTGAAGTAATTTAATGATCGGTGAAGTAATTTAATGATCAAAGAAGTAATTCAATGATAAAAGAAATAATTCAATGATAAAAGTAATTCAATGATCAAAGAAGTAATTCAATGATCGAAGAATTAATTTAATGATCAAAGAAGTAATTTAATGATCAAAGAAGTTATTTTGTAAGTAATATAATACATAAATACTCATTTTTCTTTATTTCTATTTTACTACCTAGATATCAAATCATTAAAATCCATTTATAATTTTCACCCATTTTATTTCTACCTTATTTTTCCATAAACATAAAAAGTATTACTCAATGTATTTGTTCTTGTAACTTAAAACTGGTGGAACATTTTAATGTACCTGTTTATGTCACTTTAACACGCCAACACTATATTGAACCAGCAATAACAACTCGTGTGATGTTTTAACGCGCAAGAAAAGATGCTTTTTCTTTTGTACATGCGCTTTAATGCACACAATTTATTTGTAATTAACTACACAGCGGTTAGAAATGAAACATAAGCCTCTTTTCTATTGAAACTTGAATATTTTTGTATGTAATCACTGATCACAGAGAAATTTAACGAAACTAACTCATAATTCAATTATAATCTATTAATTACTCACTCACAACTCACTCACCTCTCACTCACAGCTCACCACTCACTCACCACCACTCACTCACTCACTCACAACTAACTCACCAGTCACCACTCAATCACTCACACCTTACTCAAAACTCACTCACCACTCACTCACAACTCACTCGCTCATCACTCACTCCCACTCACTCACTCACTAATGAGCTATGGGCTGGTCGTAATGCAATCATGGCCAGTAATTTAATTCCCATGGCCGATGAGATTAAATCTTTTCTGATGTGAGCTCAATGAAGATTAAGACCAAAAGTCTCAGATGATTAAAGCAAAAATTTAGAGCCATCAATTGGCGTATTTTGTCCCAAAGTTAACCTCTATTTAATTGAGATGAGCATTCTAACTTGGCAATGATCTGTTGGTTAAATTGTTACTCAGCTCTACTGAACGTAAGTGATTGTTGTTGTTATCTTCAATTGTTTTTCTAAAAAAGGATATTTTTTACCAGAAAAGGATATAAAAAGTAGATTTGCTCCATGCATAAGCATTGTCATCGGGTGACTTCGTACATCAAATCAAATCTGACTCTCTCTTAAAAGTCCCTTGTATTTAATTTCCTTTCAACGTAAGGTTTTCTCAAATCAAAAGTAGTTTTCATACTCACGGATTTCGTTCCCAGGTTTTCGACAGCGCATTTTAACTCCGCCATCCTCCCCCTGATAACAGTGACGTTGGTGGGTGTTTTTCCGCCAAACGAGGGCTTGATGTTGTTGTTTTGGAAGCTGGGAGGTGGGGTGAACATGGCTGCCAGACCGGGACCTGCCAACGTGTTCGAAAACACCGTTGTACGGGACTGGAACTCTGCTGGAGTTGGGAGTGATTCCGGATATTGGAATGGTGAGGTGGAGGCGTGATGATGGTGTATGTGACTTTTTGGAATTGGTTGGGAACTGTAATGACGTTTGGTAAATGGTATTAAGTTATTTGTTTTATAAATAGAGTGTGAAGTATTTAGACTGGATTGAAAATGGTTGCGGAGACCATGATTGGAATTGGATTTTTTCACCAGTTGACTATTTTCATGATTTGTGTCGAAATCATCTTGGAGGTTTTTGTGATGAACTTGATGGGAATAATTCGGTGTATGCAGGTCTCGTAAAGCGAGAGGCCTTTGTAGAAGACCAACAGCGCTTAACTTTTGTCCACCGCCGAAACTGACGGCTCTGGCATCTGCAATTGAAAGTTCCAACACATTTGAGGAAATAGAGTTTGAGTGCCTCTTTAAATCAAACTCACTACGAACAAATTTCAAGTTTATAATATGCTTTGTAAAATACGAAAAAGAGAAAAGTTAGAGAACACCACGGCCTTTATTAACTGATAGGCTTTGTAATGACCAAAACTAAATCTAATTTTATTACCTTTCCAAATAGGAGAAACTAAATTAATTTCTTCAATTTACTTGACCACTAATATAAAAGTAGGTATTAGCTCTGGAAACTACCAGACTCAAACCACAGCTCTACTAAATGGTCTGATTGTTTCTTCAGTTATTTATTATTAGAATAATATTGAAGCAACATTTAATACAAATAGAATAATTATAATTAAATAATGGAATAACTAGGGAGTATTTTTAATTATGATAAAATTATAAAACAATAATTATTGGACTACTCAATTTAAAAAAAAAACATTTATTTTCCAAAATATTTGTCATTCGATTTTCTTATTTACTAAAAAAATCGTATTTCTTAATTACTTCTTATCCAAAATTTTCGACTAATTCATATTTTGGAAATACATCTGTTTTGGAAAAGTATTTGGCGAATTTACACATTACCGTACAGTTACGTATTCCCGTACACCACATTCAATGGTGAATTCAAGATAAACTGTTTCTTTATTAAGATAAGTGTTAGAACTATTAAAGTAAACACCCACTGTGACACGTTCTACCAAACTGTCAGTATATTTAAATTATAAGTAACTAATGTATGAAATTGCATAACGGTCTGATAAACATAACTCTAACTTTTTACCTAGAAATATAAACGAATTCTATATAGTATAGCTATCGAATATTCGGTTCTTGGAAAATTCGGTCTTGGAAATTTCGATCTCGGAACTTTCTGTCTGTGGTATACATAAAACTTATCAGTTACTTTTATAGGGGGGTGTTCCGCTCTCCCCGCCCCCATTCTCGAACCCCATTGTCAGGTCTTTAAGCAATCATGAAGTGGGCAGTACAACAAACTAGCGGATACATTTATAATTCCCGGACTGAAATTTTCGAGACCGAAATTTCAAGCCACCAGTATATTCACCTCTGTAGAGCAGAGTAGTAACTATCCAGATCAGGAGGAGAGCCAAATTAGAAGACAACCTTGACCACTCCATGCTTGGTATTTAGTTACAGCTCTCCCAAAGGAACCAATCCAGCAGAAAACATGTTCTAGTTCATTTCAAACATCTAATATTACGATACAGTCTTTCTCACAGCATTATTTATTTTCAGTACAATTTATAAATAATAAATCTGAAATTGGGAGAAATTTTTATTAATTTGCTATACAATTTGTAAAGCATAATTCGAAATTCCTTAATTTTTAAGTGTAGCTTTCTTGCATCCATGAACTTGTCACAAACTGGTGGTATGTGACTTTGTTCATGAAGAAACTTTCCTTTCTGACTGCTTCTTTCAGTCCCTTGTAATTTATTTCATTTTGACGTCAGTGATATGGCCTTTAGTTCTGAAGCAGACGTTAAACCCCTACTAAATTAATCAATTATCCTAATTTGTAAATCATGAATCTGACATTGTAAATTTTATACAGTTTTGGTTCAGCCTTCATTTTATTACATAAATGAACCTGACCTGCAATAATGGAAGAACAAGCGTATGGAAATATCCCTCAAGATTCATGTTCTTATATAAAAGCGTCAAGTTTAAATCCTGATATAAAGCCTTATCCCACATAAATATCTATTAAAACTTCACCCGAAATCTTCCCTCCCATTACTCACGATTGAAAGCAATAAACTTGTGACGGCCATATTGGTCCAATATGCGCCATCTTTATTCTCCAGGACTTAGAGCATCTGGCCGCTACATGGCCTTTATTGTGAAAAGATCACCACAAAATGTTATTGGGTGCGGTTACAGTAGGGTAGGTTCTGAGTTATTGGACAGTTCAACATTTTCGATTATATAAGAATATTAAAAAAGAATATTAAATTGGTATCCTTGTATTATCGATACCAATTGAAATAGAAAATTAAAATGGTGTATCATATTTTTTTTCTTTTATGACCGAAAATGTGGAACTGTTCGGTAATTCATCACTAATGCTATCGGAACCGTATACTATAGTAGGATAATTTTATTCGGCAGATCGTCTGTTATTTTCCAGTTCGGTAAATAGCTAGTGATGGTATTTTATCGTAAAATATCATAATTTCTGACCTCGTCTGGATTAAGTGTTTTTTATTGATGAGAAATTAGGATTGGGTGTTCGTCGAATTATCACCGATCGATAATAGTCGATTTAAATTGTCGTCTGGGTATGTATTAGATAACTAGATGACGGGTGCTCGTATTGAGCTCATACCTCCGCCGCTGCTTATAAATTTTTTAATCGTCTCACCAAATTTCAGGCAATTTGGTTGAATACTTTTTCAGTTATGCGAATAACAAAATTTACAATTAATTCACGGTAACTAGATTTCAAATAAATAAATGCTGTCTAAAACATAACTTTCCACAATCTGCGAAGGTGAATAGAGATGCTATTTGAAAACTAGGTGGTAAACAACAATCGGTGTTTTGTAATTATGTGGAAACAACGTTAAGAAAGTTATGGTGGGGCCATATAAGATTAAAAATTGACCCTACTTAATTTTCTATTACTCCACCGCAATTTCAACTCCTCATTACTCTAAAGTTAAGTCAAACATGTTCCATCTATTAGCTAAAGTTGCTAACATTGTAGCACAGAGACACGAATTAACTTCCCTATTCTGGTCATGTTGAAATTTGCTTCAAATGATCTTTGGGTCTGCCTGTCCTTCTGCAAACTTTCTAATGATACCTAAAACTTTGAACATGGCCACGGACGGAATTCTCTCTTCTAGGAGAGCAACGAGCTCTCAAAGTTGCTCTAGATAATACCTACCTTGATGTTTTACTCTTCCTCTGATATGGTGAAAGTTACTCTACTTTATTGTAGCATTTGAATTTAAACTGTATTTCATAGTGCTAATATTGATAAAATAAACAAATAATTTAGAAAAAATTCTCGCATTTGAGGGCATAACTTATTTTGATGTCAATTCAATTTGAAGTTAAAAAATTAGTCAAATTTCAGACTTTATATTCATTTTCTCATAATTTGGTAGAAGTATTTTTGGTGAAACAACCACCAATGGTAGTAAAAAAATGCACAGTGAAGAGTTATAACCTAGATAAAAGCTATCTTTTACTAGATAAAAAGCTATCTTTTACTAGATAAAAGCTATCTTTTACTAGATAAAAGCTATCTTTTACTAGATAAAAGCTATCTTTTACTAGATAAAAGCTATCTTTTACTAGATAAAAGCTATCTTTTACTAGATAAAAGCTATCTTTTACTAGATAAAAGCTATCTTTTACTAGATAAAAGCTATCTTTTACTAGATAAAAGCTATCTTTTACTAGATAAAAGCTATCTTTTACTAGATAAAAGCTATCTTATACTAGATAAAAGCTATCTTATACTAGATAAAAGCTATCTTTTACTAGATAAAAGCTATCTTTTACTAGATAAAAGCTATCTTTTACTAGATAAAAGCTATCTTTTACTAGATAAAAGCTATCTTTTACTAGATAAAAGCTATCTTTTACTAGATAAAAGCTATCTTTTACTAGATAAAAGCTATCTTTTACTAGATAAAAGCTATCTTTTACTAGATAAAAGCTATCTTTTACTAGATACAAGCTATCTCTTACTAGATAAAAGCTATCTTTTACTAGATAAAAGCTATCTTTTACTAGATAAAAGCTATCTTTTACTAGATAAAAGCTATCTTTTACTAGATAAAAGCTATCTTTTACTAGATAAAAGCTATCTTTTACTAGATAAAAGCTATCTTATACTAGATAAAAGCTATCTTATACTAGATAAAAGCTATCTTTTACTAGATAAAAGCTTTTTTTTTACTAGATAAAAGCTATCTTTTACTAGATAAAAGCTATCTTTTACTAGATAAAAGCTATCTTTTACTAGATAAAAGCTATCTTTTACTAGATAAAAGCTATCTTTTACTAGATAAAAGCTATCTTTTACTAGATAAAAGCTATCTTTTACTAGATAAAAGCTATCTTTTACTAGATAAAAGCTATCTTTTACTAGATACAAGCTATCTCTTACTAGATAAAAGCTATCTTTTACTAGATAAAAGCTATCTTTTACTAGATAAAAGCTATCTTATACTAGATAAAAACTATCTTTTACTAGATAAAAGCTATCTTTTACTAGATAAAAGCTATCTTTTACTAGATAAAAGCTATCTTATACTAGATAAAAACTATCTTTTACTAGATAAAAGCTATCTTTTACTAGATAAAAACTATCTTTTACTAGATAAAAGCTATCTTTTACTAGATAAAAACTATCTTTTACTAGATAAAAGCTATCTTTTACTAGATAAAAGCTATCTTATACTAGATAAAAACTATCTTTTACTAGATAAAAGCTATCTTTTACTAGATAAAAACTATCTTTTACTAGATAAAAGCTATCTTATACTAGATAAAAACTATCTTTTACTAGATAAAAGCTATCTTTTACTAGATAAAAGCTATCTTTTACTAGATAAAAGCTATCTTTTACTAGATAAAAGCTATCTTTTACTAGATAAAAGCTATCTTTTACTAGATAAAAGCTATCTTTTACTAGATAAAAGCTATCTTTTACTAGATAAAAGCTATCTTTTACTAGATAAAAACTATCTTTTACTAGATAAAAGCTATCTTTTACTAGATAAAAGCTATCTTTTACTAGATAAAAGCTATCTTTTACTAGATAAAAGCTATCTTTTACTAGATAAAAGCTATCTTTTACTAGATAAAAGCTATCTTTTACTAGATAAAAGCTATCTTTTACTAGATAAAAGCTATCTTTTACAAGATAAAAGCTATCTTTTACTAGATAAAAGCTATCTTATACTAGATAAAAACTATCTTTTACTAGATAAAAGCTATCTTTTACTAGATAAAAGCTATCTTTTACTAGATAAAAGCTATCTTTTACTAGATAAAAGCTATCTTTTACTAGATAAAAGCTATCTTTTACTAGATAAAAGCTATCTTTTACTAGATAAAAGCTATCTTTTACTAGATAAAAGCTATCTTTTACTAGATAAAAGCTATCTTTTACTACTAGATAAAAGCTATCTTTTACTAGATAAAAGCTATCTTTTACAAGATAAAAGCTATCTTTTACTAGATACAAGATATCTTTTACTAGATACAAGATATCTTTTACTAGATACAAGATATCTTTTCAAGATTCAAGATATCTTTTCTAGATACAAGATATCTTTTCTAGATACAAGATATCTTTTTCTAGATACAAGATATCTTTTCTAGATACAAGATATCTTTTTCTAGATACAAGATATCTTTTTCTAGATACAAGATATCTTTCCTAGATACAAGATATCTTTTCTAGATACAAGATATCTTTTCAAGATACAAGATATCTTTTCAAGATTCAAGATATCTTTTCTAGATACAAGATAACTTTTCTAGATACAAGATATCTTTTTCTAGATACAAGATATCTTTTTCTAGATACAAGATATCTTTTCTAGATACAAGATATCTTTTCTAGATACAAGATATCTTTTCTAGATACAAGATATCTTTTCTAGATACAAGATATCTTTCCTAGATACAAGATATCTTTTCTAGATAAAAGATATCTTTTCTAGATACAAGATATCTTTTCTAGGTACAGGTAGCGTTAACAATTCTCTTTTATATTCCGTTCACGAAAAGCTAACGTCGCTGTATTTTGTTTTTGCATGACTGCGTACAACTGGTAAGAGAAAACTATTAAATAGTTAGTCTAAAGTATCTAATAGTTAGTCTAAAGTATCTAATAGTTAGTCTAAAGTATCTAATAGTTAGTCTAAAGTATCTAATAGTTAGTCTAAAGTATCTAATACTTAGTCTAAAGTATCTAATAGTTAGTCTAAAGTATCTAATAGTTAGTCTAAAGTATCTAATAGTTATAGTCTAAAGTATCTAATAGCTAGTCTAAAGTACCTAATAGTTAGTCTAAAGTATCTAATAGTTAGTCTAAAGTATCTAATAGTTAGTCTAAAGTATCTAATAGTTAGTCTAAAGTATCTAATAGTTAGTCTAAAGTATCTAATAGTTAGTCTAAAGTACCTAATAGTTAGTCTAAAGTATCTAATAGTTAGTCTAAAGTATCTAATAGTTAGTCTAAAGTATCTAATAGTTAGTCTAAAGTACCTAATAGATAGTTTAAAGTATCTAATAGTTAGTCTAAAGTATCTAATAGTTAGTCTAAAGTATCTAATAGTTAGTCTAAAGTATCTAATAGTTAGTTTAAAGTATCTAATAATTAGTCAAAAGTATCTAATAGTTAGTCTAAAGTATCTAATAGTTAGTCTAAAGTATCTAATAGTTAGTCTAAAGTATTTTATATTATCTAAATTATTTTCTAATTACAATTGGTATCTTATTCATTGATCAGTTATTTCTAAAAAATATCAAATAAATTTAATATAACTATAATTTACATTTAATAATATTTCCCTACCTAATCGTTGATATTAATCTAATTATTTTCGCTTCGATGATGCAAATAAATAGATTGAAACTGCTTTATATTTTCAGTCTGTTTTTATGCATGAATAATTAATTAGTTATTATAAAGAAAATATCTTATCTGAACTATGAAATATTAATAATTATGACACTTTTTTAGTAAGGGTAATTTTTTTTTCGATTTTAAAAGAGAAAGATTTATAATTTTAACTGTTATATTAAGTATTGTTTTCATGATTGGAAAAGCTAACTGTTCTATAACTTGGAACTTATCCTAGTTCAGTTTTATTATAATTGATATGAAGAGTTATTTGTAAAATCCTAGTGCAAGTTAATTCTTTTTTTCATATAGACCACTGCATACACTATTCATTGACTTTTTCATTGAATTTTTTTCATTCTAGTTCTACAATAGAGAATATGTGTGGATCAACTTCTTGCCCAAGGAATTAAGGAATTTTGTTTTTGAATTTTATCACAACATCATTAAGGGTCAATTTTTGTGAATATAAGACAGTCTAAAAATGTAACACCAAAAATGTAACACCAAAAATGTAACACCAAAAATGTAACACCAAAAATTCCAAAATATCAAAGATCCACAATATCGAAAAATCCACAATATCAAAAAATCCACAATATCAAAAATTTCAAAATATCAAAAAATCCACAATATCAAAAAATCCACAATATCAAAAAATCCACAATATCAAAAAATCCACAATATCAAAATATCCACAATATCAAAAAATCCACAATAACTATTATTCCAAGATATCAAAAATATCAAAAAATCCAAAATATCGAAAATTCCAAAAAATAAAACAATAACCCCTATAACTTAAAATCCCCCTGATCACAAACCAAATCTATGTAATAAAATATATAGGGTGAAGTCAGAATTAGCAGATAATAATTAAATACCGATTGTTAATTTGATTAAGATATCAAATTAAAAAGATTAAATATATTAGAATATATTCATTGTGGAGAATATAGTCAATATTACTTTATTAATAATTTAATACACACAGTGAATACACACAGTGAATACACACAGTGTATACACACAGTGTATACACACAGTGAATACACACAGTGTATACATTACTATGCAGTGTATCATCCCATAGCTTCGGTACAATAAAGTGTGTTTATTTAAGACTTCGTAATTCAGAAACTGGAGGCAAATTCTTTCTAGCCGCAAGTAACAGTTTTGGAATGAATTAATTCATTGTCTCATGAATAATTAAATAGGGAATATATTAGTGTATTAGTGTGCTATCTGACAACAGAATACTAATTTCTAATGTTTATTCTGTAGAGTAACTTCTACTTTAACTATAGTAGATACGAAAGAATTGAGTCGTATATAGGAGTGAATAAAGTCGTACACCAATGAATATAGTTGTACACCAATGAATAGAGTCGTACACCAATGAATAGAGTCGTACACCAATGAATTGAGTCGTACACCAATGAATAGAGTCGTACACCAATGAATAAAGTCGTACACCAATGAATAAAGTCGTACACCAATGAATAAAGTCGTACACCAATGAATAAAGTCGTACACCAATGAATATAGTCGTACACCAATGAATAGAGTCAGTCGTACACCAATGAATAGAGTCGTACACCAATGAATAAAGTCGTACACCAATGAATAGAGTCGTACACCAATGAATAAAGTCGTACACCAATGAATAGAGTCGTACACCAATGAATAGAGTTTCATATAACTAAATTGAGCTTAGAGTCTTATGTGAATTGTTCAATAATGAATAAATATCAAAAGTATATTCTCAAATATATTTTATACTGTTAATAGGTTTCATTTCACTATATGTACAATCAAAATAGTTCTTATTACTTGGTGTAGTATAAAGTTGCAGTACTCGGACACTGACATTATAAATCTCTCCTCCATGTACACTAAAACTTTATTATTCTTACCTAAATAGCATGGTATTATAAAGTTTATTTATCCTAAGATCTTTTTATGCTCAAGGAGTTGAGTTGCGACTTTTGTTTATCTTTAGGCAGACTAGAGAGTCCGCCTTAGCGTGCACTACCCCTTGGTGAATTAGAGGCACTACCCCTTGCTGTAATAGGGGCACTACCCCTTGTTCTGATAGGGGCACTACCCCTTACTGTAATATGGGCACTACCCCTTGATGTAATAGGGGCACTACCCCTTGCTGTGATAGGGGCACTACCCCTTTCTGTAATAGGGGCACTACCCCTTGTTTTTATAGGTACTACTTTCAGTAAGTCCCTTGTATTTACTTTAGGGAGTTGGTTAGAAGTTTAGTAACTTAGTTACTGTTCAAATAAGATGCTCATCTGAATTGTTTTAAGTTCTTCTATTGAGTTAATGCTAATGATGATAATTGTTTTGGAGGCTTGTCGTAATTATTCCCAAGTTAAGTAAGATCCCCTCTTATCCTTCGATGGCCCCTTCCAAACTTCCTCTCATATAAAGTATTTATAAAAAGAGATTATTTGCGTCCAAAAATATCTCCGTATCGGCAACCGTTGCTTCAATTTCCTCCACGTCGACTCTTTTTTCCGGTAGCACTGATAGAAATAAGAATATACTCTCCCCGTTACAATTTCTCAGTCCATTTTATAATTACCCTCTTCCAATAATTAAACTAAGTTCATTTTCCGTCTAAATTGGAGAGCATTAATCTATTCATATTTATCCCCCCCTCAAAAGTGGCCTCTAATTAAAGTTAGAGGCAAGCTTTTCTGATTGCATTACACTATTTGTAATTAGTGTTATAAACTTTGATGTTGCACATTGAAGTTACTAATGAGTTATAGAGTCAGAGGGATGAAGTCCATTGCAGAAATGATCCTGCGAAGTGGGCAGGGCTAAAGGGCAACTATATCTAATGTTGATTAGTATAGACAATGAATCAGATGATTAAAGATCAGAAGAGATCTTCTCTTCTGATCTTCTATGGCCCCACCATAACTTTCTTTCTAGCTAGAGGTGTTCACTTCCATGCACCACAAGGATAAAGCCATGGTGGGGCCATGGAAGATTAAATTGGGCTTCATCTTCTGTAGCCTCATCATAACTTTCAGTAATTAAATCACTATTTAAATAATCAAGTATGAACCTTATCATTGTATCATGGATACTGACCTAAATGCTTTGAACTAAAGGACACTTAGGTATCATAGATGCTGATGTGAGCTAAATTATTCTGTAGTATCATGGATACAGCCGCTGGCTGACTGAGCGTGCCTCATCTAATGAAAGCATTCCTAGCGTTGGCTGTCATAAGAAGGCATCTGAGTAGACAATTAGGCCGCATCTTCCCAGGCCATGGCTGCAATTTAGCATACAAATAGTGCTCAGGACAGACTACTCAAGCTGCCGAACGTCAACAGGAAGGGAAGACACTTAGTCCGGGTAGAGCTTTGGGAATTGCGGCCAAAGAGATATGCGAGTCACTTGCAGAACAGTGTAGTGAAGATTACTTTACTTTAGATCTCGCAATTGTGGAGTAGAGCCTGCCTTATTAGAACAGATGGCTGCTGTGACAAGAACGTGGGAAAAGAAGATGCTAGCAAGACTCTTCCGGTAAAGATACTAGCATGACTCTCCTGGTGAAGATACTAGCATGACTCTCCTGGTGAAGATACTAACATGACTCTCCTGGTAAAGATACTAGCATGACTCTCCTGGTAAAGATACTAGCATGACTCTCCTGGTGAAGATACTAGCATGACTCTCCTGGTGAAGATACTAGCATGACTCTCCTGGTGAAGATACTAACATGACTCTCATGGTAAAGATACTAGCATGACTCTCATGGTAAAGATACTAGCATGACTCTCATGGTAAAGATACTAGCATGACTCTCATGGAAAAGATACTAGCATGACTCTCATGGTAAAGATACTAGCATGACTCTCATGGTAAAGATACTAGCATGACTCTCATGGTAAAGATACTAGCATGACTCTCCTGGTAAAGATACTAGCATGACTCTCATGGAAAAGATACTAGCATGACTCTCATGGAAAAGATACTAGCATGACTCTCCTGGTAAAGATACTAGCATGACTCTCCTGGTAAAGATACTAGCATGACTCTCCTGGTAAAGATACTAGCATGACTCTCCTGGTAAAGATACTAGCATGACTCTTGTATCAAAATATACTATGATAGTTTTACTATATGAATACTAAATTCTCCTATCTAGGATACAGAAATGAATGAATATCACTAATGTTACAGTCAATTAAATAAACAAAAGAACTTAGTAATAAACTATCAACATATAAAAGAAAGAAATCATTTTAAAATAAATTATTCTGTAGAAGCCCTTTCCCAGGTAGCAAGCATTATTCCTGGGATATTAAAGGAATAACCCTGAGAAGAGGGGTATATTCCTGGGATATTCCCTTAATATCCCAGGAATAATGCTTGCTACCTGAGTTGTGAATTTAGTTGGGGCTTCTGTTCATAAATAAAAATGGATTCCAATGTCCTCAAATCGTAACTATTGTAGGTTGCTAAATTTTTAAAATCCGAAATGTGATGGTTATTATCATATGAATGGTTTAAAATTGTGCTACTTTCTTGATTGGATGAAACAGTAAAGGGGTTTCTGAAGGAAACCCCTTTACTGTGTTGACAAACTCTGAACTTTACTTGTTTCTATACTCTCATAGCTCACATGGTTGAAGAAGATACTAATATGTTTCTTGTTTCGAAAGATGCCATGATATACTATAATTATGTTTACAAACAAGAACTGTTTTATAATAAATATACACGATGCATGATATTGAATAGTCTCTGTTTGAACATTGTCACATTTTTCACTGAACGGGTACACTAGTTCAGTCACATCTGTTCATATAATGCTATCATGAAGTTATAGCATAAATATCTATTATCTCCATCGATATGGGATATATATTTAGCATGTAATTGAACGTAGGAGGGATATAACTTGTCATTATTAGAACTTTAGGTATGGTATTTATGTGATTTAACACCAAAGTTTGTACAGCAAATCAAATAAAACAGATCTTATTGACTTTGAAAACTCACTGGTATTACAAAAAGATATATTTATATATAGATCTGTATTTGTGTGTATGCGTTTACGTTTTTATTGTTTAAAACAGTTTTATCAAGCGGTCACTTAAATTAATTAGTTTTAAAGTTGGGTTGTGACAATGTGCGTTTAAAATCATAGATCCCGAAAATATTATAGACGAAACAACCTGAAATGGTGTTTAATACTATATACCGCTGGTTTAGAACCATTCAATACTCTTTAATTCTCACCGTCTGTGATTTTTTCGTGATCTATGATTTTAAACGCATATTGTCACAACCCTAGTTATAAGGTTTATAATGAAAGAATTGTTTGTATTTGTACGAATGTGTTTAGAGTAGGCGTTCATACGCTTTATGTAATTACCTACAAAATAATTAGAGATAGAAATATAAATGTCACTTGTGTTTTACTGAACTAATTCTGCATCGAATTACAGTTGCGTTAATTTTTCTTTTGTTTTATAATGTAATTAGTTAAGAAAATATTCTATGAATTACATTATATATGTAGAAACGGTTGTTCAGTTTAATTTTACATTTTTCTCCTCTTTTATTTTACTGTTACAATAAAGACGTGTAAATGTGATATGAACTTAAATTACACTATTTGGTTACTTTTATCTTCCTCAGTCCTAAAGAAAATCCCTTACAAGAATGTTTATTTTGGTGTCTCGAAAACATAGTGCGAATTAACGTGATATTTCAGTGATGCGACTTTTTGGTGCTTCTAGGAAAACTCCGTCTCGGAAAACTCCGACTCGGAAAACTCCGTCTCGTTTTGTAATGATTGTTATTTAAGAACAGTAACAGAAAAAGTATAAACTATGAAGAATAAGATGTGTAGTTTATTCATTAAAAGCGAATAACATCATTAAACGTTGTAAAATGATACGTGACATTTAACATTAGTAATTTTAACATGTTTTGATATTTATTCAACAGGAGATTAGAGCGGAAAATTCTATCTCGGAATATTCAGTCTGAGGAATAAATAAAAATTATAAGTTATATGTATCGACCCCCTCCCCCCTGTCAGGTCATTAGACATTCGTGAACTGTGCAGTACAAGAAACTAGCGGATACAACACACTACATAACGTCCATTTATTATTATTCCGAAACCGAAATTTCAGACCACATTATTTTTGCAATAGCCTTTTATTTATTTAACTGATGGTACAATTGCCTAATATCCAAATTATTATACGTTGTATATCTAATTTTCTGTCAATTATTGTTAATAAATAATAGTTTATTAAATAAATGTTGATAGAATAATTATCTCTTCAAGAAGTAACTAAAACTACCATACATTGGAAAAATACCAGAACTGCCAAGCAGTCAAAATGACATTTTTCTTAGTTTCATAATTAAGACACTGTTTTACACACATGTTTAGCTATCACTACATGCCACGTTGTTTGGCACACGTCAAAAACATTTAAGAGCGTGTTGTTTCTAGATGTTCTCAGTTTCAGTTAAAATTAATATTTGGTAATTCGTGTAAGAAAATACTATGAAATAAATTTCAATGATAATAAATTTCCATGTTTCTGATTTTACTAAAAGTCAATAAATTGAAATCTCCACCAATACTAATTCATGAAATACAATTGTTTCTCTTTTTTTTAACATATGTAGCATTAATATTAAAAAAAATCATAGGTTTTGAATTTTGAGAGTAAAAAATAATTTAGTTAAATCAGTATATATGCATTAATAAAACATACTTGCATTTAAATATAAACATATATTAATTTAACTACCAATGGATGAACAACAGGTACTATATACTAGTTTATCATGCTATTGAAACACAAATGGTCCATCGTCGGACAGTCTCGACGAAAAAGACTAGTTGTACATTCAAGGAATATCATATTCGAAGTTGATGCAAACCCCCCCCCAAAAAAACCAGATTCAGTTATTGAATCTTTTCAATCAATTCACAGCCCATGAATTTCAAATGATATTCAATGTTTACTTCAACTTCAAAATGACATCAAAATCAATCATCATGACATGTGTGTTTATTGTGAGAACGTCAAATGGGAATATTCCAACCGGAATAATGTTAAGAACGTCTCAAATAGAATCTATACTAACAATTCCCGTCGTGTGTTTATTTATTTATTTGGTGTTCTCTTTTAACCGACGGGTATTAAACATGAAGAATGTAACTATGATACGCACGGGAATATGTTGATATGAAATTAAAATTTTTGTGTTTTTATTAAATTTTTATATGTATTCATTTCTTAATATATTCTCATCACATAATAAAATTAATTTAATAAACTATCACTTTATGGAGAATTTTTTTAAAATTGAATTCACTAAAAGTTACCAAAAATCGGGCAGTAAATTTTACTATTGATGACCCGTTATTTTTAACAGGCAAGTGCACTAGTGAAGAATATATTTCAATCTTAACTCTCTAATTCTACAAATACCAATTGAAGAGGAACTGAATCATAATTAAATAAATATTTTTTTTTGGATACAAGTATATAGTTGATGAGAGATTTATGGTGGAGCCATAGAAGATTGAGAGAGAGATTTATGGTGGGGCCTTAGAAGATTGAGAGAGAGATTTATGGTGGGGCCATAGAAGATTGAGAGAGAGATTTATGGTGGGGCCATAGAAGATTGAGAGGGGACCCATGATGAACTTCTATTGCAAAAAGCCTTCATAGTGATTGTTTTTCATATGTTTCATTCATTTGTGTGTTACTCAAGATCATATTTATACATACAATAAATGTTCTAAGTTCTTCAGGGTAACGACTCAATTACCGACTGCTTACGGTTACCGTAAAGTGAGTGTTACGTCATGATAGGTTAAATTTTCAACATTCAGATTGGCTAGTGCCTCCAGCCATCGACCCTAGTGAGTCGGCCATGTCTCGTCGTGATAGGGTCACCCTATCACGTCTGAGATGTGGCCACCATCCTTCCCTTCCTCACTACACGCACAGGATTGGGAGATCGGACTCTGATCGGTGCGACTTCTGTCAAGCCGATCAGGGCACGATCTCTCACATCCTCACACAATGTCCGTCACTACACCAACACAGGACTACACACAACATTCACTCACTGGAGCACCTTTGGACCCATCCTCAGGCAGTTATTAACTTCCTGAGTGATGCGGGTTTCCCTTAGGCCCACACAGTGCCTCGGGTGGCTGAAACCCGGGGCGCCCCCGGCTGCCCCTCCGTCCCGGCGAGGATGTTGGGGAGGTTATACAACAACAACAACAACAACTTACGCCCCTTGTACGGTAACTGTGAGCATACGGTAATTGAGTAGCTACCCTATAACATTAGCCAAATTTCCAGTCAGAAAAGGGACTGAAAGCAACGGAAAATTTAGATAAAAAATTGATAACAAAAGTAAGATAAAAATGATGGTAAAAAAAAAAATAATAGATGATATAAGAAAGATAAAAAAAATGGGAGAAGGAAAATTTAAATTGATGGAAAATGCAAAAAAAAAAGATGAAGGTAAAATATAAAATAATGAAAACAAAATAAAAAGATGATAAAAAGAGAAATAATAATAAAACTAAAATTTAGAAATAAAAATTTGGTAAAAAGAAAAAGATGATAAAATGAAAACTAGTTGATTAAAGTATAAAATAATTGATTAATTAACTAAAGCAGCAACAACAATCGGGTGCTCTACTAGAGCTATAGCAGCTAACAATGACACTGCATTTCATTTGATAGGCAATTATAAAGCTCATTATCTGCAATAAGCACTGCCAATGCTTATCCCTTTAATCACTATATTAATTATCAACATTTTATATCCTCTAATTGGACCTCCATCACCAAAACTAATTATATAACCAAGGTAATTTTTAAACAATCTCAAATTAATTGCCATGGTAATGTATGATTATTATTAATATCGTAATTGAAAAGCTTGTAAATTAAGAGGTATATTTATATATTATTAAATAATATAGTCCTGTATAGTGAATGTAGTGTTGTGAAAGGATGTAGCCTCTATTGTGGACAAATTTTCTTTAGTCTGCCATGATATGGACATCAGTTATAGAAAACTTAACGCCATTCTTAACCGAGGCTAGAGAAAATGTGTTCACTATAGAGGCTACTTCCTTACTCAGGACACTACATTCACTATAGAGGATCTCATTACAAAGGAATAATGTGGGTTTGGTCCAAGTTATCGGACAGTTCCATATTCTGGACCATGTAAGGAAGAATGAAGTATATAATAATTACCATCGTAAATTTGCAGAAGATTATATTTTGCAAGGCATTTATTTATTTATCATCTTGTTATGCGCTTAACTCAAAAAGTATTGAACTAAATTTCCTAAAATTTGGTGGGATGATTGGTCATTATCCAGGAACCACTTGGTTAAATTTTGGGAGCGATCGGGTCAAAGATCAAGGTCAAGGCCACTTATAACTTAATAACTCAAAAGTATTCGACCAAATTGTCTGAAATTTGGTGGGTCGCTTGGTCAATGTTCAAGAACCATCTGGTAGAATTTAGGAAGCGATCCGGTCAAAGGTCAAGGTCATTTATACCTAAACATCATTCAACCATATTGCATGAAACCTGGTGGGACGATTGGTCATTATCCACTCACCAGTTTATCATATTTTATGCGCGATCGTGCAAAGGTCAAGGTCACGAAAAGATCAAAATCGATTAAAGCGGTGACGAAGGTATGCGCTCCACTAGTGCCCATTCTTATATATCTTAGTATTATATATCCAAATTCATAAATAAATCATTGCTTTGGAAGCTCAACACAGACAAATATACCAGTCCATAGATATCTCTAGGGCTTCCCATTGCCCTTTCAAATAGGTTCGGATGAGTTCAATAGATGCCCCTCTTCTCTATTTGATGTGGAGTTGGAACATTTATATCAAACCGACCAATTTTACTTTGTGTGTTCTAATACTCTACAACAACAGTTACCTCCCTGCTCTTCGGTATCTATTGTCACAGCATTTATGCATGAAAACAAAATACTGTTTTAGAAAGAGTTTCGGTTTTCATTGTTTTTATGATGTTGACAGTTATACTTTTAAAAAGCTTTAGAAATAATATATATATTTAAATTGTAGCCAGGGGCTCTATCCTGAAGCTGTCTGTGGTGAATGGAAGAGAAGGTGGTGGTGACCCTTGGGCCCCGAACTGTTGTAATTTGGATTATTGGCTTTCTTTCATTTTACCATGTTTATCATTTTTTTAAATGCTACTTGTTATTTTCTCCTATTCATTTTCCTCTCAATAGATCATTCTGTTAGGTAGGTAGACTAGTAGAATTCATTTACTATCACCGCTTCATTTTCCTCTTCCATACGTGAGTGCAGTCACCGGTGCTTGTGTCCCTTTTCGTCACATTCCTTGGTAAGTGACTGCATTCACGTAGTAACTTTTCTGCATTCATGAGCATTGTCACCGACGGAGGTATGTGACTTTATTCATGGAGCCACTTTCCTTTCTGACTGCTTCTTCCAGTCCCTTGTACTTAGTTTCAATTTGAAATCAGTGATATATATGGCCTTTGATTCTTAAGAAGACATCAAACCCCTCCTAAAATTAAAATTATTCATTTATTCAAGTTTCTATAAATCGATATTAATTTTAAACTTTCACCGATGCTACCGTCACAAATTAATTTCAATAACGCTATAACTCAAACATCGCTCATCAAATTCATTAACGTCTTAACTCAAACATCGCTCATTAATTTCAATAACGTCATAACTCAAACATCGCTCATTAATTTCAATAACGTCATAACTCAAATATCGCTCATTAATTTCAATAACGCTATAACTCAAACATCGCTCATCAAATTCATTAACGTCTTAACTCAAACATCGCTCATTAATTTCAATAACGTCATAACTCAAACATCGCTCATTAATTTCAATAACGTCATTACTCAAATATCGCTCATTAATTTCAATAACGTCATAACTCAAACATCGCTCATTAATTTCAATAACGTCATAACTCAAACATCGCTCATCAAATTCATTAACGTCATAACTCAAACATCGCTCATTAATTTCAATAACGTCATAACTCAAATATAGCTCATTAATTTCAATAACGTCATAACTCAAACATCGCTCATTAATTTCAATAACGTCATAACTCAAACATCGCTCATTAATTTCAATAACGTCATAACTCAAACATCGCTCATTAATTTCAATAACGTCATAACTCAAACATCGCTCATTAATTTCAATAACGTCATAAAATATAAAACCTACCGAAAAATATAAAACCTACATAAGTTACCGGTCTGAATAAGTCAAAATAAAAGTAACAAATACCAAGTAAATGCATATTAAACAGGACTAGGGTTTTAACGGTTAAAACAGTATTTTATATATTCTTTTTTAAAACTGTAGTTGGACATAGGGTTACATAAAAATTCCGGTAAATTGTTTTTTAAGTTAAATAAATTTGTTATGTTAAATATTGTATGAATTTAGACAAAAGAAAACTTAAAACTTAAATAGTTTTATTAAAAAGTTATTCCATGATATGACAAGAAAATATTGATTTAATATTCTAATATTATAAGACTAATTCATGCAAAATATTATTATTTGAAATAAATAAATTAAAGAGAATAAATATTAAAAAAATATATTTGAAATAAATATTGAAAAAAAAAACAATTTCATAAAATATTTTAAAATAATATTTGAAAATTTATTCAAAAACATATCAAAAATAATATTTAAAGTTCATTTCATTGTTAGATACCAAATTAATATATAATTTATGTGTCTTAATAATTATATGCCTCATTTCTCTATTTGCCATATACATTATTCATTTAATTCTCATGTAACTATACTATTTATTTTAAAATGTTCTTCTTTATAATTTAGTCTACCGTAATTAAGTATTGTCAATTAGATGACTGTGAGTAAAAGAAACATATAAACAAGAGAAAAAGTTGTGGTTAAAAGTTGTCTATCCTCACCATAACTTCCTCTCTCAATCTTCTATGGCCCCACCATAACTTTCTCTCTCAATCTTCAGGTTTGTTTCAATTTGTTTATTTCTAATATATGTATGTAGTGTCAACGTGGGTAATTCCCCTGCACCTGGAATGTGCGGGCATTACGCCGCACCCCCCTTATCTCCAAAACTATTTGGAAATTTCAATTTCTGTTTACGGCATTAGAAAAAACAGATTTTCAACCCTCAGGACAAATAATATCATCCATGCTAGGTTTCGGTAAGAATTTTAAAATATTTTTTAAATAGGACACTATAAAATTATGCACCAACCATTTGCATTCGTAAAATCAGATAATTTTGCAAGATTTGCTGCAGAATCCACAATTCTAAATCAAATTTCATCTCGTTTGCGACTTATTATAGGTTTATTATCGTACTTTAATATATAATCTACTTTTTTTGTTTCATGTCAGCCAAAAATTGACTATATGGCAACAAAGTAGTGCGGGGTTCTGCCCGGCATGAATAAAATATGCAGGGCATTATCCTGCACTTTTACAGTACTACAAAATGTTGAATTTTCAGCATGATAAGATATAATAACCAAAGATAATTGTGTAGCGTGTATACATACAGTGTGTAGTGTATATAAATACAGTGTGTAGGCTTTGCACATACAGTGTGTAGTGGATGTGCGAAAAGATGCCTGCCTAAACTTTTATTATGCTGGAGTATTTATGCACCAACAGAAAACGTAATATAAAATAAACTCTTATCTGTAACGTGATTCTGACTTCACAGAAAACTATTTTCTGATGTTTGTGCAACATTTAAAGTATATTTTAACTTATAACTTTTTCGTAATAGTAAATTTTGCGCGATTTATATTTTCAGGTGGCTCAATATTGAGGTGGCTCAATATTATACATTCAGATGGCTCAATATTGAGGTGGCTCAATATTATATTTTCAGGTGGCTCAATATTATATTTTCAGGTGGCTCAATATTGAGGTGGCTCAATATTATATTTTCAGGTGGCTCAATTTTGAGGTGGCTCAATATTATATTTTCAGGTGGCTCAATATTGAGCCTCTTAACTTTCATAGGTGTTACTTGTTCAAACACATGACGCTATTTCCAAGTGTTGTATTAGCGTCTTTTTAACTTTGCTTCTAAGAGTTTAGAAGCTGCTCTTTATGATGGTGTTATCTAAATTTGGATTGATCTATTAGTTTCCAAGTTGATAGGGGTGCAGGGCATTACCCCGCAGTGAAGAATAATGCCCTGAATGGTGTGGGATTATTGCCTTGTTTGCTAGGGTAGCAATTTTTTTTAGAAAAAGTTGAATAACTATTACCTCATTGGTCACAGGGCTAAGCCGTTTTGTCTGCATAAAATAAGCGACTACTTCTTTCTTTTGCATCTTACAGAACTTCTCTATCTGTAATAGTTTTGGAGATAATTGGACTTGTTCACTAAATGCGGGGCACAGCATGCGTTGACGCTACCTACATTATTTTTTACAATTATTTTTAATTATACAGAAATATATATTCTTTTATTTAACTAAAATTTAATTTCGTATAAGGTTGCATTTAAATTCAAAAGCATAAAAGCCTTAACAAATGTGACTATATTTATGACGTGTATGCATCACTTATAATAGATCCATGGATTGTAATATATACAAAAATACAGACTGAACAATATTGTGTTTATAAGTTATTGTTCGTATTATATTAGAATAACCATAATTTTGAATTGCATAATAAATCATTGAATATCAAATATAATATAAGCAATTGAATAATTCCATTGAACTTAAATAGATATTGTATGATTGTTCTTCACCGTAAGAGTTCATCCCTAGTGGAATATTATTTGTATTGACTGTAAATAGATGTTGTATGAATGTTCTTCACCGTAAGAGTTCATCCCTAGTGGAATATTATTTGTATTGACTGTAAATAGATATTGTATGAATGTTCTTCACCGTAAGAGTTCATCCCTAGTGGAATATTATTTGTATTGACTGTAAATAGATATTGTATGAATGTTCTTCACCGTAAGAGTTCATCCCTAGTGGAATATTATTTGTATTGACTGTAAAGAGATATTGTATGAATGTTCTTCACCGCAAGAGTTCATTCCTAGTGGAATATTATTTGTATTGACTGTAAAGAGATATTGTATGAATGTTCTTCACCGCAAGAGTTCATTCCTAGTGGAATATTATTTGTATTGACTGTAAATAGATATTGTATGAATGTTCTTCACCGTAAGAGTTCATCCCTAGTGGGATATTATTTGTATTGACTGTAAATAGATATTGTATGAATGTTCTTCACCGTAAGAGTTCATCCCTAGTGGAATATTATTTGTATTGACTGTAAATAGATATTGTATTAATGTTCTTCACCGTAAGAGTTCATCCCTAGTGGAATATTATTTGTATTGACTGTAAATAGATATTGTATGAATGTTCTTCACCGTAAGAGTTCATCCCTAGTGGAATATTATTTGTATTGACTGTAAATAGATATTGTATGAATGTTCTTCACCGTAAGAGTTCATCCCTAGTGGAATATTATTTGTATTGACTGTAAATAGATATTGTATGAATGTTCTTCACCGCAAGAGTTCATTCCTAGTGGAATATTATTTGTATTGACTGTAAATAGATATTGTATGAATGTTCTTCACCGTAAGAGTTCATCCCTAGTGGAATATTATTTGTATTGACTGTAAATAGATATTGTATGAATGTTCTTCACCGTAAGAGTTCATCCCTAGTGGAATATTATTTGTATTGACTGTAAATAGATATTGTATGAATGTTCTTCACCGTAAGAGTTCATCCCTAGTGGAATATTATTTGTATTGACTGTAAATAGATATTGTATGAATGTTCTTCACCGTAAGAGTTCATCCCTAGTGGAATATTATTTGTATTGACTGTAAATAGATATTGTATGAATGTTCTTCACCGTAAGAGTTCATCCCTAGTGGAATATTATTTGTATTGACTGTAAATAGATATTGTATGAATGTTCTTCACCGTAAGAGTTCATCCCTAGTGGAATATTATTTGTATTGACTGTAAAGAGATATTGTATGAATGTTCTTCACCGCAAGAGTTCATTCCTAGTGGAATATTATTTGTATTGACTGTAAAGAGATATTGTATGAATGTTCTTCACCGCAAGAGTTCATTCCTAGTGGAATATTATTTGTATTGACTGTAAATAGATATTGTATGAATGTTCTTCACCGTAAGAGTTCATCCCTAGTGGGATATTATTTGTATTGACTGTAAATAGATATTGTATGAATGTTCTTCACCGTAAGAGTTCATCCCTAGTGGAATATTATTTGTATTGACTGTAAATAGATATTGTATTAATGTTCTTCACCGTAAGAGTTCATCCCTAGTGGAATATTATTTGTATTGACTGTAAATAGATATTGTATGAATGTTCTTCACCGTAAGAGTTCATCCCTAGTGGAATATTATTTGTATTGACTGTAAATAGATATTGTATGAATGTTCTTCACCGTAAGAGTTCATCCCTAGTGGAATATTATTTGTATTGACTGTAAATAGATATTGTATGAATGTTCTTCACCGCAAGAGTTCATTCCTAGTGGAATATTATTTGTATTGACTGTAAATAGATATTGTATGAATGTTCTTCACCGTAAGAGTTCATCCCTAGTGGAATATTATTTGTATTGACTGTAAATAGATATTGTATGAATGTTCTTCACCGTAAGAGTTCATCCCTAGTGGAATATTATTTGTATTGACTGTAAATAGATATTGTATGAATGTTCTTCACCGTAAGAGTTCATCCCTAGTGGAATATTATTTGTATTGACTGTAAATAGATATTGTATGAATGTTCTTCATCGTAAGAGTTCATCCCTAGTGGAATATTATTTGTATTGACTGTAAATAGATATTATATGAATGTTCTTCACCGTAAGAGTTCATCCCTAGTGGAATATTATTTGTATTGACTGTAAATAGATATTGTATGAATGTTCTTCACCGTAAGAGTTCATCCCTAGTGGAATATTATTTGTATTTTCTACTTTTTTAAAATTTATATAAAAACTCCGTTTTTTACAGGAAGGGAAAGTTGTGGTGGGATCATAGAAGATTAAGAGGGGACCCTTTTAATCTCTCCTTGCCCCACCATAACTTTCCCCTCTTAATCTTCTATGGCCCCACTTTAAATTTCTCTGTAAAATCACAGCCAAATTTCATTCTATTGAAACTTTCCAAAATAAAAAATATATTAAATTCTTCACATGCAATTTCTTAAACTAGAATATGTTTTAAGCAATGTCCGTGTACCTAACAAATGTCCGCGTTCCTAACAAATGTCCGTGTTCCTAACAAATGTCCGTGTACCTAACAAATGTCCGTGTTCCTAACAAATGTCCGTGTACCTAACAAATGTCCGTGTACCTAACAAATGTCCGTGTTCCTAACAAATGTCCGTGTACCTAACAAATGTCCGTGTTCCTAACAAATGTCCGTGTACCTAACAAATGTCCGTGTTCCTAACAAATGTCCGTGTACCTAACAAATGTCCGTGTACCTAACAAATGTCCGTGTTCCTAACAAATGTCCGTGTACCTAACAAATGTCCGTGTTCCTAACAAATGTCCGTGTACCTAACAAATGTCCGTGTACCTAACAAATGTCCGTGTACCTAACAAATGTCCGTGTACCTAACAAATGTCCGTGTACCTAACAAATGTCCGTGTACCTAACAAATGTCCGTGTACCTAACAAATGTCCGTGTACCTAACAAATGTCCGTGTACCTAACAAATGTCCGTGTACCTAACAAATGTCCGTGTACCTAACAAATGTCCGTGTACCTAACAAATGTCCGTGTACCTAACAAATGTCCGTGTACCTAACAAATGTCCGTGTTCCTAACAAATGTCCGTGTACCTAACAAATGTCCGTGTACCTAACAAATGTCCGTGTCATTCTAGCTTGACATGACATTTGCCAGTGACACTGAAATGATATCAACAAAAAGTGCTCTTAGTCAACCATGTAACTAATTCTAAAATGAGATTTGTTTTTAATCGATTTAATTGTTTGATTTCTAATTAAATCAGTTTTTAAATAAATAATGATAATTGAATAATTTTTATAATTCATAATTTTTAATTCAGTATTTTATAATTTAGTATTTTCTTATTGAGTATTTTCTAATAGAATTATTTACAATTCAATAATTTTTATTTCAATAAATTTTAATTCAATAATTTTTATAATTCATAATTTTTAATTCAATAATTTTTAATTCAATAATTTTTAATTCAATAATTTTTATTTCAATAATTTTTAATTTAATAATTTTTTATTCAATAATTTCTAATTCAGTAGTATTTAATTCAGTAGTATTTAATTAATTAATTTTTTAATTCAATAGTTTCTAATTCAGTAGTATTTAATTAATTAAATTTTTTATTCAATAATTTCTAATGTTGTTTTTATGTGACAAGAAAGTGACATTAATGTTATAATCCTTTGTAGCAAAAAAAACCGTCGTTTATTTATTTGCATATTCTCTCTCTAGCATTTTTTTATCTTTCATTTTTCACAAAGAGAAGTGATTCGGTTATTCCCTTGAGCTATCTTATAGATTTTTTATTTTCATACATTACAATTATCAGTCTAGCAGAGAATATAACTTTAATATTATTTTTTCACATTACATTGCTTTTTTTTATAATATCATCCTTGTGGATTCAATTAATACCTTTATACATAATACCCGTCATTCTTAGCGGGCCAGTACACTAGTGTTCTAATAAATCGCTTCATCAATATCGAATCAATTACGGCGACTAAAATTTTAAGGTGAAAAATCGTCCTGGAGCAAATGATCGACACTTGTTTTTTGTTATCCAAATTCACTACGATTTGTTACACTCGTCAATTTACCACCTGGAGAATAATTAACGTACCATCGTTCACGCAATCTTCTTCCATTGGAATATAGTCAGCTGCATTAGTAGCAGATAGTAGCTTCTGATAGCTCACGGAACTCATTTATCTTTGGCTGCAAAAACCATTATTGGTATAATGCCATAAACATAGCAGCCCAGCGTCATTAATATGCCCCTCACACATGTTATTGCGACCACTGATTGGTTCTTATAGTGACCGGTGCCCAGAAAAAGGATATGGTGGGGCCGTAGAAGATTGATTATTAGGCCCCCTACACACGAGCGTCATTTTCTTGCTTACAGAATTGATCATTTTCTAACTTTTTCAACGTGCGTTCAAAAGACGCATGTGTGCTCACATAGACACATACCATGTATTTATATGCTGTTTAAGGGTCATGCGTCAAGTGACTCTCGTCAAAAAACACTCGTGTGCGGCGGCCCTTAGAGCCCGGATTTATAGTTCTAACGAAAGTAGTCGAAGTGACATCAGAAATAGTTTTTTTATAGCTCTAAAAACAAATTGGAAAAAATAGTCGTTATATTCACTTTATAGGAAACTTTGGTAGTTATTTTTCCTATGCCATTCTTGTTTGTTCATTAATATGTTTTTTTTTCAATTATCATTCATAGAACTTACCAACATTGAAGGCTGTGTACGTACATGTCAGACTATCAGTTCAACTGTTCTGTATAGTTAGTTAACCCATATTTCTCAATTTTACGTAGTTTTTCATTTTACAATAAACTAACACTATGAAAGAAAATCAAACCAAATTTACCCAAAAAACAATTTTGATGTCAAAGTCACAGCCAATTGAGAAAGTACAACAAACTCTAAAACAATAGCACAAACCTAATACAAAAACAGTAACAATAATTCCTATAACAATAAAAGCCTGGTACTTTTTAATTACAAATCATTACAAGGAATGACTAACATTGCACTGCAATTTTCTGCTGCCTGGCTTAGCCTTTGTCACTCACAATCATTTTTAATCTTGAGGAGCTTTCTTCTACTTCAAATGGATTTGCAGGAGCATTTTTAAAATACGTAGCGAGTTGGGAGAAATTATTCTCAACATTCACTCCTTGCTTTCCAACAATTATTATGTCCCTTATTACCTTCGCAGATTGCGAAAGGTTTTGTTTTATGCGGTATTTATTTATTTATTTGTCATCTTGTTATTCGTATAACTGAAAAAGTATTTAACACAATTGCCTGAAACTTAGTGAGACGATTGGTCAATGTCCAGGAACCATCTGGTAGAATTTTGGGAGTGATCCGGTCAAAGGTCAAGGTCAAAGTATTCAACCATATTGCATGAAACTTGGTGGGACGATTGGTCAATGTACATGAACCATTTTGTTAGATTTTGGGAGCGATCGGGTCAAAGATCAAAGTCAAGGCCATTTATTACTCAATAACTTAAAAATTACCCTACCAAATTGTCTGAAATTTGATGTGACAATTGGACGATGTCCAGGAACCATCTTGTAGAATTTTGGAAGTGATCCGGTCAAAGGTCAAGGTCATTTGTAGCTCAATAACTCATAAAGTATTCAATCAAATTGCATGAAATTCGGTGGGACGATTGGCCAATATCAGTAACAATCTGGTAGAATTTTGGGAGCGATTTGGTCAAAGGTCAAGGTCATTAATAGGTCAAGGACGATTGTTCTTTATCCAGTTCCCAGTTTATCATATTTTGGGATCGAACCGATCAAAGGTTGAGATCAAGGTCATTAATCACTCAAGTATTATTTGATGGTCAAGGCCATTTATAAGCGGTGGCGAAGTTATGCGCTCTACTGAGTGCACGTAATCTGGTTTTGGCTATATTTTCTTAGGGGCTGTTGACCTTTTTCTCAATTCCAGTCCCCACATTTCTGTATACAATATTTGGTAAATTCCTAGTACACGTCCCTATTTCATTTAGAGACATGAACTAGGAACCGATCTTTATACCACCTTCCTAGTTCACGTCCCTAATTGATTGAGAGACGTGAACTAGGAAGAGGGTATTTTGATGAAGTATACTTTTCACATGTAGTCCTATCTCGAGCAGATAGTTCATTATTGAATATTGTGTAAATTTTAACAGCATATGCGTCGGACATCTTAATTTATTTGTTTTTCCCAAAGAGTTTTCATTATACTAGAGACAGCGAGCTGTTCACTGATACCAGGACGGTCTTAAAATGGATTTTGCACCCAATATTTCTTCAGTGCCCAGAATGACTCAATAGGGGAGGGGGTGGCACAGCTCGCTCCGTCATGTGTACATAATTTGCAATGTTGATTAATTATATTAATATTGTTTTAAAGTTATTGGGAACAATTCTTAAAGTCTTCAAACATATTTATTTACTATTTTGAATTTATTTCAATGTGGTATCATGATTAAGATAAAATAAATTATCTTCAAAATACTGTTCAAGATATTTCAAGAATATCTTGTGTAGCTATACTACCACATGTTGAGAGAAAACATCCAGCACCTCCTGTTATTACATAGAGTTAATATTATAGAGTCATAGACGTAATATTATACACAGCAGTCACGTGACCCCAAAATAGGGTGCACCCAAAGCGTCCTCATAGGCCCCCTTCACACTTGCGTTAGAAAAATTGCAGCATTTTTTCTAACGCAAGTGTGAAGGGCTCCGTCAAAATTAATTGCAGCTAAACTTTTTGCCATGAGCATTATTTCTAACGCGGCGTTGTGAAATGCAAGTGTGAAGGGGGCCTTAACGGACTAATTACGGCGATGGTCTTACATACTAATTTTCCCACCTGAATAATCATATCCCACATTTTTAATTATGTAGTTTATTATGCATAAACTCATTCTACTCTCATTGTTATACATAAGTTTAATAGGTTTAGTGCAAAGTCACTTAGTTGGTGGCAGCTGTTTGCGAGTGTTTATTTTGACTGAAGTTGCTAACAGTTAGCCAGTCTGTTCAGCTCCCTGAGATCAAAGTTCTAGTGTATTCTGCAGAATATTAATGCTCTGAATCATTGCCAGCTTCACACCTTCAAGTGATACAGTCTAGTAATTATAGACTTGGTTTGTTAGTGTTACTCGGGGAAATGATTGGTATAGAGTGTATATTTTGAATGGTATTGAATTGGTTATTTTATATAGACTAGAATTTAGTTATTTTATGTATGTGGTTGACTGGAATTTAGTTATTCAATTTAGTAAACTACAGTTTAGTTCATTTATAATTGAATAAAGTTAATTTTTTTTCCAAATATTTAACTATAGTTTAGTTATTTTATATATTTTAATTCTCTCAATGTCGAATTTATCATTAATTTTGAATTAAGGTAACGAAATAAAACTAATTAATATTATTATATCAATACAAACTCTTGGTATAAATATACTCAGCTCTAATGAACCAACAAAATATGATTGCTTCGAATTTGATTATACACTGAACTTTTCAAATTAATTTAGGAACTCGTGAAACTCCTGTAATAGAGATCATTGGAAATGAACCGAGTTATTGCTCAGTGTATAGAGTCTATTGCTCAGTGTACAGAGTCTATTGCTCAGTGTACAGAGTCTATTGCACAGTGTATAGAGTCTATTGCTCAGTGTACAGAGTCTATTGCTCAGTGTACAGAGTCTATTGCTCAGTGTACAGAGTCTATTGCACAGTGTATAGAGTCTATTGCTCAGTGTATAGAGTCTATTGCTCAGTGTACAGAGTCTATTGCTCAGTGTACAGAGTCTATTGCACAGTGTATAGAGTCTATTGCTCAGTGTACAGAGTCTATTGCTCAGTGTACAGAGTCTATTGCTCAGTGTACAGAGTCTATTGCTCAGTGTATAGAGTCTATTGCTCAGTGTATAGAGTCTATTGCTCAGTGTACAGAGTCTATTGCTCAGTGTATAGAGTCTATTGCTCAGTGTACAGAGTCTATTGCTCAGTGTATAGAGTCTATTGCTCAGTGTACAGAGTCTATTGCTCAGTGTATAGAGTCTATTGCTCAGTGTATAGAGTCTATTGCTCAGTGTACAGAGTCTATTGCTCAGTGTACAGAGTCTATTGCTCAGTGTACAGAGTCTATTGCTCAGTGTACAGAGTCTATTGCTCAGTGTATAGAGTCTATTGCTCAGTGTACAGAGTCTATTGCTCAGTGTACAGAGTCTATTGCTCAGTGTATAGAGTCTATTGCTCAGTGTACAGAGTCTATTGCTCAGTGTATAGAGTCTATTGCTCAGTGTACAGAGTCTATTGCTCAGTGTACAGAGTCTATTGCTCAGTGTACAGAGTCTATTGCTCAGTGTACAGAGTCTATTGCTCAGTGTATAGAGTCTATTGCTCAGTGTACAGAGTCTATTGCTCAGTGTACAGAGTCTATTGCTCAGTGTACAGAGTCTATTGCTCAGTGTACAGAGTCTATTGCTCAGTGTACAGAGTCTATTGCTCAGTGTACAGAGTCTATTGCTCAGTGTATAGAGTCTATTGCTCAGTGTACAGAGTCTATTGCTCAGTGTACAGAGTCTATTGCTCAGTGTACAGAGTCTATTGCTCAGTGTACAGAGTCTATTGCTCAGTGTACAGAGTCTATTGCTCAGTGTACAGAGTCTATTGCTCAGTGTACAGAGTCTATTGCTCAGTGTATAGAGTCTATTGCTCAGTGTACAGAGTCTATTGCTCAGTGTATAGAGTCTATTGCTCAGTGTACAGAGTCTATTGCTCAGTGTATAGAGTCTATTGCTCAGTGTACAGAGTCTATTGCTCAGTGTACAGAGTCTATTGCTCAGTGTGTAGAGTCTATTGCTCAGTGTATAGAGTCTATTGCTCAGTGTATAGAGTCTATTGCTCAGTGTGTAGAGTCTATTGCTCAGTGTATAGAGTCTATTGCTCAGTGTATAGAGTCTATTGCTCAGTGTATAGAGTCTATTGCTCAGTGTATAGAGTCTATTGCTCAGTGTACAGAGTCTATTGCTCAGTGTACAAAGTCTATTACTCAGTGTACAGAGTCTATTGCTCAGTGTACAGAGTCTATTGCTCAGTGTACAGAGTCTATTGCTCAGTGTGTAGAGTCTATTGCTCAGTGTATAGAGTCTATTGCTCAGTGTATAGAGTCTATTGCTCAGTGTGTAGAGTCTATTGCTCAGTGTATAGAGTCTATTGCTCAGTGTATAGAGTCTATTGCTCAGTGTATAGAGTCTATTGCTCAGTGTGTAGAGTCTATTGCTCAGTGTATAGAGTCTATTGCTCAGTGTACAGAGTCTATTGCTCAGTGTATAGGGTCTATTGCTCAGTGTATAGAGTCTATTGGTCAGTGTACAGAGTCTATTGGTCAGTGTACAGAGTCTATTGCTCAGTGTATAGAGTCTATTGCACAGTGTATAGAGTCTATTGCTCAGTGTATACAGTCTATTGCTCAGTGTACAGAGTCTATTGCTCAGTGTATAGAGTCTATTGCTCAGTGTACAGAGTATATTGCTCAGTGTATAGAGTCTATTGCTCAGTGTATAGAGTCTATTGCTCAGTGTACAGAGTCTATTGCTCAGTGTATAGAGTCTATTGCTCAGTGTATAGAGTCTATTGGTCAGTGTACAGAGTCTATTGGTCAGTGTACAGAGTCTATTGCTCAGTGTATAGAGTCTATTGCTCAGTGTATAGAGTCTATTGCTCAGTGTATAGAGTCTATTGCTCAGTGTATAGAGTCTATTGCTCAGTGTATAGAGTCTATTGCTCAGTGTATAGAGTCTATTGCTCAGTGTACAGAGTCTATTGCTCAGTGTATAGAGTCTATTGCTCAGTGTATAGAGTCTATTGCTCAGTGTATAGAGTCTATTGGTCAGTGTACAGAGTCTATTGGTCAGTGTACAGAGTCTATTGCTCAGTGTATAGAGTCTATTGCTCAGTGTATAGAGTCTATTGCTCAGTGTATAGAGTCTATTGCTCAGTGTATAGAGTCTATTGCTCAGTGTATAGAGTCTATTGCTCAGTGTACAGAGTCTATTGCTCACTGTATAGAGTCTATTGCTCAGTGTACAGAGTCTATTGCACAGTGTATAGAGTCTATTGCTCAGTGTACAGAGTCTTTTGCTCAGTGTATAGAGTCTATTGCTCAGTGTACAGAGTCTATTGCTCAGTGTATAGAGTCTATTGCTCAGTGTACAGAGTCTATTGCTCAGTGTATAGAGTCTATTGCTCAGTATACAGAGTCTATTGCTCAGTGTATAGAGTCTATTGCTCAGTGTACAGAGTCTATTGCTCAGTGTATAGAGTCTAATGCTCAGTGTACAGAGTCTATTGCTCAGTGTATAGAGTCTATTGCTCAGTGTACAGAAACTATTGGTCAGTGTACAGAGTCTATTGCTCAGTGTATAGAGTCTATTGCTCAGTGTATAGAGTCTATTGCTCAGTGTATAGAGTCTATTGCTCAGTGTATAGAGTCTATTGCTCAGTGTACAGAGTCTATTGCTCAGTGTATAGAGTCTATTGCTCAGTGTACAGAGTCTATTGCACAGTGTATAGAGTCTATTGCTCAGTGTATAGAGTCTATTGCTCAGTGTACAGAGTCTATTGCTCAGTGTATAGAGTCTATTGCTCAGTGTACAGAGTCTATTGCTCAGTGTATAGAGTCTATTGCTCAGTGTACAGAGTCTATTGCTCAGTGTATAGAGTCTATTGCTCAGTGTACAGAGTCTATTGCTCAGTGTATAGAGTCCATTGCTCAGTGTATAGAGTCTATTGCTCAGTGTATAGAGTCTATTGCTCAGTGTACAGAGTCTATTGCTCAGTGTATAGAGTCTATTGCTCAGTGTACAGAGTCTATTGCTCAGTGTATAGAGTCTATTGCTCAGTGTACAGAGTTTATTGCTCAGTGTATAGAGTCTATTGCTCAGTGTATAGAGTCTATTGGTCAGTGTACAGAGTCTATTGGTCAGTGTACAGAGTCTATTGCTCAGTGTGTAGAGTCTATTGCTCAGTGTACAGAGTCTATTGCTCAGTGTACAGAGTCTATTGGTCAGTGTACAGAGTCTATTGCTCAGTGTATAGAGTCTATTGCTCAGTGTATAGAGTCTATTGCTCAGTGTATAGAGTCTATTGCTCAGTGTACAGAGTCTATTGGTCAGTGTACAGAGTCTATTGCTCAGTGTAGAGAGTCTATTGGTCAGTGTACAGAGTCTATTGGTCAGTGTACAGAGTCTATTGCTCAGTGTATAGAGTCTATTGCTCAGTGTACAGAGTCTATTGGTCAGTATACAGAGTCTACTGCTCAGTGTATAGAGTCTATTGCTCAGTGTATAGAGTCTATTGCTCAGTGTATAGAGTCTATTGCTCAGTGTATAGAGTCTATTGCTCAGTGTACAGAGTCTATTGCTCAGTGTATAGAGTCTATTGCTCAGTGTACAGAGTCTATTGCACAGTGTATAGAGTCTATTGCTCAGTGTACAGAGTCTATTGCTCAGTGTATAGAGTCTATTGCTCAGTGTATAGAGTCTATTGCTCAGTGTACAGAGTCTATTGCTCAGTGTATAGAGTCTATTGCTCAGTGTACAGAGTCTATTGCTCAGTGTATAGAGTCTATTGCTCAGTGTACAGAGTCTATTGCTCAGTGTATAGAGTCTATTGCTCAGTGTATAGAGTCTATTGCTCAGTGTACAGAGTCTATTGCACAGTGTATAGAGTCTATTGCTCAGTGTATAGAGTCTATTGCTCAGTGTACAGAGTCTATTGCTCAGTGTATAGAGTCTATTGCTCAGTGTACAGAGTCTATTGCTCAGTGTATAGAGTCTATTGCTCAGTGTACAGAGTCTATTGCTCAGTGTATAGAGTCTATTGCTCAGTGTACTGAGTCTATTGCTCAGTGTATAGAGTCTATTGCTCAGTGTATAGAGTCTATTGCTCAGTGTATAGAGTCTATTGCTCAGTGTACAGAGTCTATTGCTCAGTGTATAGAGTCTATTGCTCAGTGTACAGAGTCTATTGCTCAGTGTATAGAGTCTATTGCTCAGTGTACAGAGTCTATTGCTCAGTGTATAGAGTCTATTGCTCAGTGTATAGAGTCTATTGGTCAGTGTACAGAGTCTATTGGTCAGTGTACAGAGTCTATTGCTCAGTGTGTAGAGTCTATTGCTCAGTGTACAGAGTCTATTGCTCAGTGTACAGAGTCTATTGGTCAGTGTACAGAATCTATTGCTCAGTGTATAGAGTCTATTGCTCAGTGTATAGAGTCTATTGCTCAGTGTATAGAGTCTATTGCTCAGTGTACAGAGTCTATTGGTCAGTGTACAGAGTCTATTGCTCAGTGTAGAGAGTCTATTGGTCAGTGTACAGAGTCTATTGGTCAGTGTACAGAGTCTATTGCTCAGTGTATAGAGTCTATTGCTCAGTGTACAGAGTCTATTGGTCAGTGTACAGAGTCTACTGCTCAGTGTATAGAGTCTATTGCTCAGTGTATAGAGTCTATTGCTCAGTGTATAGAGTCTATTGCTCAGTGTATAGAGTCTATTGCTCAGTGTACAGAGTCTATTGCTCAGTGTATAGAGTCTATTGCTCAGTGTACAGAGTCTATTGCACAGTGTATAGAGTCTATTGCTCAGTGTATAGAGTCTATTGCTCAGTGTACAGAGTCTATTGCTCAGTGTATAGAGTCTATTGCTCAGTGTACAGAGTCTATTGCTCAGTGTATAGAGTCTATTGCTCAGTGTACAGAGTCTATTGCTCAGTGTATAGAGTCTATTGCTCAGTGTACAGAGTCTATTGCTCAGTGTATAGAGTCTATTGCTCAGTGTACAGAGTCTATTGCTCAGTGTATAGAGTCTATTGCTCAGTGTATAGAGTCTATCGCTCAGTGTATAGAGTCTATTGCTCAGTGTATAGAGTCTATTGCTCAGTGTACAGAGTCTATTGGTCAGTGTACAGAGTCTATTGGTCAGTGTACAGAGTCTATTGCTCAGTGTATAGAGTCTATTGCTCAGTGTACAGAGTCTATTGCTCAGTGTATAGAGTCTATTGCTCAGTGTACAGAGTCTATTGCTCAGTGTATAGAGTCTATTGCTCAGTGTACAGAGTCTATTGCTCAGTGTATAGAGTCTATTGCTCAGTGTATAGAGTCTATTGCTCAGTGTACAGAGTCTATTGCTCAGTGTATAGAGTCTATTGCTCAGTGTACAGAGTTTATTGCTCAGTGTATAGAGTCTATTGCTCAGTGTATAGAGTCTATTGGTCAGTGTACAGAGTCTATTGGTCAGTGTACAGAGTCTATTGCTCAGTGTGTAGAGTCTATTGCTCAGTGTACAGAGTCTATTGCTCAGTGTACAGAGTCTATTGGTCAGTGTACAGAGTCTATTGCTCAGTGTATAGAGTCTATTGCTCAGTGTATAGAGTCTATTGCTCAGTGTATAGAGTCTATTGCTCAGTGTACAGAGTCTATTGGTCAGTGTACAGAGTCTATTGCTCAGTGTAGAGAGTCTATTGGTCAGTGTACAGAGTCTATTGGTCAGTGTACAGAGTCTATTGCTCAGTGTATAGAGTCTATTGCTCAGTGTACAGAGTCTATTGGTCAGTGTACAGAGTCTAATGCTCAGTGTATAGAGTCTATTGCTCAGTGTATAGAGTCTATTGCTCAGTGTATAGAGTCTATTGCTCAGTGTATAGAGTCTATTGCTCAGTGTACAGAGTCTATTGCTCAGTGTATAGAGTCTATTGCTCAGTGTACAGAGTCTATTGCACAGTGTATAGAGTCTATTGCTCAGTGTACAGAGTCTATTGCTCAGTGTATAGAGTCTATTGCTCAGTGTACAGAGTCTATTGCTCAGTGTATAGAGTCTATTGCTCAGTGTACAGAGTCTATTGCTCAGTGTATAGAGTCTATTGCTCAGTGTACAGAGTCTATTGCTCAGTGTATAGAGTCTATTGCTCAGTGTATAGAGTCTATTGCTCAGTGTACAGAGTCTATTGCACAGTGTATAGAGTCTATTGCTCAGTGTATAGAGTCTATTGCTCAGTGTACAGAGTCTATTGCTCAGTGTATAGAGTCTATTGCTCAGTGTACAGAGTCTATTGCTCAGTGTATAGAGTCTATTGCTCAGTGTACAGAGTCTATTGCTCAGTGTATATAGTCTATTGCTCAGTGTACAGAGTCTATTGCTCAGTGTAAAGAGTCTATTGCTCAGTGTATAGAGTCTATTGCTCAGTGTATAGAATCTATTGCTCAGTGTACAGAGTCTATTGCTCAGTGTATAGAGTCTATTGCTCAGTGTACAGAGTCTATTGCTCAGTGTATAGAGTCTATTGCTCAGTGTACAGAGTCTATTGCTCAGTGTATAGAGTCTATTGCTCAGTGTATAGAGTCTATTGGTCAGTGTACAGAGTCTATTGGTCAGTGTACAGAGTCTATTGCTCAGTGTGTAGAGTCTATTGCTCAGTGTACAGAGTCTATTGCTCAGTGTACAGAGTCTATTGGTCAGTGTACAGAGTCTATTGCTCAGTGTATAGAGTCTATTGCTCAGTGTATAGAGTCTATTGCTCAGTGTATAGAGTCTATTGCTCAGTGTACAGAGTCTATTGGTCAGTGTACAGAGTCTATTGCTCAGTGTAGAGAGTCTATTGGTCAGTGTACAGAGTCTATTGGTCAGTGTACAGAGTCTATTGCTCAGTGTATAGAGTCTATTGCTCAGTGTATAGAGTCTATTGCTCAGTGTATAGAGTCTATTGCTCAGTGTATAGAGTCTATTGCTCAGTGTACAGAGTCTATTGCTCAGTGTATAGAGTCTATTGCTCAGTGTACAGAGTCTATTGCACAGTGTATAGAGTCTATTGCTCAGTGTATAGAGTCTATTGCTCAGTGTACAGAGTCTATTGCTCAGTGTATAGAGTCTATTGCTCTGTGTACAGAGTCTATTGCTCAGTGTATAGAGTCTATTGCTCAGTGTACAGAGTCTATTGCTCAGTGTATAGAGTCTATTGCTCAGTGTACAGAGTCTATTGCTCAGTGTATAGAGTCTATTGCTCAGTGTATAGAGTCTATTGCTCAGTGTATAGAGTCTATTGCTCAGTGTATAGAGTCTATTGCTCAGTGTACAGAGTCTATTGGTCAGTGTACAGAGTCTATTGGTCAGTGTACAGAGTCTATTGCTCAGTGTATAGAGTCTATTGCTCAGTGTACAGAGTCTATTGCTCAGTGTATAGAGTCTATTGCTCAGTGTACAGAGTCTATTGCTCAGTGTACAGAGTCTATTGCTCAGTGTATAGAGTCTATTGCTCAGTGTATAGAGTCTATTGCTCAGTGTACAGAGTCTATTGCACAGTGTATAGAGTCTATTGCTCAGTGTATAGAGTCTATTGCTCAGTGTACAGAGTCTATTGCTCAGTGTATAGAGTCTATTGCTCAGTGTACAGAGTCTATTGCTCAGTGTATAGAGTCTATTGCTCAGTGTACAGAGTCTATTGCTCAGTGTATAGAGTCTATTGCTCAGTGTACAGAGTCTATTGCTCAGTGTATAGAGTCTATTGCTCAGTGTACAGAGTCTATTGCTCAGTGTATAGAGTCTATTGCTCAGTGTATAGAGTCTATTGCTCAGTGTATAGAGTCTATTGCTCAGTGTACAGAGTCTATTGCACAGTGTATAGAGTCTATTGCTCAGTGTATAGAGTCTATTGCTCAGTGTACAGAGTCTATTGCTCAGTGTATAGAGTCTATTGCTCAGTGTACAGAGTCTATTGCTCAGTGTATAGAGTCTATTGCTCAGTGTACAGAGTCTATTGCTCAGTGTATAGAGTCTATTGCTCAGTGTACAGAGTCTATTGCTCAGTGTATAGAGTCTATTGCTCAGTGTACAGAGTCTATTGCTCAGTGTATAGAGTCTATTGCTCAGTGTACAGAGTCTATTGCTCAGTGTATAGAGTCTAATGCTCAGTGTACAGAGTCTATTGCTCAGTGTATAGAGTCTATTGCTCAGTGTACAGAAACTATTGGTCAGTGTACAGAGTCTATTGCTCAGTGTATAGAGTCTATTGCTCAGTGTATAGAGTCTATTGCTCAGTGTATAGAGTCTATTGCTCAGTGTATAGAGTCTATTGCTCAGTGTACAGAGTCTATTGCTCAGTGAATAGAGTCTATTGCTCAGTGTACAGAGTCTATTGCACAGTGTATAGAGTCTATTGCTCAGTGTATAGAGTCTATTGCTCAGTGTTCAGAGTCTATTGCTCAGTGTATAGAGTCTATTGCTCAGTGTACAGAGTCTATTGCTCAGTGTATAGAGTCTATTGCTCAGTGTACAGAGTCTATTGCTCAGTGTATAGAGTCTATTGCTCAGTGTACAGAGTCTATTGCTCAGTGTATAGAGTCTATTGCTCAGTGTATAGAGTCTATTGCTCAGTGTATAGAGTCTATTGCTCAGTGTACAGAGTCTATTGCTCAGTGTATAGAGTCTATTGCTCAGTGTACAGAGTCTATTGCTCAGTGTATAGAGTCTATTGCTCAGTGTACAGAGTTTATTGCTCAGTGTATAGAGTCTATTGGTCAGTGTATAGAGTCTATTGGTCAGTGTACAGAGTCTATTGGTCAGTGTACAGAGTCTATTGCTCAGTGTGTAGAGTCTATTGCTCAGTGTACAGAATCTATTGCTCAGTGTACAGAGTCTATTGGTCAGTGTACAGAGTCTATTGCTCAGTGTATAGAGTCTATTGCTCAGTGTATAGAGTGTATTGCTCAGTGTATAGAGTCTATTGCTCAGTGTACAGAGTCTATTGGTCAGTGTACAGAGTCTATTGCTCAGTGTAGAGAGTCTATTGGTCAGTGTACAGAGTCTATTGGTCAGTGTACAGAGTCTATTGCTCAGTGTATAGAGTCTATTGCTCAGTGTACAGAGTCTATTGGTCAGTGTACAGAGTCTACTGCTCAGTGTATAGAATCTATTGCTCAGTGTATAGAGTCTATTGCTCAGTGTATAGAGTCTATTGCTCAGTGTATAGAGTCTATTGCTCAGTGTACAGAGTCTATTGCTCAGTGTATAGAGTCTATTGCTCAGTGTACAGAGTCTATTGCACAGTGTATAGAGTCTATTGCTCAGTGTACAGAGTCTATTGCTCAGTGTATAGAGTCTATTGCTCAGTGTATAGAGTCTATTGCTCAGTGTACAGAGTCTATTGCTCAGTGTATAGAGTCTATTGCTCAGTGTACAGAGTCTATTGCTCAGTGTATAGAGTCTATTGCTCAGTGTACAGAGTCTATTGCTCAGTGTATAGAGTCTATTGCTCAGTGTATAGAGTCTATTGCTCAGTGTACAGAGTCTATTGCACAGTGTATAGAGTCTATTGCTCAGTGTATAGAGTCTATTGCTCAGTGTACAGAGTCTATTGCTCAGTGTATAGAGTCTATTGCTCAGTGTACAGAGTCTATTGCTCAGTGTATAGAGTCTATTGCTCAGTGTACAGAGTCTATTGCTCAGTGTATAGAGTCTATTGCTCAGTGTATAGAGTCTATTGGTCAGTGTACAGAGTCTATTGGTCAGTGTACAGAGTCTATTGCTCAGTGTGTAGAGTCTATTGCTCAGTGTACAGAGTCTATTGCTCAGTGTACAGAGTCTATTGGTCAGTGTACAGAGTCTATTGCTCAGTGTATAGAGTCTATTGCTCAGTGTATAGAGTCTATTGCTCAGTGTATAGAGTCTATTGCTCAGTGTACAGAGTCTATTGGTCAGTGTACAGAGTCTATTGCTCAGTGTAGAGAGTCTATTGGTCAGTGTACAGAGTCTATTGGTCAGTGTACAGAGTCTATTGCTCAGTGTATAGAGTCTATTGCTCAGTGTACAGAGTCTATTGGTCAGTGTACAGAGTCTACTGCTCAGTGTATAGAGTCTATTGGTCAGTGTATAGAGTCTATTGCTCAGTGTATAGAGTCTATTGCTCAGTGTACAGAGTCTATTGCTCAGTGTATAGAGTCTATTGCTCAGTGTACAGAGTCTATTGCACAGTGTATAGAGTCTATTGCTCAGTGTATAGAGTTTATTGCTCAGTGTACAGAGTCTATTGCTCAGTGTATAGAGTCTATTGCTCAGTGTACAGAGTCTATTGCTCAGTGTATAGAGTCTATTGCTCAGTGTACAGAGTCTATTGCTCAGTGTATAGAGTCTATTGCTCAGTGTACAGAGTCTATTGCTCAGTGTATAGAGTCTATTGCTCAGTGTACAGAGTCTATTGCTCAGTGTATAGAGTCTATTGCTCAGTGTATAGAGTCTATTGCTCAGTGTATAGAGTCTATTGCTCAGTGTATAGAGTCTATTGCTCAGTGTACAGAGTCTATTGGTCAGTGTACAGAGTCTATTGGTCAGTGTACAGAGTCTATTGCTCAGTGTATAGAGTCTATTGCTCAGTGTACAGAGTCTATTGCTCAGTGTATAGAGTCTATTGCTCAGTGTACAGAGTCTATTGCTCAGTGTATAGAGTCTATTGCTCAGTGTACAGAGTCTATTGCTCAGTGTATAGAGTCTATTGCTCAGTGTACAGAGTCTATTGCTCAGTGTATAGAGTCTATTGCTCAGTGTATAGAGTCTATTGCTCAGTGTATAGAGTCTATTGCTCAGTGTATAGAGTCTATTGCTCAGTGTACAGAGTCTATTGGTCAGTGTACAGAGTCTATTGGTCAGTGTACAGAGTCTATTGCTCAGTGTATAGAGTCTATTGCTCAGTGTACAGAGTCTATTGGTCAGTGTACAGAGTCTACTGCTCAGTGTATAGAGTCTATTGCTCAGTGTATAGAGTCTATTGCTCAGTGTATAGAGTCTATTGCTCAGTGTATAGAGTCTATTGCTCAGTGTACAGAGTCTATTGCACAGTGTATAGAGTCTATTGCTCAGTGTATAGAGTCTATTGCTCAGTGTACAGAGTCTATTGCTCAGTGTATAGAGTCTATTGCTCAGTGTACAGAGTCTATTGCTCAGTGTATAGAGTCTATTGCTCAGTGTACAGAGTCTATTGCTCAGTGTATAGAGTCTATTGCTCAGTGTACAGAGTCTATTGCTCAGTGTATAGAGTCTATTGCTCAGTGTACAGAGTCTATTGCTCAGTGTATAGATTCTATTGCTCAGTGTATAGAGTCTATTGCTCAGTGTACAGAGTCTATTGCTCAGTGTATAGAGTCTATTGCTCAGTGTATAGAGTCTATTGCTCAGTGTATCGAATACAGGGCTATCAATTAATTACTTCAGCTAAATCTGAAAGACCAGAAGTATGGACAGTTTAATTACACAAATATTGATACTAATGATAACACGTTATTCAAATATGTAGCCAGAGGTGCCTCATGGGCCAGCTCATAATTGTACAGTTACATACTCCTTTAAATTTTCTAATTTCAAACCAAATAATGAAGGGATATGTTCCAAATATTCCAATCTGATTTCATTCTGTT
This sequence comes from Caprella mutica, assembly GCA_947561585.1. Lineage (NCBI taxonomy): Eukaryota > Metazoa > Arthropoda > Malacostraca > Amphipoda > Caprellidae > Caprella > Caprella mutica. The sequence continues at coordinate 39,523 of CANNZV010001633.1, read as the reverse complement.
CTCTGATTGCACGGGTTCACACTATGATCGCTACTAATGCTCTCTTGACAGACGTTGCATTGCATCTTAGATTTCCGTTTTTCTTAGAAGGGCAAAATTAACATCTCTTGCTCTTCTTGGTAAGTTCTGATGAATAAAACGAACAGGAGTAGATTGATCTTAAAATGGTTAGGGTGACTTCAGCAAATATTCCTGTTTGTAGTTTTGCTAGATTGACGTAAAATGTGACGCAAGAGTTTTTTTTTATTTCACACTGGCTTCAGAAGCCCGCCTTTTAACTAATGATATAAAACTAAATAGAATAAAACGAGTTCCATCATCCTTATTGATATTTATACGATACATAAACAGGTCATTGACAATTATAGTGACGCAATTTCAGATGCTCTAGCCAATTAGTTTTTGAAGTATGCATCTGCATATCCTAAGCAATACAAATTAATGGGGCCCATGTGGGCACTAGATTGATAAGTCGTATTGGTACTGTGTAGTTATTTGCAAAATGGGCCAACATGGTGACAGCATGGGCTGTTATGTTGAAACTATTGTTGATACGCTATATATGTATTAATCAGGTTGGGCCAATATGACAATTCAATGGGATGGATTCGCCACATTGAACCAACCTTCTCCCAAGGTAACATTCCATGAGAATGGAAAACCACATTATCCCCATGTAATCTCTAGGCTACTTTTCAGTCTGCCATCTCTTGCCCATCTAACCATCAAGCATCCATGTTGGCACAATGTGTCATGGTTGCTTGGGATATTCCCACCAGAACGGGTCGTGGGTCGTTCCAGGGTTAAAGGGCAAGTACACTAGTTACAAATATTGATACTATTGAGAACACGTTATTCTTAACGGGCAAATAAACTAGTTACAAATATTGATACTATCAAGAATACGTTATTCTTAACAGGCAAATACACTAGTTACAAATATTGATACTATCAAGAACACGTTATTCTTAACAGGCAAATACACTAGTTACAAATATTGATACTATCAAGAACACGTTATTCTTAACAGGCAAATACACTAGTTACAAATATTGATACTATCAAGAATACGTTATTCTTAACAGGCAAATACACTAGTTACAAATATTGATACTATCAAGAACACGTTATTCTTAACAGGCAAATACACTAGTTACAAATATTGATACTATCAAGAACACGTTATTCTTAACAGGCAAAAACACTAGTTACAAATATTGATACTATCAAGAATACGTTATTCTTAACAGGCAAATACACTAGTTACAAATATTGATACTATCAAGAACACGTTATTCTTAACAGGCAAATACACTAGTTACAAATATTGATACTATCAAGAACACGTTATTCTTAACAGGCAAATACACTAGTTACAAATATTGATACTATTGAGAACACGTTATTCTTAACAGGCAAATACACTAGTTACAAATATTGATACTATCAAGAACACGTTATTCTTAACAGGCAAATACACTAGTTACAAATATTGATACTATCAAGAACACGTTATTCTTAACAGGCAAATACACTAGTTACAAATATTGATACTATCAAGAATACGTTATTCTTAACAGGCAAATACACTAGTTACAAATATTGATACTATCAAGAACACGTTATTCTTAACAGGCAAATACACTAGTTACAAATATTGATACTATCAAGAACACGTTATTCTTAACAGGCAAAAACACTAGTTACAAATATTGATACTATCAAGAATACGTTATTCTTAACAGGCAAATACACTAGTTACAAATATTGATACTATCAAGAACACGTTATTCTTAACAGGCAAATACACTAGTTACAAATATTGATACTATCAAGAACACGTTATTCTTAACAGGCAAATACACTAGTTACAAATATTGATACTATTGAGAACACGTTATTCTTAACAGGCAAATACACTAGTTACAAATATTGATACTATCAAGAACACGTTATTCTTAACAGGCAAATACACTAGTTACAAATATTGATACTATCAAGAACACGTTATTCTTAACAGGCAAATACACTAGTTACAAATATTGATACTATTGAGAACACGTTATTCTTAACAGGCAAATACACTAGTTACAAATATTGATACTATTGAGAACAGGTTATTTTTTACGGTCAAATACTCTAGTTACAAATATTCATATTATTGAGAACACGTTATTCTTAACGGGCAAATGCACCAGTTACAAATATGGACGTCATTTTGACGTAGTAGGTATGGACACTGTATCACCTTCTGTGTACCATTGGTGTCATTTTGCGACGTCACCGTTTCATATTCTCGAGACCAAACTATCATCTACATGTTTGTAAAATTCAGATATTAATGTTAAGAATTCTTTTCGATATCCTTCATATTTTCGGAATAATTTCCAAGTTTCTAACTTTAGGCTATTTTTTATTTGAAGACCGGAAGATGGTCGAAAATCATCTGAACTTATAATATAAATCCTCTCACAGTTTCTACGGCTGTTTTTGCGAAGTTCTTCTTAATAAATTGAACCTATTTGATTTTTATCCAGATTTCCACAAACGCTCACAAATTCGTTTAAATTTTACTCTGTATTCACGACTGACTGAATCCGAATCAAGTTATTTTTCACCAATTTCAGTTCGATTTATTTTGAAGTTGAAAGAACATTTTCTATCAAAATTAAGAGAATTTGTACCTGAATGTTCTTATTCATCAGGAATTAGTACAACTAAACAATAGTTATTTTTTTTAAAAGATTGTAAAAGAATAAACCTACAATGCCTTTATACTTAATATTTTTACATAATATTTCATATGCTAGTTACTTTAGAATTTAGATTTTTTATATAATAGACCTAGAAATGTTTTAAGTTCTACAGGGTAACGACTCAATTACCGACTGCTTACAGTTACCGTAAAGTGAGTGTTACGTCACGATAGGTTAAATTTTCAACATTCAACATTAAGCTTGTCTAGTGACTTACGCCCCTTGTACGGTAACAGTGAGCATACAGTAATTGAGTAGTTACCCTATAACATATTAAACGTTAACGCCCCTTGTACGGTAACTGTGAGCATACGGTAACTGAGTAGTTACCCTATAACATATCAAATGTTAACGCCTCTTGTACGGTAACTGTGAGCATACGGTAACTGAGTAGTTACCCTATAACATATTAAATGTTAACGCCTCTTGTACGGTAACTGTGAGCATACGGTAACTGAGTAGTTACCCTATAACATATTAAATGTTAACGCCTCTTGTACGGTAACTGTGAGCATACGGTAACTGAGTAGTTACCCTATAACATATTAAATGTTAACGCCTCTTGTACGGTAACTGTGAGCATACGGTAACTGAGTAGTTACCCTATAACATATTAAATGTTAACGCCTCTTGTACGGTAACTGTGAGCATACGGTAACTGAGTAGTTACCCTATAACATATTAAATGTTAACGCCTCTTGTACGGTAACTGTGAGCATACGGTAACTGAGTAGTTACCCTATAACATATTAAATGTTAACTCTAATGAGTTTGACGTGTGTTTTCTTGGCACACATTCTCTTAATTACTTTATATCCTTCATGTCATTCCTTTAAATTTACTGGCCTTTCTTGACTTTGTTCCTACATGAATACCAAATATATTTTTGTATTCAAAAGTTAAACATTTTTTACGTATCGGTGTTATTCAGCGTAAATCACGTAAATTATGGAATTAATTGTACCTGGCAACGTAGAAATATAGTTTGGTTAGCCAATACGCAAGCATTTTCCCACGTTTTTGTGTAGTAGAGACAAATGCACGAGCTGTGATTGGTTCACACTCCATCCAATCACAGTTCAGCTCTCTCAGTTGCCAATGTCTTATATACCTATGTATTTATTTCTCCTTAAATATTCAATATTTTTACTTGAAATTTGGTACACATTAGTTTAGTACAAAAACTAACAACTTGTAAAAAATACAGTACCGTAGGTTTATAAATAAGACATGTGTTTTTTTAACACATAGTTAAACTCTCCCGTTGTTTCTGACAGTCAAACTCATTAGGGTTAACGCCCCTTGTACGGTAACTGTGAGCATACGGTAATTGAGTAGTTACCCTATAACATATTAAATACGAGTTAAATATATTCACATTTCCATTGAGTTTGTACTCATCATGTATTCAATTTAAAATCAATTACACACATTTTATACCAATCGCTTAATTACTGGTTTGCGACATTTTTAATTCTCTCTGGTAATCGGATTAAATTTGATTTAAAACCTATTACCATTGGTTTGCGTTATAAATATGAAGCTTATAATATGATATGCAGAATCTCAATGCAGCTCATATGATTTACTCATAAATGAATTATATTATTTATTCATATTATCATATTTCATGTTTTTTAGCCGGTCATGTTTTATATGGTCATGTTTAAATTATTCATATTTTCATATTCACTGTTTTTTTCAAATTGTGTGTGTTCATACAATATCTAAATTGATTTAAATATAGTAGATAATCATTTATGTATAAATTTATCATTTCGAAAGTCATATATTTGTTAGAATACATATTTATTATATTTACTTATATCTATCGTATAATATAATTAAATAATTGAAATTAATTTTATTATTAAAGGTTTTTACATTGTTAGGATAAATTACAAACTATCGATCAGCTTCACATCTTCGGTCATACAAGCAAAAACGATATAGTAATTAAAATAACTTACAATTATTATAATACAGTTTTCTTCTTACTTGACCGAAGTTGTAAAACTGACCGATAATTCGTGCCCTATTAATATTTTAAACAGTTTACCATATTATATCTGGCTGAGGGTACAGAGGCTTCAATGCATTGTTCCCAATAGCAATGCAGTTGTAAGTGCATCCATAAAGTCTGCAGAGACACTTTCCATTGCACCGCCTTAACTTGTGTACTCTAAAGTGTCTCCTAAAATAAATACAGTGTTCACATCCATTGCAAGAAGAATTATCTTGATGATGATTGGCAATCGAGTCTAGAGGCATTATAACTTCCTCATTTAACTTGGGAGAAAATGTAAATCTGCGCTAAGTTTGCTTTAACTGAATGATAGTCTACGGTAAGTACTCCCAGTATTTGATTTACTTTATAGAATAGAATTAACTTTATTTTTTTTTTAATAATTTTTCATAAATCAATAAATTTATATGTTATTTATTTTTTCGTAGTTTTTCATAAATTAAATAATTTTTTTCTTTCTAAATTTATGAAATTAATTTTTAATTAAATAATTTCATAAATTAAATTAAATTAATTTTATTTTTCCATATATATTTTTTTTAATTTTTCATAAAATAATCAATTTACTCATATTGAATTTTATCCATTATTTCAATGCTAACTATCTTTTTTTCGTCTGTTTCCTATCAAACCATACATTAATTTTCCATCCTCTTCTTCAGTTCTCAATCACGAAGCTGAGATACAAACACTGACATGTCGGTTCTCATTTACTGTCTGCTTCAAAATCACCACAATCGAAAATTAAAGTTGAAGCCAGTGGACCGGATAGAGCGAATGCTAATGAGTAGGGTTGTGACAATATGCGTTTAAAATCATAGATCCTAAAAATATTATAGACAGATTGAATTAAAGACGATCGAATCGTTCTACATCTTTGGTATATAGTATTCGATACCATTTCATTTAGTTTCGTCTATGATATTCTTAAGAGTTATGATTTTAAATGCATATTGTCACAACCCTACTGATGAGTATTCATTTCGGACTCTCATGCTATCATGTACCACTATATACGCGTGTCGTCAAAAATGACTGTATTTTACACTATCAATTTTACAGACACTGATGGTAGTTGAATTTATGTAATAATTATTATCCCTGACTCCGCTTTTACTCCAATATTTTAAACTGAATAAAATAACATTAAATTTAGTTATTGAACCATTTATTGAACTGATATCAGAATAATTTCCTATCTATGCTATCAGCTGCTTGCCAAGCGTATTATTAGGTTAGTGTGACGGACAGACAGACACAAACCATTTATTGAACTGATATCAGAATAATTTCCTATCTATGCTATCAGCTGCTTGCCAAGCGTATTATTAGGTTAGTGTGACGGACAGACAGACACAAACCATTTATTGAACTGATATCAGAATAATTTCCTATCCATGCTATCAGCTGCTTGCCAAGCGTATTATTAGGTTAGTGTGACGGACAGACAGACACAAACCATTTATTGAACTGATATCAGAATAATTTCCTATCCATGCTATCAGCTGCTTGCCAAGCGTATTATTAGGTTAGTGTGACGGACAGACAGACACAAACCATTTATTGAACTGATATCAGAATAATTTCCTATCCATGCTATCAGCTGCTTGCCAAGCGTATTATTAGGTTAGTGTGACGGACAGACAGACACAAACCATTTATTGAACTGTTATCAGAATAATTTCCTATCCATGCTATCAGCTGCTTGCCAAGCGTATTATTAGGTTAGTGTGACGGACAGACAGACACAAACCATTTATTGAACTGATATCAGAATAATTTCCTATCCATGATATCAGCTGCTTGCCAAGCGTATTATTAGGTTAGTGTGACGGACAGACAGACACAAACCATTTATTGAACTGATATCAGAATAATTTCCTATCCATGCTATCAGCTGCTTGCCAAGCGTATTATTAGGCTATTGTGACGGACAGACAGACACAAGCTGTTCATAATATCTTCTAATTTTTCTTTTTAATTCTGTCTAGGTTTTCCTTATTTTTCAAGATGTTTTTACATCACATTTCCTCTTCATAAAATTGTCCGAAAGTTCAATTCTCTTTATTCACATCGTGAGAAATATAAGCAATGGTATTTTGTCTCTCTTTGGCTTCTTATGTCGAACTTTTCGAATTGAAAAAGTTTGAAGATTCGAGAGCACTTCAAAGTGTTTGAAATACTATTCATCAAAGGAAATTAGGTAACAATTATAGATAATTTGATGATAGTTTAAGGGATATTAGTTAGGTTAGATAATTCAATGATTTAGAGCTAAGACTTTACACTAATTCATCTTTTTACTCTATACATTTATGTATAAATTTATTATTTGTTTGAAACGTGTGATATAAATAGCAGGCAAATTAAAAATATAAACAGAAGAGTTCAATTCGAATTATTTATTTGCATATTCCTAAATTTCTGTATCTAGTCAAAGTCTTTTTGTTATGACTCTTTGAAACAACTAAATAAAAGAAAGAAATGTTTAATCCTTTCAGTTCAGGTGATACAAATACTGTATGCATCAGATGAATTCTTGTTATTATATATACTACTGTGTGAAAGGATTACCGGGAAATAACAATATTTGGGCAAGATTGCCTCAATATTGGTACAGCATTGCCCCAATATTGTTACAACATTGCCTTAATATTGTTACAACATTGCCTTAATATTGTTACAACATTGCCTTAATATTGTTACAACATTGCCTCAATATTGTTACAACATTGCCCCAATATTGTTACAACATTACCCAAATATTGTTACAACATTGCCCCAAATATTGTTACAACATTACCCAAATATTGTTACAACATTGCCCCAAATATTGTTACAGCATTGCCTCAATATTGTTACAACATTGCCCCAAATATTGTTACAACATTGACCTAATTTTCTCAATATTGTTACAACATTACCTCAATATTGTTACAATATTACCTCAATATTGTTACAACATTGCCTCAATATTATTACAACATTGTCCACATATTGTTGAATTTATTCTATGTAATAATTGCATTAAAATTTCTCCTACAATTGATTCTTTAGCTACCTACTCACATCAAAGAATTCATTATTAGTTTTATACTAAATTACTCTCTTGTTCGTTCTTTACGATTTTGTTATTTTATAAAACATTTCATTTCAAACAGTTATTTTTATATAGAATATAGCATTTAATTTATTATATATTATTATTGTTTTTGTATATCATACAGACGTTATAGTGTTAAAAATTAGAAATGATGTAAAGGCTATTATGCCATTAAATTGAATAGAATTAAACTTATAGGGAAATAAAATAGGAAATCACTTCAGTAGAATTTGTTTTACATTTCTGTTTAATTAAAAATATCGAAAATGAAATAGAAATTAATTTTGGAACGTGAATCAATTCGAATACTCTGCTCATAACAAATATAGGTATGCTCTCAATATAGGTATGCTCTCAATATAGGTATGCTCTCAATGAAGGTATATGCTCTCAAAATAGTTATGCTCTCAATATAGGTATGCTCTCAATATAGGTATGCTCTCAATATAGGTATGCTCTCAAAATAGGTATGCTCTCAAAATAGGTATGCTCTCAAAATAGGTATGCTCTCAAAATAGGTATGCTCTCAAAATAGGTATGCTCTCAAAATAGGTATGCTCTCAATATAGGTATGCTCTCAATATAGGTATGCTCTCAATATAGGTATGCTCTCAATGAAGGTATATGCTCTCAAAATAGTTATGCTCTCAATATAGGTATGCTCTCAACATAGGTATGCTCTCAATATAGGTATGCTCTCAAAATAGGTATGCTCTCAATATAGGTATGCTCTCAATATAGGTATGCTCTCAATGAAGGTATATGCTCTCAAAATAGTTATGCTCTCAATATAGGTATGCTCTCAACATAGGTATGCTCTCAATATAGGTATGCTCTCAAAATAGGTATGCTCTCAATATAGGTATGCTCTCAATGAAGGTATGCTCTCTATTGTATCACATTAATAGGAAAACACTTTAAATAGAGTGTCTGCAGAATAAAACTCGCTCTAACCAACACAAAGCTGCACTTTTCCAACTCTAAATGTTTGTTTAATGAAAGGCATTGCGGAGTGAGGAATAAAAAGGACCAGAAAGTAGAGAGGTAATACCAATAGCACTCCTCAGGGAGTCACTTACTTCTTCCCTTAACTGCTTCATGTGGAAACCATTGCACCGTAACCTTAGCCTTTTACCTCAAGTTAGAGGGTATTGGAAGACTTTAAAACCTTACCCTCATGATTGGTAGGTTAAAGGGGAACATTGCGGTTTGAAGATTTTAGCAGTTTGTCATGCTGTCAGTCAGTTACTAGATCTCTCATACTGTCAGTTACTAGATCTCTCATACTGTCAGTTACTAGATCTCTCATACTGTCAGTTACTTACTAGATCTCTCATACTGTCAGTTACTAGATCTCTCATACTGTCAGTTACTAGATTTCTCATACTGTCAGTTACTAGATCTCTCATACTGTCAGTTACTAGATTTCTCATACTGTCAGTTACTAGATCTCTCATACTGTCAGTTACTAGATCTCTCATACTGTCAGTTACTAGATCTCTCATACTGTTAGTTACTAGATCTCTCATACTGTCAGTTACTAGATCTCTCATACTGTCAGTCAGTTACTAGATCTCTCATACTGCCAGTTACTAGATCTCTCATACTGTCAGTTACTAGATCTCTCATACTGTCAGTCAGTTACTAGATCTCTCATACTGTCAGTTACTAGATCTCTCATACTGTCAGTCAGTTACTAGATCTCTCATACTGTCAGTCAGTTACTAGATCTCTCATACTGTCAGTTACTAGATCTCTCATACTGTCAGTCAGTTACTAGATCTCTCATACTGTCAGTCAGTTACTAGATCTCTCATACTGTCAGTTACTAGATCTCTCATACTGTCAGTTACTAGATCTCTCGTACTGTCAGTTACTAGATCTCTCATACTGTCGGTCAGTTACTAGATCTCTCATACTGTCAGTCAGTTACTAGATCTCTCATACTGTCAGTCAGTTACTAGATCTCTCAACTGTCAGTTACTAGATCTCTCATACTGTCAGTTACTTACTAGATCTCTCATACTGTCAGTTATTTACTAGATCTCTCATACTGTCAGTTACTTACTAGATCTCTCATACTGTCAGTTACTAGATCTCTCATACTGTCACTTACTAGATCTCTCATACTGTCAGTTACTTACTAGATCTCTCATACTGTCAGTTACTTACTAGATCTCTCATACTGTCAGTTACTAGATATCTCATACTGTCAGTTACTCACTAGATCTCTCATACTGCCAGTCAGTTTTATATTTATGTATTCCATATTTTGCATTATGTATGTCTATCATCTGACTAATATTTGATAATATCTTACAACATCGTGTTCATTATTATTTCAAAAACCATTATGAATAGATCAAAAACACTCGAAATCATGGAATAGAAAATCTTTCTTTCAACAATATTTGAAACTAACATTTTATTCTACTAAGTCAACATTCATTCTAATTTGAAACTGAAAAAGTAAATGAGTCTGTCTTTCAACTGAGTGTATACTCTTTAGTTCTTATGATTAATATATAATATTTAGGGGAGCACTTAAGGTTGTCCCAAGCTTGGTAGCCGATGTATTTTTGATGGGGGTAGCTTGTACTCATCAAATATACGACAGTTGATGGACTTCAGAGGCAAAGAAGATGTGTTGACTGTGTTTGTGAATATTCAACGAGTATCTGAACATCTGCACTAGTTTGATAAACATGCTAACCGATCTTTGGCTTTGGATTTGCAACTATATTGATGGTGACGTAAGATTCGACGTTGCCGAAATATATATGGAGTCCCCTTGCTGTGTCTTGTGAATTAAGCTGATCCCTTCAATTCCTTATTGAATTATTATGACCATTGGTAATGTTCACTTTTCGAGTACTGTGTGGTTACCCTACGGGTCTACTATACTGAACAAAAGAACACTTTCAAAATCATGAAACAAATAATTGTATATTATGCATTTTACTAATTTAGGTACCATCATTATAAACTAACCTTTAGTTGCATATAGGTCCCTATTAATACTATTTAATATGTTATAGGGTAACTACTCAATTACCGTTTGCTCACAGTTACCGTTCAAGGGGCGTAAGTCACTAGACAATCTGAATGTTGAAAATTTAACCAATCATGACGTAACACTCACTTTACGGTAACCGTAAGCAGTCGGTAATTGAGTCGTTACCCTGTATGCTTTTATGTCTTTATTTTATAATAATTATATGAAATAAACAATTATATCAAGACTTCATGCAATAATAGGTTGGCAATAATTTTTTATGAAGTTATACTGTACTTGAGAAGGTTATAACATATTTAACAAATAACTTTGTTATTTACAATCATCTCTCGTACATCAAAACTCTCTCTTCACTAACATTTCATTTAGTTTCTACACTGATTCGAATTTACGCAATTGTATTCGCGTCGTCGCTGTGCAATAATTGATGTGTTGCATTCTAAATGGAGGTATTAATTGTAAATGGTGTTAGCTCCCAGTCTGTAGTTCAGTTACGTGAAATTATTATGAGGTTTGATGCGACTGACATTCATTTTTCATAACGGAGACACGTCATAAACTCTGGAAAGTGAAGTTTAACAAGGTAATGTACATTGTAGATCAATCTGAAATGTCAACAGATCTGATTGTTTCATGATCTGTACAATCTTCCCCTTTACAACAATTAGAAAAGTCCTGTTTCTCTAAAATGGAATATTTCGTAAGGTTCCATTTTGATACGGTATAACATCATAACAATCATGAATAGTGAATGTAGTGTTCTGAGAAAGGAACTAGCCTCTATAGTAAACAAATTTTCTTTAGTTTGCAATGAATGGCCACCAGTTTTCTATATACTATTAGCCACTCATGGCAGACTGAAGTAATCTTCTATATCCCAGTTGAAATTATATTATCTACAGATCGTCGAATCGGTGAATTTATTGAGCCTATTTTATGTATTTCATAAATTATCGCTTGGATTTTTTTCTCATAATGAAGATGATCTATTTACGTATTTTAAATTTATTATAAATACGATTGGGTTTTACTAGATAAAATCATCGTCTTAGATAGATGCTCGGATAGATGGTATTTTTGTTTGACGGACACTTGGCCGAATGAAAATTATTTGGCAGAAATATATTTACTTTGAAAACAGAAAAGGGCATTGTGATATTATTTAATGTAATAAATACAATAGTTTCATATAATACATGTAACCAATGGTTACATGGTCAAAAGTATGAAGGGTGTTCTTTTTTCCACCTCTTATTTTTGCGATGAAATCCATGATTAGGAAAATATTCAAATTGTTGAGCAATATATGCTTGCAGTTCGTAATGTGGATACACATTTTGTACATATTAGAATTTAATTTCCTGTTTATAAAATAACTTTCAATTCCACGGCAATAAAGAATAATAATTAGGTAAACTGGAGGCTGTAGGTCGTAATTTGGATAGACATTAAATAAAAGTCTTTCGGATAATTGTCTTTCAGCCAAATGTATTTCGGCTAGATGACCGTTCGGTCAAGTGTCCATCGGTCAAGAGTCCATCGGCCAAATTTCCTTCGGCACAGTGTCCTTCGGCCAAGTGTCCTTCGGCCAAGTGTCCATCGGCCAAGTATCCTTCGGCCAAGTGTCCGCACACGAATATTTTTATCTTCGATTCTAATCACTGATTAAAAGTTGATAATTGGTGATTATATATTTAGATATGTAGTCACTAGATCCAAAGTTGACGCGATGTATCTTCATGTTCGACCCGACATTGACTTCTTGTGATTTCGAGGGATTCAAAGTTTAGTGTTTTAAATCCAAGCCTCTAAACTTCGATCAACTTTCAGACTGGAAAAGTGGGTAGAAGATTAAGTAAAGGTTTAGAAGATTAAAACCTGGTTATGAGAGGATTAATGAAAGATTCACTGTAGATTAGCTTACTTGATTTGAATTTGATTACATAGTTTATAAAAGAAAATTAGTCCAATCCTGCTGTAGTGTAATTCGTTAACGAAACAGAATTAATTAATTTCCACCACCTCTGATGTACCAAATAATTTATTAGTAATATACAAATTGTTAATTTATCTCAAATATGAATTCCCTTATTGACTTATATACATATTGTTAATTCAAATATACTACTTTCTCTACTATTAATTTCTCAATCGTGTATGATTTAAATACAAGTAAGTTTCAGATTCAAATATACAAACAATAGTTGCTACGATGTCAGATATGCATTACTGATGTGAAACATATGTACATTAGTCAATTAATAATTTCCGGTAATAATTAAAACCGATATGAATTGATAACGAGTTAATGAGACTGTGTGTGTTTGTGTGTGTGTGTGCGTGTGTCCGTGTGATGAATATGTGTCAGTATGTTATTACAAACATCATTAGGGACAATTGTTCTCCAGTTGCCGAATAAATTATCCCGCTAGACAAATCATCCAAAAGCATTCATTATTCTACACTATGGAGCATAGACAAATTGCACTTTAGCCCTTCACTGTGCACTTTAGCCCTTCACTGTGCACTTTAGCCCTTCACTGTGCACTTTATTTACAACTATTGGTGGTTGTTTTAACCTTTCACTGTGCACTTTATTTACAACTATTGGTGGTTGTTTTAACCCTTCACTGTGCACTTTATTTACAATTGTTGGTGGTTGTTTTAACTCTTCACTGTGCACTTTATTTACAACTATTAGTGGTTGTTTTAACTCTTCACTGTGCACTTTATTTACAACTATTGGTGGTTGTTTTAACTCTTCACTGTGCACTTTATTTACAACTATTAGTGGTTGTTTTAACTCTTCACTGTGCACTTTATTTACAACTATCGGTGGTTAATACTTTTATTATCATTAGCAATGAAAGATATTTGTTTTATCATAAAAATATAAATTATAATTGATATACAACTTCTTAGAAATGAAACATAATAATCCAATAAACAACTTCAAAAGATTTCAAATCAATTCAATAAAGAACCTCTTTAAGTTTATTAATTTAATTTTCCCCTCCAAGCTCCACAGTCGAAATAAAAGAAAAAAATAAACTGCAATCTACACAACACTGAAAATAAACGAAAAATAAATCTTTATTCCCCTTTTCTTATGTTAAAGGCAAGGAAATAAATATAAATGTTATGTAGAATAAATTCAGATGAACGAAATAAATTTATACGCCGTTCGACCCTTTGTGAAATAAATTGTGTTATGTACTGTGTACAAATGTAGTGCTTTTAAATTAAGTTATGTATTGGGATAATATTTACATGTTATGTAATAAATTGTACTATGTTTTGAAACAAAAATGTATTGGTTTTATTTATTGTAGATCAAATGGAAATTATAATGTTTTATTAATAATAATAAAGTAGTTATGTTATCATAAAATAATATAGAAATTGTTTATAAAGATATAAGGGATAATTGAGATTATTACGTAATTCATATTTTTTCTGAGAAGTTATATACCATATTTTTTATATTGGCCATTTTTTTCTTAAATGCATGAACTTAAATCAAATAAATCATTACGTATCTATTTATTTATGTAGACTATAATTAGAGCTGATAGTATTTTCATAATTATAAATTTTATAATGTACAAAAATATCAATTGTTTAGAAATATATCAATATAAATTTATTACGATTTGTTTAGTTCATATCAGGGTAAGCTACACATTTTTTAAAAAATAAATGCCGTGAAAAACTGATCTTTCCGCAATCTGCGGAGATAATTATATGAGAAGTTATACAGGGTGACCCTCAAAAAGTGTACCCAAGTTTGAATTAATATAAATATCGTACACGTACAATCTTAAGCAATGACGGTGGTAGAATGGATACATGAAAAAAAAATTAAATTTACTTCATCTCATTTTTTAACTACTCATAAATACGATATTTATATTTATTCTAAGATGGTACACTTTTTTGTGGGTCACCTTGTATAATAATTATGATTTAACTTTTATTTTAATTAGTATCCATGATACTAATTAAAATGCAATGTTTAATTGATATCCATGATATATGCAGGTATCATGGATGCCAATTATAATAAGTTAAATAATATTTTTTCTGATATGACCGGAAATATGGAACTGTTCGATAATTCGGTACTTACCCTAAACTGGTATGAAAATTCTTTAGGCACATGGTTCAGTGTTTTCTTTCTATTATATCAATCACTTAAATTTAAAATTCTCTAAATATATTTTTAAATTATTTTACAATATGATAATCAAATTATAAGTTTTTTTTAGTTTCAGTTCGTAGTATTAAAATAAGGAATTTCCAGATTTATCTCCATAATTAGTACCTTCCAACACTACCTACTATCTAACTTGAATTCCCGGCCGGAATCCTCGGGAATTTCTGAGTAGGATTTTAATGCGGCTGAGAAATAATGTTCCAGAAATCCCATTCCCATCTATCACAAATTCTGCAAACTTTGATAATGTAAGAAAATTTCCTTCCGGACTTTTTTTTCATGTGAAATTTGGCAACATGGGCAGATAGAGAAAAAAAATGAAAAGAATGGGGAAATATGTTAATGAAAAAAAAGAATGGGGAAATATGTTAATGAAAAAAAAGAATGGGGAATATGTTAATGAAAAAAAGAATGGGAAAGTATGTTAATGAAAAAAAAAGAATGGGGAATATGTTAATGAAAAAAAAGAATGGGGAAATATGTTAATGAAAAAAAAGAATGGGGAAATATGTTAATGAAAAAAAAAAGAATGGGGAAATATGTTAATGAAAAAAAAGAATGGGGGAATATGTTAATACAAAGAAGAATGGGGAAATATGTTAATGAAAAAAAAGAATGGGGGAATATGTTAATACAAAGAAGAATGGGGGAATAAGTTAATGAAAAAAAAAGAATGGGGGAATATGTTAATAAAAAGAAGAATGGGGAAATATGTTAATGAAAAAAAAGAATGGGGGAATATGTTAATAAAAAAAAGAATGGGGAATTATGGTAATGAAAAAAAAGAATGGGGATGTTAATGAAAAAAAGAATGGGGAAATATGTTAATGAAAAAAAGAATGGGGATGTTAATGAAAAAAAGAATGGGGAAATATGTTAATGAAAAAAAAATAATGGGGATGTTAATGAAAAAAAGAATGGGAAAATATGGTAATGAAAAAAAAAGAACGGGGAAATATGTTGATGAGAAAAAAAAAAAAGAATGGGGAAATATGTTGAGAAAAAAAAGAACGGGGAAATATGTTGATGAGAAAAAAAAAGAATGGGAAAATATGTTAATGAAAAAAAAAAGAACGGGGAAATATGTTGATGAGAAAAAAAAGAATGGGAAATATGTTAATTTTGGGAATTAATAATCAGTTAAAAAATATATTTATTGATGGAATATACCACTCTAGGAATTAGAGTGGTATAGGAATTTCGTAAAAATTATTTATATTTATTATTTATTTAAGAATTCATTTGTAACAAATATTCATATTTATAATATTATAACAAATATTCATATTTATCATATTGTAACAAATATTCATATTTATCATATTGTAACACATATTCATATTTATCATATTGTAACAAATATTCATATTTATCATATTGTAACAAATATTCATATTCATCATATTGTAACAAATATTCATATTCATCATATTGTAACAAATATTCATATTTATCATATTGTAACACATATTCATATTTATCATATTGTAACAAATATTCATATTTATCATATTGTAACAAATATTCATATTTATCATATTGTAACACATATTCATATTTATCATATTGTAACAAATATTCATATTTATCATATTGTAACAAATATTCATATTCATCATATTGTAACAAATATTCATATTTATCATATTATAACAAATATTCATATTTATCATATTGTAACAAATATTCATATTTATCATATTGTAACACATATTCATATTTATCATATTGTAACAAATATTCATATTTATCATATTGTAACACATATTCATATTTATCATATTGTAACAAATATTCATATTTATCATATTGTAACAAATATTCATATTCATCATATTGTAACAAATATTCATATTTATCATATTGTAACATATATATTCAAATTCATCATATTGTAACAAATATTCATATTTATCATATTGTTAACAAACATTCATATTTATCATATTGTAACATATATATTCAAATTCATCATATTGTAACAAATATTCATATTTATCATATTGTTAACAAACATTCATATTTATCCTATTTTAACGAATATTCATATTCATGAAATCATTTACTGTAGCATTAGTTATAATTACAATTCATTCCAGTTTTAAAATTACATTACATTCAATAATTGATATTCATTGCCATTTAACAGTTCAAATCATTTAAATTTAGCATTTTAATTCACTATATATCACTCACTATCTATTTTAGTTAGAGTAATTATTATAACTCAATTTAAAAATACGATATCGAATAGAAATAAGTAAATTGGTATGAAAATTAAATATCTTTACGATCAAAGTACATCAATTATCTTTAATATTATTTAATTAATTGATTATATTGCTTTAAATTATATTCATGAAGTTTATCTACCTTCGTTATATTGTGAAGTCACTGTTAAAAACTTCATGAAGTTTATCTACCTTTGTTATATCGTGAAGTCACTGTTAAAAACTTCATGAAGTTATCTACCTTCGTTATATTGTGAAGTCACTGTTTAAACCCTTCATGAAGTTTATCTACCTTTGTTATATTGTGAAGTCACTGTTAAAAACTTCATGAAGTTATCTACCTTCGTTATATTGTGAAGTCACTGTTTAAACCCTTCATGAAGTTTATCTACCTTCGTTATATTGTGAAGTCACTGTTAAAAACTTCATGAAGTTTATCTACCTTCGTTATATTGTGAAGTCACTGTTAAAAACTTCATGAAGTTTATCTACCTTCGTTATATTGTGAAGTCACTGTTTAATCCCTTCATGAAGTTTATCTACCTTCGTTATATTGTGAAGTCACTGTTTAAACCCTTCATGAAGTTTATCTACCTTCGTTATATTGTGAAGTCACTGTTAAAAACTTCATGAAGTTTATCTACCTTCGTTATATTGTGAAGTCACTGTTAAAAACTTCATGAAGTTTATCTACCTTCGTTATATTGTGAAGTCACTGTTAAAAACTTCATGAAGTTTATCTACCTTCGTTATATTGTGAAGTCACTGTTTAAACCCTTCATGAAGTTTATCTACCTTCGTTAAATTGTGAAGTCACTGTTAAAAACTTCATGAAGCTTATCTACCTTCGTTATATTGTGAAGTCACTCTTAAAAACTTCATGAAGTTTATCTACCTTCGTTATATTGTGAAGTCATTGTTAAAAACTTCATGAAGTTTATCTACCTTCGTTAAATTGTGAAGTCACTCTTAAAAACTTCATGAAGTTTATCTACCTTCGTTATATTGTGAAGTCATTGTTAAAAACTTCATGAAGTTTATCTACCTTCGTTAAATTGTGAAGTCACTCTTAAAAACTTCATGAAGTTTATCTACCTTCGTTATATAGTGAAGTCTCTGTTAAAAACTTCATGAAGTTCCCTTTAGATTTTTTAGGCATTATAAATAATTTTCATTGAAATTAAATTTAATCTTGTATAGCAGTATAAAAGTATAAAATTTTATGTTATACAAATTTAATTTTTAGAAAATATCATGGATGAAATTTTAATAAAAAAATTTATTCTAAAATTAATATTTCCAAAAAAAAAGAATTTTTATATTATTGCGAATAGCAAATTTTTTTTATATAAATTATCGAAGTTTATTGTAAATGATTATAATAATATATGAATGAAAAAATCTACAAATAGTTATCGAATAAACTGTTCTATAATTTACTTGTGATTAAATAAAGTTTAATTATAAAAATAATTAATAGGTACATGTAGTATGGAATAAAAAATAAATTAATCCCAATGTAAATCAAACAAAATACTTAAATTATAATGTACCTTAATTGTCATTGATTTAAAAAAATTATTTCCGTCAAAAATATTATTTATTCATGTAATTTTTTTATGACATACCCATCTACCATAAATATTATCTAAAATCTTTACTGATGGTTGTTATTCACTGGGTGCTGTTCAATTACTTTTTCAATCTATTGGTAAAATGAGTTCGGCGTTTCAGGTTCCCGGTGTTGCAAGGCAGAGCACAGGACACTAACCTCCTCCTCTCACCACAGACAGAGATATACTGAGTAGAGGCTCGAGTTATGAAACTTACAATGTACACTGAGATAGTGAGTATTCCAGCGATTGCAGGACGGTGAGTACGAAAAACCTTTTTTTGTTTCAGTTATATCATTACTCTATTCAACTGACGCCAGATTGCCAGTCACGTGACACCAAAATAAGAAATTAATCGTCCTGCAAAACGCGATATAATTTTGGCCACTGGCTCACAATTTGGTAGATCCTGTGCAGGTGATATCAGAAAAAGGACTCAGGTGATAGAAAACAATTTAAATTAGTGGGATAGTGTAGAAATTAAATCTAATTTAATATTTATTTATTCAATTTTAATTTTTTATAACTTCTAAATTTAAAAGAAATAATTAAAATCACATGTACTTATGAAAATTCAAAAAAATCATAATTCACTGTGCAACCTATTAAAGATATTTAAGAAATGCATAATCTAATGCGCAACATCTTAAAAATCCTAAAAAATACTTAATTTAACTCATGACCTAAAATTTGTTCAAATATCTAATTTAATTTAATAAAAACATTCTAAAAACATTCTCTTAAAAGTATTTATTTTAATAAATAATCTCTAAAAAAGAAATAAATAAATAAATTTCTAAACAACTTGCTGAGAATTGAATGTCCGTATATCAGAAAGAAAACTATTTCTAAATTCTATTTCCTATGGTGAATTAAAATGAAACAATTCGATTGTCTATGGTGAATTAAAATGAAACAATTCGATTGTCTATGGTGAATTAAAATGAAACAATTCGATTGTCTATGGTGAATTAAAATGAAACAATTCGATTGTCTATGGTGAATTAAAATGAAACAATTCGATTGTCTATGGTGAATTAAAAAATAAAACAATTCGATTATCTATGGTGAATTAAAAAATAAAACAATTCGATTATCTATGGTGAATTAAAAAATAAAACAATTCGATTGTCTATGGTGAATTAAAAAAACAAACAATTCGATTCCCTATGGTGAATTAAAATAAAAAATTCAATTTCCTATAAACCTCAGTCCTTTAGCACGATGAACCAATACGATATAACGATACTCTATAATGAACTACTACTAGGTCACTATATAGAGCTTACTTCACTATATAGGAGTTAAGAGATCCATAGAAAACTGATGGTGATTTCATGACAGACTACACAAAATATGTTTACTATACAGAGTAGCTCATTACTGAGGACTTTACTAATGCCGATAATTCACTATACAGGACTTCATTATAGAGGAGTTATACTGTATAACTACGGCTATTAAGTATTCTATCTAATAGATTCTTTTTATTTACACTGACTGTTCATAGTATATATATAAATAAAAATAGATTTATTTTATTAAGATGCTTTAATACTCTAGAATCTAGATATCCTAATCAGAGCAATTTGAGTGAACTGCCATAAGATTTAACGTTAAATTATCTATAATTATTTTTATAATATTTATTATTCATGAACTTCAATAATCATCAGCATCGTACTCAAGTGTATAATCATACCAGTGTTTCATCGTACATAATTATCTAAATATTAAGTTACTTCACCATCTCTTCCCAACATCAACGCAACAAATATTTTCCAAAAATATTCGCGCCATTTCTATATCTTTGATAGTCGGCCTTGATCAAAATATGGGGACACATTGGCGAACTGGAAATAGTATGAAGAATTGTGTTCGTCTAATGGACATTACGCTGTAGAGGGTTCTAGTACAAATACAGTACCCCGTGCAAAAAGAACGGTCAAAAACTAAATAAAATATACTTTTTATCACTATCAAAACCACCCGAGACCCACAATAGAACCGCTAACCTAACCTTGCATTTTTTTACAGAAGGTGTATAAGTTTTATTCGATCACCGTTTTAGCATGGGTGTCTGTTCGGTGATATGTTTTTTGTGGGTGTAACGAATATATTCATTCTTATCAACTTTATTTTCGATGTCATTGACCGTACCAAGGCTGCTCCACATTTCAAAGAGAGTTGTTGATCTCGCTCACTTTATATACGGGTTCTGCTATATCAAACATTCATGTTCTACTATATTCATATTCCCACTGGAAGCAGAAAGAAGTATATTCACACGAAACTATCCGAGCTTTCCGCTTCTCTTTTTTTCGGTCAACGAGAACGCGAATTTTGGTACTTGGATCTGCGATTGACATCAATATAGCAACACTGTATTTTCTCTATTGTGTGACCATATCCGCATATAATTATCATGTGAAAATAATCAGTAAAAATTTAGATCTAATTTGAAACGGTCAAACTGTTATAATTATAAGTGCCTGTGTATAAAAAAGGCAGAGTTATTTCCAAGATTTCAGGTCCTGCTTACTCCACTTTTAATTCTTATCTGATAGGAAGATTTCTGGAAATAATTCTGAATTCTTGAGAAATTGGCATCAGCAGGAAAATACGGAAACCTAGCTATATACTAAGAGTCTCCGTCCACTATCCTGTCACCCTTTGGCCCAGTCTATACTAACAGATAAAACGCTGCGTTTTCACCGCCCACTTTACGCCTCTTCAATTGATCACGGTTAAATGAATGGAAAGCGGTAGAAACGCTAGTATAGACAACCCGGCGGTGAAAACGCGGCGTTTTTTCCTGGGCCTATACCTCCTCTTAAATCTACTCTCTCCCTCCTCCCACCACATGCATCACTGGAGATTCTCCTCCTCCACCACCAAATTACTTACCTTTCCATCTTTAGAGTGCTATCACCTCCCCGCCATCTCCTGCAGCGTATCTGGACACAATCTGCAAACTTCTCAGCAATAAATCGCTCCGGCGACTGAAATTGAAACGATACTCATGAGTTTATGAAAGTTTGAGACACCAAACTTCTCTCTTGAAGTTAAATAAAAGAGACATTGTTAATTCATAGCAGAAATTAGTGGCAGGCAATATATCTAGGCGGTGATTATCCAATATAGTTTAATATCTGGAGACAAGAGTGCAGGAGACCGAGCGTGGCCATTGTCACCCTGAATAAAGTTTGCACCATTCACATCTGAATGAAACTCGAGTGCATGATGCAAAAAATAAAGAGGAAAGTATTCTTGAAATGATATTAGTAATGGTGATCCTTATGATACCTTGAAGCTTTATGATTCCTTGAAACTATGATACCTTGAAACTGTATGATGTATACCTAGAAACTGAATGAAACTCTATGTTACCTAGAAACAAGTCAAAAAACCAACAGTACGAAATCTCAACAGATTTTATGAAAACTTCGACGTAAAATCAACCAAAAATTGGTACCAGAAATGGATCCGATGAATTAATCGTGAAATAAATATAGTAAATGGAAGCAATACATGAATAGGTATAATAATTTGAACCATAGACTAAAGAGTTACTAGAATTTACTACGATACCTCATATGCACCGTAATACGAGATGACCTTTTCATCTCTGCTGCTAATCAGCGTTCTAGATCATAAAAGCAAACTTTCACTTTAGATAATAATAAATGCAAAGCTCAGAGCAACTGAAACTGAATTCGAATTTATCGCACAGATTCTACTGTGAGAAAAAAAACTTTCGTTACAAAAATAATCAAGAAAAGTTAGAAGTTTTAATTTAGAATGGAAATGTTGAGCTCTTGTCCAATAAAATATTCAGATTTATTTCAGTCGTACAACAGGCTTTTTTTTAACTATTGCTGGATAATAATTGTTAGAATTTTATTGATAAAAATAGTACTGCTATGATATGAATATTAATATTAATGATAGTAGTGTATAATAATATTGAAAGGGTTATGATTTGAAAATTATTTTTTTAGAATTATTTGAAGATTAAAAAAAGAGAAAAATTGGAAAATTGAATAGCAAAAGTGATTAGTGTACCAACCGACACAAATTTTTAACACACAGATTGCTGTCCCAAAATAAGGACACCCTCCGTGTATGGGTTAACTATAGATATATCAGTAGGATAAATCATAACATCATTTGAAAGTTAATGTCAGTAGAGATACAAATTTCATGAAATGTATAATTCATGGACTGTAGAATGTATTCCATTGCGTAATGGTGGTGTACATTAATCGTTGGTGTACATTAGGAAGTACAGAAGGACTTTTGAATTGTGGAATTCAAAATTTACGGACTATCCTAAATTATGAAAAAAAAATTACTGAATACAAAATTATGAACTTTAATATCATTTAGAAAAATTGTTTTTTTTGGTAAAAGATATTGTTGTAACTTTCTTCTTATAGATTACTATCATAATTTACAATATTATTAACCCAGCTATAACATGTTGAAATGATGTTGAAATGTTGATTCCAACTGAAGAAAAAGAAGTTCCTAAACATTACTTCAAAAATTTGATATTATAGATAAATATAAAAAAGAATTCCATTGGAAAAAAGATATTCTTTACAATATATTATATAAAATATGTGCTTTTGCATATAAATAAATATCTTACTTCACAACTTCTTTTTCTTCAGTATTTCGTTTGGTACATTATTCATGGAATACAAAATTTGTGGACATGCTCAGTTGTTCATAATTGAGGAACTCTACTGAAATACGAAGCCCTGATGATATAATACCTGTGACCTTTGACACCAAAAAAGGTATACTTCAGTATAATAAAGATATACTTCAGTATAATAAAAATATACTGAAGTATAATTTTAGTATACTGAAGTATAACTTTAGTATACTAAAGTACTTAATAATATAGTATCGCTATACCTCACTCTGTACTCACATCAATGAAGATAGATGTACTTTCAAACCTAAACAAGGAAACAGAACGAGTAATTTCTAACAGAGAATTAGTTACAATTTAAGCGCTGAGGTTTTTCGACCCAATATGAAAAATATTAACCAAAACAGATTACGACTCTGATACGCAGGATTCTGAATGGAGACATAAAAAGTAGCTATTGTTTCTATTATTTCTAATTCTGGTGTTTAGATATTAATGATTATTAATTGGTTTTCTATTGGCTAATATTTATTTAAACTAAATAATGATATTTCAGACTACAAATTGATTTAGTAAATAATAAAGTGTATCCAAGACAGTTATATCAGAAGTTAAAACTAACTAAAGTCCAAATGTTCTTTTTCTTGATTGTCCTAACATCGAGATGCCATAATAAACAAGAGAGTAATCCCAAAAAGTTTTCACATCGAGTCTCTCGAATATCACCAGTTACATGGACTCTGCTCTCCCTGTCTTCCCCTTCTAAGTCCCTTTCCCGAGCCAGTTTCCCTCCAGTTTCTTTATTGGCAAATCTGAATAGATAAACTTATCGGGAGTTTGGCGCTAGAGCCGCTTTTTCTAGATTGAGAAACAGGAACTTTTCCGAGCGGAAGACTGTTTCGCCGTTCTTTCTTCTCGGAAAAGAGATGTGAGTGTATCGATTGAACAACTCGGTAACGCTGGTGAAAAATTAAATTGTAATTAGCTCAAGTTGAGAAGAGGGAACGGGGATTTAAAGCAGGGAAAAGTGAACTGATTTAATAAACATCCTGAAATGATGAAACTGTGTCCATACCTACTTCTACTCTTGACTCTGACGTTAAAATGACACCAATGGTACACAGAAGGTGATACTGTGACAATACCTACTTCTACTCTTGACTCTGACGTCAAAATGACACCAATGGTACACAGAAGGTGATACTGTGACAATACCTACTTCTACTCTTGACTGTGACGTCAAAATGACACCAATGGTACACAGAAGGTGATACAGTGTCCATACCTACTTCTACTCTTGACTCTGACGTCAAAATGACTCCAATGGTACACAGAAGGTGATGCAGTGTCCATACCTACTTCTACTCTTGACTCTGACGTCAAAATGACTCCAATGGTACACAGAAGGTGATACTGTGTCCATACCTACTTCTACTCTTGACTCTGACGTCAAAATGACAACAATGGTACACAGAAGGTGAAACAGTGTCCATACCTACTTCTACTCTTGACTCTGACGTCAAAATAACACCAATGGTACACAGGAGGTGATACAGTGACCATACCTACTTCTACTCTTGACTCTGACGTCAAAATGACACCAATGGTACACAGAAGGTGATACAGTGTCCATACCTACTTCTTGACGTTAAAATGACACCAATGGTACACAGAAGGTGATACAGTGTCCATACCTACTTCTACTTTTGACTCTGACGTGAAAATGACACCAATGGTACACAGAAGGTGGTACAGTGTCCATACTTATTTCTACTCTTGACACTGACGTCAAAATAACTCAAATATACACTCATCTATTTGAATTAGATTTCACATATGTCTTTATTTCAATATATAGAAATGCGTCTTACACGTGGTGTTTATTCATGCTACGGCTTGAAATTTTTAATTTTAATTCCATTCGCGAGGAATTCATTTTCAATGCATTGAACAAATGGATGTAAAGCAGTGTATAAGTTTATTATTATTATGGCATTTATGAAGGCTACCGTCAAGAATCAGGAGTAGTATGAATTAGGAAATATTATCATCGGAGAATTGATGTTATGGTAATGAGGATAATCAAGTTCCTATTTCTCCATTTTAAGAATCTATTCGAAATTCAGATAATAAATGTATTAAATAACTTTCTTCCTCTTCTGTAGTTCTTTCCAGCAATCAAACAATTTTCCGGTTTTCGGAGTTAATTTACCCTTTGCGTTTATTTAGCGCTGAGTAGGTGAGGCTTTTGCCGCGGCTTAACCGTTTAATCTGTTCATCCTCTGGTGATGGGGCTTTTCACCTCCTGAAGAATGTAGTGGGGGGAAATGGCTTTTCACCTCCTGAAGAATGTAGTGGAGGGAATGGCTTTTCACCTCCTGAAGAATGTAGTGGGGGGAATGGCTTTTCACCTCCTGAAGAATGTAGTGGTGGGAATGGCTTTTCACCTCCTGAAGAATGTAGTGGGGGAATGGCTTTTCACCTCCTGAAGAATGTAGTGGGGGGAATGGCTTTTCACCTCCTGAAGAATGTAGTGGGGGTAATGGTTTTTCACCTCCTGAAGAATGTAGTGGGGGGAATGGCTTTTCACCTCCTAAAGAATGTAGTGGAGGGGATGGCTTTTCACCTCCTGAAGAATGTAGTGGAGGGAATGGCTTTTCACCTCCTGAAGAATGTAGTGGAGGGAATGGCTTTTCACCTCCTGAAGAATGTAGTGGAGGGAATGGCTTTTCACCTCCTGAAGAATGTAGTGGGGTAATGGCTTTTCACATCATGAGGAATGTACTGCTAACGAACCAAGTGATTGTGGAGGTTAAATCACCTCCTTTCCTAACTTCTTATAACCGCCTGGAGAGACATGTGAAGTCTTCAAGAGATTGCTTCTACTACCAACTTGATATTTCCGAAAGAACTTCTTTATCCGAGCAATTTAATGAACTTAAAAATCGTTGTTTTCACGTTACACCAAAGTATAAATTCCTACATTTCTATTATAGAAGTTTCATATGTTGGTCTATCTAAAGTTGCTTGATGATAAAACATTATATTGTGATAAAGTATTAAGAACTAGAATATCTCAGTTTATTAAAATGTAAACTTTAAAGTGTACTGAAATCTCAAAATTTAATAACAGTAACTAACCTACAATGTCACTGTCATGTAAACTGTATCATTTTCTTTGACTTTATTCACATCACTAATATCACCACAAGTACATCACTTCTTTCCCAATATCATCACTAATATCACCACAAGTGCATCACTTCTTTCCCAATATCATCACTAATATCACCACAGTACATCACTTCTTTCCCAATATCATCACTAATATCACCACAGTACATCACTTCTTTCCCAATATCATCACTAATATCACCACAGTACATCACTTCTTTCCCAATATCATCACTAATATCACCACAGTACATCACTTCTTTCCCAATATCATCACTAATATCACCACAGTACATCACTTCTTTCCCAATATCTAACTGAAACACTCAAGTCTTCCCATTGTTAAGTGATCCACTTCAATTCACTCCTGCAATATAGTCAGTGATCGAATAGAAGACTTCAATTCTCGTAGATCAGTCGAAAGTACACCTGAGACTTCAATTCTCATAGATCAGTTGCAAGATCAAACTGTGATCGACTTCAATTCTCATAGATCAGTTGCTAGATCACACTGATCATCAGTAGGTGTCACTACTGTATATTCTTTAGTCAGACTGTTGGCAAGAGGAAGGTATTAATTTACACCAAGCCTCAGGCGCCATTTTTAAGTTAAATACCTGTTATGAAAAGGATATTATGGTGGGCTTTAGGATGAATGTTGTGAAGTGACCCTACTTAATGTCTAAGAGTGATAGTTAAGATATCCTATCATCTCAATCTTCTATGGCCCCACCATAACTTCCCTCTCAATCTTCTATGGTCCCACCATAACTTCCCTCTCAATCTTCTATGGCCCCACCATAACTTCCCTCTCAATCTTCTATGGCCCCACCATAACTTCCCTCTCAGTCTTCTATGGCCCCACCATAACTTCTCTCTCAATCTTCTATGGCCCCACCATAACTTCCCTCTCAGTCTTCTATGGCCCCACCATAACTTCCTTCTCAGTCTTCTATGGCCCCACCATAAATTCCCTCTCAATCTTCTATGGCCCCACCATAAATTCCCTCTCAATCTTCTATGGCCCCACCATAACTTCTCTCTCAATCTTCTATGGCCCCACCATAACTTCCCTCTCAGTCTTCTATGGCCCCACCATAATTTCCCTCTCAGTCTTCTATGGCCCCACCATAACTTCCCTCTCAGTCTTCTATGGCCCCACCATAACTTCCCTCTCAATCTTCTATGGCCCCACCATAACTTCTCTCTCAATCTTCTATGGTCCCACCATAACTTCTCTCTAGGCAAGTGAAATAAGTACAGGCCATAGAATAATGAGTTAGAGATAATTTATGTCACTGTAATAGTGTCCATTGCTATCTCACGTCGCTGTTTACGTCTACAATATCCTTAGCAGTTCATTGGTCGGATACTATGACGTCACATTATATACATTGATGTGGAAATATACACCCTTTGCTGTTCTGATTAATTAATTGTTTTTTGGTAACCTTCGTAAAATTTTAAGTTTATATTTTGATCGGTAATAGTTTTCCCGAACGAATGCATATGATTATTTGTATTTATTTATTTGTAATTTTGTTATCCGTACAACTCAAAAAGTGTTCGATAACATTGCCTGAAATTTGGTGGGACGATTGGTCAGTATTCAGGAACCAAAGGTCACTTAAAAGTCATTTTTGATTGAAGCGGCGGGCGAAGGTATGCGCTCGACGACTGCCCGTCTAGTTGGTATCATTTTACCAGTTCTTTAATGTTACTTAGGTCCTTGTTAAATGTTATTTAACAAACAAATAAAGATTATTTTACCCTTCATAAATCAAACTTGTTCCTATCTATGACGTCAGTTCTACAAAGTATTGAATAGGGGTGTCCATAAAGTCTACATTGTCGTCACCACTTCTTTCAGCAGCTAATGACGTCATCAACTACCTTTTTGGAGAGTGTCGGAAGTCGCACACGAAATAGCTCTTCCAATTTAGTGTTTCAGTAGCTGTCATTTCGCACGTCAGATACAGAGACTGAAATCGAGGGTGGTCGAAAACTTGGGAAATTGTGGTGCCTTAATTCTCGCCCCATTCGCCACTTCATGACTTATTTTGACGAGTTTCAAGTTCTGAAGTTCTGCTCTGTTAATTCGTTATGAAGTTGTTGCATTAATATGATTAAAAAGTAGGAAGAAATTCAGGGAGTTACTGAGTGTGAGGGAATTTGTTTAGCATTTTGACTACTTATTTAGTCATGAGAAGGTGATACAGTGCCCATACCTTACTATCGATTGAAATTATAATTAAAGAATAATACTGTGCAGCTACGAGGTCTTAGATTTTTGTGTTATGTAGACTATTATGCTTCATTTACTATCCCCTCTTCATTTTCCTCTTAGATTTTGTGTTAGGTAGACTCGTAGGCTTCATTTACTATCCCCACTTCATTTTCCACTTAGATTTTGTGTAAGGTAGACTCGTAGGCTTTATTTACTATCCCCTCTTCATTTTCCTCTTAGATTTTGTGTTAGGTAGACTCGTAGGCTTTATTTACTATCCCCTCTTCATTTTCCTCTTAGATTTTGTGTTAGGTAGACTCGTAGGCTTCATTTACTATCCCCTCTTCATTTTCCTCTTAGATTTTGTGTAAGGTAGACTCGTAGGCTTTATTTACTATCCCCTCTTCATTTTCCTCTTAGATTTTGTGTTAGGTAGACTCGTAGGCTTCATTTACTATCCCCTCTTCATTTTCCTCTTAGATTTTGTGTAAGGTAGACTCGTAGGCTTTATTTACTATCCCCTCTTCATTTTCCTCTTAGATTTTGTGTTAGGTAGACTCGTAGGCTTCATTTACTATCCCCTCTTCATTTTCCTCTTAGATTTTGTGTTAGGTAGACTCGTAGGCTTTATTTACTATCCCCTCTTCATTTTCCTCTTAGATTTTGTGTTAGGTAGACTCGTAGGCTTTATTTACTATCACCTCTTCATTTTCCTCTTCCAACTGTGATTGCAGCCACCGGTACTGGCGTCCTTTTTCGTCACATTCTTTGGCGACCGCAATAACGAAGTAGCTTTTCTGCATCTATGAGCTTTATCACAGACTAGTCTTAGGTGACTTAGTTTATTAAACCACTTTCCTATCTGACTGCTTCTTTGAGTCCCTTGTATTTATTATCTCCATAACCTCAGCGATTGGACTTCGATTAGCTAAAAGCAGACATCAAATTTCCTCTACAATATTTTTGTAGAGAAATTTTTACATTTTTAATATCATCGATACGTTAAATTACAAATAGTTGAAAGTTTTAAAATTTGTCATCTCTTTTTAATTTTCGATATTCCCATGCTATTCGTCTCACTGGGTTGACTCCCTAAGGCTGCTGTGTTTATTTCGTCTTATTAGTTGGAGAGTGTGAAATGTAACGCCATGTTTCTTTTTCTGGGAGTCAATTTCCAACAGCTCGTAAATAGCGTTCGGTGCCATCGGGCGATGCCATTGCTACAGATTTATAGGACTGCTTGGAGTCTTCTGTTTGAACACTGTTACTCCACTCTTTTCGCCTGTTGATTGGTGTAATGAAGAGCTGTTTTCGCCTGATGATTGGCTATAGTGAAGAGCTGTTTTCGTCCGTTGATTGACTACACTGTTGCTACTGATTTCTCTATTTTTTCTAAAACGTTAACCCCTCTTAATCTTCTATGTTTCCACCATAACCTTTCTCTCTGAGTCGATGAAAAACCGACAGAATTCTCCCTTGTTCAAAATTGACGCAGCTGCAATTTTAACCTCATTTTGGCCCCATTTTTAGGTCAGTCCCTAGAACTTCTAACGGCCCTCATAAGCCAAACATTAACTCCAGCCTTCAGCTCCTCAAACGTCAAATCATGCATGAATTTTTCCTCACCACAAATAACCTTGATGAGTTCGTTATTCTTGGAGAGAAAGAAAGAGGCTTTTTTCTCAATTTCCCAACATTGACGGGGAAGAAATCAGTAGCGACGTCGATGTGGCGGTCGTATCTCAACATTGGCTTTCATTATGTAGCGGTGAATCGACCTACCGAATGGTTCTTGCACTGTGTTTTCTCTAATAAAAGTTAATTATACATATAGTCAAAGTGCCTATCTGAACGGGTCGATTCGATGGTTATTTCTGACCTGGTTTGTTGAATAAATGGATACCCAGAATGGTCAAATTGATCCTTTATTAAAGTCAGATTAGCTCAAATCTTGAACATTTGGTCAGAATGACCAAGATTCTTTGGAAATCTTGGTCATTTTCCACAGGAACGTTTAGTCATTTGATTTTAATCAAAATGAAACTCACATAAAATTTTTTGAAATACACCAACAATAATTTTCTTGACTGAATTCATGTTATTTATTTATCTAGAATTTAGTGAATCAAAAATTAATTCTAGTTTTCTGCAATTCATCACATCTAATTTTTAGCACTGACCCTACCACGAATGATATAAAGAATATTCACTTTTGTTTTTATTTAATTAAACAGGAAATACTAAATACAATTTACTATTCGAAAAGAGATTTATGCCGAACATCATATTGTCATTACTACTCTTTGGAATATTTAACCAGAAAAACTGTCAGGTGACAGAAAATATTTGTTTTGTCTAGTTACTAGTACAAAGTTTTTTTCATGTACAGTTTCGAAATAGTTTGATCTGCTACAAGGTTATAGTCTTGTAAGACTTTGGTCTACTACGAGGATTGCTGTATATCAGTATAGAGAGGGATGATATAGAAATACATTGCATATATACGGCACAGATAAATCAGTACTGACGATACAAACATATCGGTACTGACAATACAGATATATCGGTATTGACACTACAGATAAATCGGTACCTACGATACAGACATATCGGTACAGGCGATACAGATATATCGGTACTGACGATACAGACATATCGGTACAGGCGATACAAACATGTTGGTACTGACGATACAGATATATCTGTCGTTACTGACGATGCAGATATATCGGTACTGACGATACACACATATCTTTACTGACGATACAGACTTATTGGTACTGACGATACAGATATATTGGTACTGACGATACACACATATCTTTACTGACGATACAGACATATTGGTACTGACGATACAGACATATTGGTACTGACGATACAGATATATCTGACGTTACTGACGATTCAGACATCGGTACTGACGACAGAAACATATCGGTAATGACGATACAGACATATCGGTACTGACGATACAGACATATCTGTATTGACGATACAGACATATCGGTACTGACGATACAGACATATCGGTTCAGGCGATACAGACATATCGGTACTGACGATGCAGACATATCGGTACTGACGATACAGACATATCGGTTCAGGCGATACAGATATATCGGTACTGATGATACAGACATATCGGTACTGACGATACAGACATATCGGTACTGACGATACAGACATATCGGTACTGACGATACAGACATATCGGTACTGACGATACAGACATATCGGTTCAGGCAATACAGACATATCGGTACTGACGATACAGACATATCGGTACTGACGATACAAACATGTCTGTACTGACGATACAGACATATCGAAAAGGCGATACAGACATATCGGTACTGACGAAACAGACATATCGGTACTGACGATACACACATATCGGTACTGACGATACAGACATATCGGTACTGACGATACAGACATATCGGTACTGACGATACAGACATATCGGTACTGACGATACAGACATATCGGTACTGACGATACAGACATATCGGTACTGACAATACAGACATATCGGTACTGACGATACAGACATATCTGTACTGACGATACAGACATTTCGGTACTGACGATACAGACATATCGGTACTGACGATACAGACATATCGGTACTGACGATACAGACATATCGGTACTGACGATACAGACATATCGGTACTGACGATACAGACATATCGGTACTGACGATACAGACATATCGGTACTGACGATACAGACATATCGGTACTGACGATACAGACATATCGGTACTGACGATACAGACATATCGGTACAGGCGATACAGATATATCGGTACTGACGATACAGACATATCGGTACAGGCGATACAAACATGTTGGTACTGACGATACAGATATATCTGTCGTTACTGACGATGCAGATATATCGGTACTGACGATACACACATATCTTTACTGACGATACAGACATATTGGTACTGACGATACAGATATATTGGTACTGACGATACACACATATCTTTACTGACGATACAGACATATTGGTACTGACGATACAGACATATTGGTACTGACGATACAGATAAATCTGACGTTACTGACGATTCAGACATCGGTACTGACGACAGAAACATATCGGTAATGACGATACAGACATATCGGTACTGACGATACAGACATATCTGTATTGACGATACAGACATATCGGTACTGACGATACAGACATATCGGTTCAGGCGATACAGACATATCGGTACTGACGATACAGACATATCGGTACTGACGATACAGACATATCGGTTCAGGCGATACAGATATATCGGTACTGACGATACAGACATATCGGTACTGACAATACAGACATATCGGTACTGACGATACAGACATGTCTGTACTGACGATGCAGACATATCGGTACTGACGATACAGACATATCGGTACTTACGATACAGACATATCTGTACTGACGATACAGACATATCGGTTCAGGCGATACAGACATATTGGTACTGACGATACAGACATATCGGTACTGACGATACAGATATATCGGTACTGACAATACAGACATATCGGTACTGACGATACAGACATGTATGTACTGACGATACAGATATATCGGTACTGACGATACAGACATGTCTGTACTGACGATACAGACATATCGGTTCAGGCAATACAGACATATCGGTACTGACGATACAAACATATCGGTACTGACGATACAGACATGTCTGTACTGACGATACAGACATATCGAAAAGGCGATACAGACATATCGGTACTGACGAAACAGACATATCGGTACTGACGATACAGACATATCGGTACTGACGATACAGACATATCGGTACTGACGATACAGACATATCGGTACTGACGATACAGACATATCGGTACTGACGATACAGACATATCGGTACTGACGATACAGACATATCGGTACTGACGATACAGACATATCGGTACTGACGATACAGACATATCGGTACTGACGATACAGACATATCTGTACTGACGATACAGACATATCGGTACTGACGATACAGACATATCGGTACTGACGATACAGACATATCGGTACTGACGATACAGACATATCGGTACTGACGATACAGACATATCGGTACTGACGATACAGACATATCGGTACTGACGATACAGACATATCGGTACTGAAGATACAGACATATCGGTACTGACGATACAGACATGTCGGTACTGACGATACAGACATGTCTGTACTGACGATACAGACATATCGAAAAGGCGATACAGACATATCGGTACTGACGAAACAGACATATCGGTACTGACGATACAGACATATCAGTACTGACGATACAGACATATTGGTACTGACGATACAGACATATCGGTACTGACGATACAGACATATCGGTACTGACGATACAGACATATCGGTACTGACGATACAGACATATCGGTACTGACGATACAGACATATCTGTACTGACGATACAGACATATCGATCGGTACAGACATACTCTACCGACTCCTCAATACCATTCTCCACGCCATCGCAATATCTACACACAATCTATTCAGTTTCTAGCTGACTAACTTTTATTAAATATAGAAATCATGCGACTGGAACAAAGTTGATTGAATTCATTTTTGGAAGAACTGCCATCTTTGATGTTTTGTTCTGAAATTGGTATCTTGGAATGATATCTCTCAGATTTACGAAATGCCCTATAAAAACTTCTATCTCTGGAGTATTTTACTACCATTTCCTGCAGCTTGTATGTCTGCCTAGCTGTGTTCTATTGCGCATTTTTGAGTCTGATTTTCCTGCCTTGAGTCAAAGAAAAATACCAGGGTACACTTTTTCGCCTGGATAGCACACGAAAATATCATATGCTCTATCTATCAAGATTGAGAGAAACTCACAAATGAGGTCAAGATGACTGTGTCCTCATTGGGGTACTTGCTGTGTCCCTATATTGCTAACAGTGTCCTCATTGGGGTACTTGCTGTGTCCCTATATTGCTAACAGTGTCCTCATTGGGTACTTACTTTGTCCCTATATTGCTAACAGTGTTCTCATTGAGGTACTTACTGTGTCCCTATACTGGGTGGGGCAAAAAAGGAAACCGATTTTCAAACTAGTTTATTTTACAAACTATCAAAGCTAGAAATGTTCAAAAACACATTTTATTTGTTTACTTTTTCTGCATCTATCTTGATGATCTGTTGAGAGTTACGACAAAAATTAAACATACTGAAGTGAATTAAAATATAGTAAATAAAAAGGGCTTGCGCTAGGACGAAATATATGAAAAAAGGTATAATTCATTTCATATGGATGTAAACAATTCTAATATTTTTTTTTTAAATAAGAGAAAATAAAAAAATAATTACCATTTCAAAGTGGGTTATTTAGAAAAAAAATTATATATTTAGAAAATAATTTCGCCGTTTGTTTTTAACTCCTATTCGAAACCCTCAAAATGCAGCTTTCAAAAGAACAAAAAGTTTTTGTTGTGACAATTTTTTTAAATTCTGGAAGCTTTTCACAGGTTCAACCTCATTTTGAACAACGCTTTCTGGAAAGATTTCCACCAACTATAAAACCAACCACATTGACAAATGTTAATAAGTTCAATACTGAAAAAAAAAAACACTTTAAATTTGAACAAAAAGTAATCATGTCGCAGGAGAAAAGAATGAACACATGAATACAATAATCTTTTTCATGAACAGCTTATTGATAATACAAAAATATCAATCAGATGGTAAGGATTAGATATCATTTAAGACACATTTTACCGAACTGTTAAACACGATTTGAGATATTATCCTTTCAAGATGCACGTAAGAAACCATTTATCGTGATTGGTGATGAAGATGTATTGCCATAAAAGAAAGAGTCAATAACAAAAACGTAAATTAAATGAAAAATAGTAGGATTCAACTTTTACTATTACCATATGGAAATAAATTATTCCTATTATGAACTTTTTTTTGTTTTTCGTCCTCGCGCAAGCCCTTTTTATTTCCATTCTCTTAATTGCTGCTGGATGTTGAATTTTTGTCGTAACTCCTAGCAACAACAATTAGCTTTATTCAAAGCTTTCTGTTTCATACTAATCCAACACTTAAAATAATTATGACAATAACTAATTAAGCGATGTCATAAATACATGTTATTGTCATCATTTGTACTTAAATACTATTTCAGGAATTATTTGGAACTTACAAAAGAGGCCTACATTAAGAAGAATTTCGAAAATATCAGAAATCTCAAAGTGGATTTATATCACACGTACACTTACAAAATCTAGCATCAAGCTAGATGCATAAAAAGTAAACTAATAAAACTGCGTTTATTGAAAATTTCTAGCTTTGATAGTTTATAAAATAAACTAGTTTGAAAATGAGTTTCCTTTTTTTTTGCGCCACCCTGTATAGCTACAGTGTCACTGTTGCAATTTATTTATTTATTTATTTGTTTATTTCACAAAAATGTTTCCTTCCAATTAGAATATACAACAATATTAATACAGTAATATTTTGATACAATAATACTAAACTATCACTATTACAGAGAGACATTTAAGGCCCTTTTTAAGCCGAAGCTTCTTGGGCAACCTACATAAAAAAAAAAGTTAAAATGAAAAATATCTACCTAAATTATATCGAATATGAAAAAGGTTATCATTAGTATTTGTTAATATCACCTATGAATATATCTCACAATTTCTACCTATGTGGTACAAATGACAATTTTAATCTCCTGATCTCCTCTCTTAATCTAAAGGATTAAAGATATTCCAGCTATTCAAGCGAGAAGATTAAAGGCATTGTATATAAGGATTATAAAGATTATAAAGCTCAAAGGACTTCTTCTTGCTTTAAAAGCATATATATATTTATATATATAAATATATATAAATTTCCCCTTCTTTGATGGAGTTTCGTGGTAATGCAGTCAAATAAACTACAATGCATTTGGCAATTCAGAATTTGCATGTTTGAAAATGCATTAGTGTGCAAAAATGCACTTTCAGCTAGGTATATTATTTTCTAGAGAAGGTTCACAGTGCACAGGAAAAATATGAAAGTTGAAGTGAAACTGCGTTAAATTGTGTTTTTGTCCATAATTTACATATTATAAAAAA
Organism: Caprella mutica; assembly: GCA_947561585.1. Classification (NCBI taxonomy): domain Eukaryota; kingdom Metazoa; phylum Arthropoda; class Malacostraca; order Amphipoda; family Caprellidae; genus Caprella; species Caprella mutica. The sequence continues at coordinate 2,372 of CANNZV010001633.1, read as the reverse complement.
TATTATTCAATACTTTTTTCTTTGTAAGTTTTTCAATTGTTCCTTTTTCTAAAAAGAAAAATTTATTTCAAATCTTCCTCTTTTTTTGCACAAAATTTATTAAAGTTTCTTTGTTCATAATTTTTTCAACTTTTTTTGTTCATCATTTTTTTTTCATAATTTCTTCCCATTTTTTTTGTTCATCATTTTTCCAGTTTTTTTTTGTTCATCATATTTTTTTCATAATTTCTTCCCATTTTTTTATTGTTCATGATTGATTGTTTTACCTTTTTTTGTTAATAATTTTTTCAGCTTTTTTTTTTGTTCATAATTTCTTCCCATTTTTTATTGTTCATGATTGTTTTACCTTTTTTGTTCATAATTTTTCCACATTCATTTTTATTTCTTCACATTTTTCAAATTTCTTTGCTCATAATTTTTATAACATTTTTCAAATTTCTTTATTGTTCATAATTTTGAAAAAATTTGTTCATAATTTTTTTTGCACATAATTTTTCACCTTTTTTCCGGTCTCAATTCTAGTGTGGGGCAGGTGAATCCTCTCTCAATCTCCTATCGCCCCACCATAACTTTCTCTCTCAATCTCCTATCGCCCCACCATAACTTTCTCTCTCAATCTCCTATCGCCCCACCATAACTTTCTCTCTCAATCTCCTATCGCCCCACCATAACTTTCTCTCTCAATCTCCTATCGCCCCACCATAACTTTCTCCCTCAATCTCATATCGCCCCACCATAACTTTCTCTCTCAATCTCCTATCACCCCACCATAACTTTCTCCCTCAATCTCATATCGCCCCACCATAACTTTCTCTCTCAATCTCCTATCGCCCCACCATAACTTTCTCTCTCAATCTCCTATCGCCCCACCATAACTTTCTCCCTCAATCTCATATCGCCCCACCATAACTTTCTCTCTCAATCTCCTATCGCCCCACCATAACTTTCTCCCTCAATCTCATATAGCCCCACCATAACTTTCTCTCTCAATCTCCTATCGCCCCACCATAACTTTCTCTCTCAATCTCCTATCGCCCCACCATAACTTTCTCTCTCAATCTCCTATCGCCCCACCATAACTTTCTCTCTCAATCTCCTATCGCCCCACCATAACTTTCTCTCTCAATCTCCTATCGCCCCACCATAACTTTCTCTCTCAATCTCCTATCGCCCCACCATAACTTTCTCCCTCAATCTCCTATCGCCCCACCATAACTTTCTCTCTCAATCTCCTATCGCCCCACCATAACTTTCTCTCTCAATCTCCTATCGCCCCACCATAACTTTCTCTCTCAATCTCCTATCGCCCCACCATAACTTTCTCCCTCAATCTCCTATCGCCCCACCATAACTTTCTCTCTCAATCTCCTATCGCCCCACCATAACTTTCTCTCTCAATCTCCTATCGCCCCACCATAACTTTCTCTCTCAATCTCCTATCGCCCCACCATAACTTTCTCCCTCAATCTCCTATCGCCCCACCATAACTTTCTCTCTCAATCTCCTATCGCCCCACCATAACTTTCTCTCTCAATCTCATATCGCCCCACCATAACTTTCTCTCTCAATCTTCTATCGCCCCACCATAACTTTCTACCTGGGTACACACCTCCCATAAATATGCATAAAGTTTTTTATTATTTTAATGAGTTACCTTTACACATGCACCAACTTATGAGTTATGAGAAATTAGAGCCAAGTAATGAGAAAAAATGGCATTGAGGTATGAGTGATATGAGCACAGCACGAGTACAAATCAATAGGGGTAACTTGTGAGTTATTTGACACGTAGTGAATGAATAATTATTGCTAATAATTCTTTTTATACCAAACTTTAATATATTAAAAATTTTCAAATTATCTTTTTTGGATGGAAAAATATTGCCATTAAAATATATTAATTAAGAAACAACAATATGTATAATAATAAGTATAGTTTTCTCTTATATGATCGGTAATGGGATACAGTCCCATTACTCGAAACTTACCCTAGTCTGTTTAATCTATATTTTATGTTTGGGTATATTAGATTAATACAAATAATATTCCACTAGGGATGAACACTTACGGTGAAGAACATTCATACAATATCTATTTACAGTCAATACAAATAATATTCCACTAGGGATGAACACTTACGGTGAAGAACATTCATACAATATCTATTTACAGTCAATACAAATAATATTCCACTAGGGATGAACACTTACGGTGAAGAACATTCATACAATATCTATTTACAGTCAATACAAATAATATTCCACTAGGGATGAACTCTTACGGTGAAGAACATTCATACAATATCTATTTCCATTTTTTTTCCATTTTTTAAAATATGTTAATTATGTTGCAAATCCGTTTCCATTCTTTTT
>CANNZV010001632.1:0-139360 GCA_947561585.1 Caprella mutica | reverse complement strand
CATGAATCCACTTTCCTTTCTGACTGCTTCTTCCTATCTCTTGCAGTTAATTCCCTTTTGCCGTCAGTGATATGGCTCTTGGTTCCGAAACAGACGTTAAACCTATACTAAACTAATTAATTATTTAACTATCATTTCACAAGTTATCTAGAACTATCTAAATTCTAGAACTAAGAAAACTTAAAGTTCTTCAAATTATAATATATTTCAAAGCATATAATTCTCTGTTATAGATAAACAGTTGATTTAAGAAATTTTATACATAAATTATTATTATATATTATTATATAAATTATTATTATTATATATAAATCATGGTAACAAGATCTACTAGCTGTAATATATTGCAAGTAAGTTTCTCTGGTAATCCATGGATTTAGTTATCATTGTCAATTAGTGCAAATAGATCCAATATCATTTTTGATCAATTTTAGTTCGGTCAATTCTCCATTCGATAAATTTTCCTTTCGATCATTTTTTCATTCGACCAATTTTCCTTTCGATCAAATTTCCGGATCCCAAAATTTTGATGTAAAACAATACTATAAAATATTCATGAGAAAAAATAAGATCATAAATACAATCATTTCATCTAAAAGTTACTTACTCATTTAAAACATGCGTATACCATGTGTCACTTACTCATTTAAAACATGCGTATACCATGTGTCACTTACTCATTTAAAACATGCGTATACCATGTGTCACTTACTCATTTAAAACATGTGTATACCATGTGTCACTTACTCATTTAAAACATGTGTATACCATGTGTCACTTACTCATTTAAAACATGCGTATACCATGTGTCACTTACTCATTTAAAACATGTGTATACCATGTGTCACTTACTCATTTAAAACATGCGTATACCATGTGTCACTTACTCATTTAAAACATGTGTATACCATGTGTCACTTACTCATTTAAAACATGCGTATACCATGTGTCACTTACTCATTTAAAACATGTGTATACCATGTGTCACTTACTCATTTAAAACATGTGTATACCATGTGTCACTTACTCATTTAAAACATGTGTATACCATGTGGTACTTACCCATTTAAAACATGTGTATTCCATGTATACTTTTTTAAATAGATATCATATGTATTAAATGTGGTTCTACATGGTAATAGGGTATGAATTACGCGTGGTTGCCTTGTGTTATAAGTATGCTAATTACTTGTAGATATGAGTGGGTCAATTAAATATTTAAACAATCTGTATATGCTATGGTTATGAAATGGATAAGCCAAATGTTTCTCATGCGTTCTTATGATGGTTATATTTATTTAATGTTGAAAACACATATTATACTGTATTGCCACATTATAGCCATTAAACCACATGTTAAACATGTGTATTTAATTTGGAATTGTTTGCTGCATTGTAACAGTTACGAGGTATTTAATTACTTGAATTGGAGTTAATATATTGCAGTTTGGCGATGGGAAATAATTGCATGACTATACGTTAGTTTAAATGACTTATTTAACATTGTATTACTATGATTTAATTTAAATGACTTATTTAACATTGTAAGACTATGATTTAATTTAAATGACTTATTTAACATTATATGACTATGATTTAATTTAAATGACTTATTTAACATTATATGACTATAATTAAATTTAAATGACTTATTTAACATTGTATGACTTACTTATATGACTTATTTAACATTGTATGACTATGATTTAATTTAAATGACTTATTTAACATTGTATGACTTACTTAAATTATTTAAATGACTTATTTAAGAACATCTTTATGAAGTATAACAAGTTAACTTAAATATTGATGATAAGAAATAAAATGAACGTTCCATTGACATCTAATTAACTCGAATGTAATGTAAACTTCATTTTACCAATAATCATACAGTGACTATTTTATTAATAACTAAAATAGTCAACAACAACAATTGTATGAAGTTACAGAGTAAATTCCTCTAACATTTTCAGCACACAGTAATAGTATTTAAATTTTACTGACTAAATATACTGTGAATTAGTTTGCTTGATAGGTTTTTATGATAAAAATAATCAGTAGGAGAGTTTTATTAATCATAATAATCAGTAGGAGAGTTTTAATGATCACAATAATCAGTAGGAGAGTTTTATTAATCATAATAATCAGTAGGAGAATTTTAATGATCACAATAATCAGTAGGAGAGTTTTATTAATCATAATAATCTGTAGGAGAATTTTAATGATCACAATAATCAGTAGGAGAGTTTTATTAATCATAATAATCAGTAGGAGAGTTTTAATGATCACAATAATCAGTAGGAGAGTTTTATTAATCATAATAATCAGTAGGAGAATTTTAATGATCACAATAATCAGTAGGAGAGTTTTATTAATCATAATAATCAGTAGGAGAATTTTAATGATCACAATAATCAGCAGGAGAGTTTTATTAATCATAATAATCAGTAGGAGAATTTTAATGATCACAATAATCAGTAGGAGAGTTTTATTAATCATAATAATCAGTAGGAGAGTTTTAATGATCACAATAATCAGTAGGAGAGTTTTATTAATCATAATAATCTGTAGGAGAGTTTTAATGATCACAATAATCAGTAGGAGAGTTTTATTAATCATAATAATCAGTAGGAGAATTTTAATGATCACAATAATCAGTAGGAGAGTTTTATTAATCATAATAATCAGTAGGAGAATTTTAATGATCACAATAATCAGTAGGAGAGTTTTATTAATCATAATAATCAGTAGGAGAGTTTTATTAATCATAATAATCAGTAGGAGAGTTTTAATGATCACAATAATCAGTAGGAGAGTTTTATTAATCATAATAATCTGTAGGAGAATTTTAATGATCACAATAATCAGTAGGAGAGTTTTATTAATCATAATAATCAGTAGGAGAGTTTTAATGATCACAATAATCAGTAGGAGAGTTTTATTAATCATAATAATCAGTAGGAGAATTTTAATGATCACAATAATCAGTAGGAGAGTTTTATTAATCATAATAATCAGTAGGAGAATTTTAATGATCACAATAATCAGCAGGAGAGTTTTATTAATCATAATAATCAGTAGGAGAATTTTAATGATCACAATAATCAGTAGGAGAGTTTTATTAATCATAATAATCAGTAGGAGAGTTTTAATGATCACAATAATCAGTAGGAGAGTTTTATTAATCATAATAATCTGTAGGAGAGTTTTAATGATCACAATAATCAGTAGGAGAGTTTTATTAATCATAATAATCAGTAGGAGAATTTTAATGATCACAATAATCAGCAGGAGAGTTTTATTAATCATAATAATCAGTAGGAGAGTTTTAATGATCACAATAATCAGTAGGAGAGTTTTATTAATCATAATAATCAGTAGGAGAATTTTAATGATCACAATAATCAGTAGGAGAGTTTTATTAATCATAATAATCAGTAGGAGAATTTTAATGATCACAATAATCAGTAGGAGAGTTTTATTAATCATAATAATCAGTAGGAGAGTTTAATGATCACAATAATCAGTAGGAGAGTTTTATTAATCATAATAATCAGTAGGAGAATTTTAATGATCACAATAATCAGTAGGAGAGTTTTATTAATCATAATAATCAGTAGGAGAATTTTAATGATCACAATAATCAGTAGGAGAGTTTTATTAATCATAATAATCAGTAGGAGAATTTTAATGATCACAATAATCAGCAGGAGAGTTTTATTAATCATAATAATCAGTAGGAGAGTTTTAATGATCACAATAATCAGTAGGAGAGTTTTATTAATCATAATAATCAGTAGGAGAATTTTAATGATCACAATAATCAGTAGGAGAGTTTTATTAATCATAATAATCAGTAGGAGAATTTTAATGATCACAATAATCAGTAGGAGAGTTTTATTAATCATAATAATCAGTAGGAGAGTTTTATTAATCATAATAATTAGTAGGAGAGTTTTAATGATCACAATAATCAGTAGGAGAGTTTTATTAATCATAATAATCAGTAGGAGAATTTTAATGATCACAATAATCAGTAGGAGAGTTTTATTAATCATAATAATCAGTAGGAGAATTTTAATGATCACAATAATCAGCAGGAGAGTTTTATTAATCATAATAATCAGTAGGAGTGTTTTATTAATCATAATAATCAGTAGGAGAATTTTAATGATCACAATAATCAGTAGGAGAGTTTTATTAATCATAATAATCAGTAGGAGAATTTTAATGATCACAATAATCAGTAGGAGAGTTTTATTAATCATAATAATCTGTAGGAGAATTTTAATGATCACAATAATCAGCAGGAGAGTTTTAATGATCATAATAATCAGTAGGAGAGTTTTATTAATCATAATAATCAGTAGGAGAGTTTTAATGATCATAATAATCAGTAGAAGAGTTTTATTCGTCAATATAATCAGTAGGAGAGTTTTATTAATCATAATATTCAGTAGGAGAGTTTTATTAATCATAATAATTATTAGGAGAGTTTTATTAATCATAATAATCAATAGGAGAGTTCTATTAATCATAATAATCAATAGGAGAGTTTTATTCGTCAATATAATCAGTATGGTCGTTTTTAATGATTATAATAATCGATACTACAATTTTAATAATCTGTATAATGGGTATTGATAATCACAATAATTCAGCAGGACATTTTTAATTACGGCAAACAGCTGATAGAGAAAATAGCGGAAGTTTTCCGCGATCCTTTTAATTTACCGCAGGGCTTCTCTGCCATAAATTGCCCCAAAGTTACTAGCAAGTTAGGTAATAGATCCCTTACTTTAATGTCTCTTTTTTCTAACTGAAATTAGAACATTAGTTATTAGTTGTTGGAGGCATCGAACTCAGATGTTAGTTTAATGCTAAATAAAAATAGAATACCAATTTTCAATTGCCTCTAACAATATTTCCATTAATTTGTTTGTGATGAATTATATCGTTATTATTGTTCTGCAAATCCTATATATTGATTTTAACTCAATAAATTATTTTTCATCTGAAAATTTATTCTTATGTATTAATTATCTACAACATATAAACACACCTAATCATTATGTTAAAATAAACAATAAGAGCGACTCTCTTTCATTTCACTATTTAACTGTACAGTTTAAATGCCAGAGAGTTTATAGAGTCCCTTTTGCCATTCTGTATAATATGCAGAGGGAAGCTATGTGAGGCATGCTAACTAATTACTGCTGTTTGATGAGTAGCAATGCGACTGAGGTGTTCTGGCAGATGGCTGGGGGAGGTGAATATGATAGGGTGAATATGATAGGATAAAGTCACAGTTACCAGATACAAATTAATCAATTTATGCCCAGTGTTGCATAATCTCAAACATATATTTTTACTTTTTAATCTTAAAAATAAACACAACATGCATTCAAATTTGTTCATTACCTATTGAAATTATCATCTGGTAATTAATTTTCATCTATTAATGACTTTAACCAACCAATGTTTTATTTATTTGTTAATTGTTGAAAAAATAATAACTGTCTTCCTCTATTGTTTTTGTAGTTCCAAATGAATCAAAATAAACTAAAAAAAATTTAGTTGCAGAAGATTTCAAGGCAATATTATAAGCAGTGGGATATTAACTTGCGGCTATTAGAGAGTTTAGACTCGTGGCTGCGACGTGTGTAACTTAGTAAATTAGAGACAGTAAGGACAGGCCAAGAGCTAAATACAACTTTTGAGATTTTGTTACAATAATTGAGTCGTAAATTTATTTCTAGTTTCATTTCATTGTGGTTTGCATCAATAGTCTGCAATAAAGTAATCATTATTACTAATAGAATCAAACGACAATAAATTCTATCTAATATCTTCTTTTGTTTCTCTTTTTTACACGATAGAAGAAAGTGCGTCTTTTTCTGTGACGAAAAGTGTCCTTCAAGGGCGCACTAGAGGCGCAAATAGCCTTTTATTTTTCAAGAGATAATGAACATCAAATCCTCTGAAGTGCTTTAAGATAAATTGAATTTCTTGAGCGTTAATGAAAATCGATAAGTGAATGGAACGACTTTAACTTCCTCGGAAATTATCTTAACATAATATTGCTCGTGAACTATATTGAAAAGAACTGAAGTGATTGGAGTAGACTTTTATTATAGAACGCTTTCTATTAGTTTATTATACTATATTAGTTACATATATATAAAGTATATATATGTAACTATTTTCATAAAGAAATGTGTATGTGGTAAGGAGAAAATAATTAGAAACAGAATGAAAATAAGTCTAAAAATACAAGCAATAAAGCCCTAAAAATTTCCGAGGTATGAATATGTTTTAGTTAGGCACCTAAAGTAGTTGAAAATAAGTATAATGAATTGTTATTGAAAATACTAAGTATAATTCATTTAGTGAGGTTTAGTTTAATGTTATTATATCAATAAAAACTATAATAACTCTTCAAACAGTAACTCTGATCATAACGTAGTAAAATATATCTACTTATAATAAAGAATATTGCCATAAAAAGGGCCACTGATAGCCCTTTCATGCTTGAATTATGTTCTGATGCAATAGACAATTTGCTAAGAGTAAGTTAGTTAAAGATCATATAAGACAAAAAGTGCAATAGTTTAGACATTTTCTGTGAGGGTACTGGCATAAAAAATGAAATCTCTGTGCAACTGATCATAAAAAAAACTAAAAGCTACTCTGAAGTCAGATGGACTGTACTCTACCTTAAAGGGTTAATTATATTACATAATACAGTCATTCATTTGTTGCTTTGTAGTTACTGGCCACGGTGTACCTTCGTCTCTTTGCATTTGATATCATTTTACTAGTAATTAATTGTGGTTAAATTTGGTTAGTGTAGTCTAGATTGAGTAAATAAATATGTCATGGAGACTCCGATAGGATGATATAAAATAATATTTTAATTCATGATTAGATGTAAGTTCTTAAGATTGACACAACTATAAATGGCTGCCATGAAATACATTGTATTTTCTAGTTCCAAATTACTTAAATTTTCACTATTTAATACTAGTAAGAAAGTAAGTCAATTGTACTCATTAAAAAGGGTACAATTACTTAATATTATAATTAATTACCAGCCCATATATATTTTCACAGTTTAATGGTATTTATTTCTCCCTTGCAGTTGGTACCCCTGACCATCTCTAGAGTGTGACGTCACTGCAGCCAAACTGAGGCCCTTAGTAGCCATGCTACGCCCTACCTATCTAATGCTGCTGAGTGTGGTCACTGTCACTGTGAGTACTGTGATAGTCACTGTTAGTACTGTGATAGTCACTGTTAGTACTGTGATAGTCACTGTGAGTACTGTGATAGTCACTGTGAGTACTGTGATAGTCACTGTTAGTACTGTGATAGTCACTGTTAGTACTGTGATAGTCACTGTTTGTACTGTGATAGTCACTGTGAGTACTGTGATAGTCACTGTGAGTACTGTGATAGTCACTGTTAGTACTGTGATAGTCACTGTTAGTACTGTGATAGTCACTGTTAGTACTGTGATAGTCACTGTTAGTACTGTGATAGTCACTGTTAGTACTGTGATAGTCACTGTTTGTACTGTGATAGTCACTGTGAGTACTGTGATAGTCACTGTGAGTACTGTGATAGTCACTGTTAGTACTGTGATAGTCACTGTTAGTACTGTGATAGTCACTGTTAGTACTGTGATAGTCACTGTTAGTACTGTGATAGTCACTGTGAGTACTGTGATAGTCACTGTGAGTACTGTGATAGTCACTGTTAGTACTGTGATAGTCACTGTTAGTACTGTGATAGTCACTGTTTGTACTGTGATAGTCACTGTGAGTACTGTGATAGTCACTGTGAGTACTGTGATAGTCACTGTTAGTACTGTGATAGTCACTGTTAGTACTGTGATAGTCACTGTTAGTACTGTGATAGTCACTGTTAGTACTGTGATAGTCACTGTTAGTACTGTGATAGTCACTGTTTGTACTGTGATAGTCACTGTGAGTACTGTGATAGTCACTGTGAGTACTGTGATAGTCACTGTTAGTACTGTGATAGTCACTGTTAGTACTGTGATAGTCACTGTTAGTACTGTGATAGTCACTGTTAGTACTGTGATAGTCACTGTGAGTACTGTGATAGTCACTGTGAGTATTGTGATAGTCACTGTTAGTACTGTGATAGTCACTGTTAGTACTGTGATAGTCACTGTTAGTACTGTGATAGTCACTGTTAGTACTGTGATAGTCACTGTTAGTACTGTGATAGTCACTGTTAGTACTGTGATAGTCACTGTTAGTACTGTGATAGTCACTGTTAGTACTGTGATAGTCACTGTTAGTAAAACAAAGTAATACTCCTTGTTAGCTAATACAGTGAAACTCCTGAGTTATGAAGTAATGGTTTCTTCATAACTCAGAGCCACTTTATATCTCAGGTGCACTAGATAGTTTTCTATGATTAAAATTTTAAGAAAATATGGTTCTTAAAGGTTAACTACGCATTTCGTACAGCGGAAGATCTTCAATCGGACACCCAATACAAAGGACAAAAATTGTCTGTTCTACTTGACATGCAGCTACCTACAACGACCTCTTTAAATTATATGGTTTAATTTATTTTTTATTCGTCTACCAAGAAGTATCTAGTCAAACATTTATTATATTCAGAGTTATTACGATTTACAAAAATACAATCAACACTTTAATTACCTCCGCAGAATGCGGGAGGGTCATATTTTCATCGGACTTTATTTATTTATATATTTATTTATCATCTTGTTATTCGATTAACTGAAAAGGATTTCAACCAAATTGCCTGAAAATTGGTGAAACGATTGGTCAATGTCCAGTGACCTGCTGGTAGAAAACCCGGTCAAAGGTCAAGGTCATGGTCATTTATAACTCAAAAAGTAATGAACCATATTGCATGAAACTTAGTGGGAGAATTGGCCAATATACAGGAACAATTTTATTAGATTTTGGGAGCGATCGGGTCAAAGGTCAAAGATCAAGGTCAAGGTCATTTGTAACTCTATAACTCCAAAAGTATTCAACCAATTTGTCTGAAATTTGATGGGACGATTGGTCAATGTCCAAGAACGATCTGGTAGAATTTTGTAAGCGATACGGTCAATGGTCAAGGTCAAGGTCATTTATAACTCGATAACTCAAAAAGTATTGTACCATATTGCATGAAACTTGGTGGGACGATTGGTTATTATCCAGTTAGCAGTTTTTTAAATTTTGAGAGAGAACGAGTCAAAGTGGAGGCGAAGGTATGCGCTCTACCGAGTGCACATAATCTAGTGAATCTATAGTTTTTCAGATTTTAAGTATTTTGATCTATAGTTACCCTTTCCCTATACATTTTCTTTGATTAGAAAAGTTCTATAGAAAATAAAAAAGAGGTGTAACTCTTCTATATTATAGAAAAGTTACGGTTACACCTACTATATTATTTTGTATATTTATATAAGTAAGTTATATAAATATTATAAGATTTTCATTTAATTGTAATCTGAGAATGTGTACCTTCATTAACGTATCTTTAAAATGATGCTAAAGAAATGCCGTCATAGCGCCCATTGCTAGTCATAGCGGACAAATTCTGGAACATGTATTGTCCTTTGTACGAGCTTTACCTGTATATCCTTTTTCTATGATTCATTTTTTTTTTATTGAAATAAAATATTCACAGAAAAATAACTATGAAGTAAAAATACATCAATAATTAAAGTTACAGAAAGAGTTACACATACTTCACAATTAGCAACACCAAATTTTAAAATTTCAAGCCTATAAGTTCAGAGAACTTTTCGGGCAATTCAAATATAATCGGCAACACTCAGATATCAGCTACTCTTTTTAATACAATAATACACTATAATAGAACATAAGTGCAGCCAAAAGCTAATCATCACTGTACAAACTTATCAAGTGTTTCTTATATTCTCTTTTAAATAGACAAATTAGTGCTTTGTCGAAGTGACTCAGGTAATAAATTCCAAAGTTTCGGACCACTGTAGGTAACAGATTTTTGACATAAAGCGAGACGTTGGAATGGAATCTGAGCGAAATTGCGATGTCTCGTATCATAATAATGAGTAGGGTGAGGTATACGATCAGATATATGCAACTTGAACATAAAAATTCCAAGATGGTACTTGTATATATCATCTAGGCTCAAGAACCCTAATCTTTTGAAAAGAGGAGCAGAGGGTTCATAATAATGGGAATAAGTTGTAATTCTGACTATTCTCCTTTGAATGACAGCTAAGGGATGCAAATGCACCGCCGCTGCATTACCATATGCAAGATTTCCATAAATAAGATAAGGGTAGACAAGACAATAATACAAATTTAAAAGAACACTAATAGGCACAAAGTACCTTACACGACACAGCATCCCTGCAGTCTTCGACAGCTTGGTGCAGATAATTTTAATGTGTTTTAAAACATAATTCATTAATCAGGTGCATTTCCTACCTCGGCACTCTATAACTCACGAGTTTTACTGCAGTAACATCTAATTTAATTCCTATTCCTAATAAAATTCAGACCATTGAAGTCACTACAAAGAATCGTGAAGATAAAATATTTCATAGACTGCAGGAAATATCAAAGATATGAAGTAACAATGAAAGCTTTTCCAAAGCACAACAATGGCAGAAATACACATTTCATCAAAATATTGCATGGAAGATACTTTACAAAACTCAGTATTCTCAGGGTAATAATATAAAGATACTTTACAACTCTCAGTATTCTCAGGGTAATATTATATTGGAGTCTTTTGAATAAAAGTTTCGATAATTAAAATAAAATTAATATTTCTTTTGATCATTAGATATTTACGCAGTTGTTTACTTTAAAAGTGATGAAAGTAAAGTTGGTAAGGTGAAATAATAAACGTATTCAGTATGCAATAACTCATAATTATTTCTGTCTTGAATTAACGCTGAAATAATCTCTCACATACAAGATTACGTTACTCTATTCATATTAACATCATATCGATTTATCTCTTCATAACCTCATCACAACATTAGAGTCAAAGTAATGCTTCCTTTTATTACATTGATGGTTTTCCCAAACTTTCTTCCTTTTTAGTTCTAATTATGAATAGAAACAGTATATTATTTATATTTCAGTAATATTACTATCGGATATTCCAAATAAAAAATTTAATAATATAATTAGATTATCACAATATCTCTCATTAATTGAGAGAAGTGGAACTGTCTTTACTCATATATAATCATTTTTCAGTTAGATACACCATCCTGGTTACAAATTACTAATTAGCTAACTAATATGTTAGCTCTTTTAAACTCAATGCGATAAAATAAATTGAAACAGATGGCAAAATTTTTGAGATATGTCGTTATTGAAGATGTGTGACAACTGCCAATGAACTTTCCTTTCCCTCCAAGTCATTGTCTGAGTATCTGTCATCAGATACTCTCTTTCTTCTCTGACTTCCATTGTAGTCAGTTCTTAATGATGACAACATGTTAGTCATAAGAAATGTCTGACCCCTCTCATCCCGAACTGAAGATATGAATTTTATTCTATTTCTTACATTATTCCCCTTGAATAGCGACTGCATATTAACTGCGCGTTCTAATTAATCAACTTTATCTGTTGAATAAGAATCCACACGCATGCAAGTTAAATCCATTCCTCAATACAAAGCCAATCAAATTTAATCTCATTTTACTTTTCATTCAGTTTCAATTAGCATAGTAATTATGAGATACATTATCTATCATTTTATTCATGAGATTCATTTAAATCTATCTCATCTATTATTAAGTACAGATTAGTTTTAACTGCTTTTAAATGATGACTTTATTCTGAATGGTTAATTAATAACCAATTGAATATTATTAAATACTACTCGGTTTAAGTGACGTTTCAATTCTAAGGTACATACAACAAGAGAGGTAGTTTAGAACACCACACATCTGAAGAACCGCTGCTGCATCAACATAATTCATTATATTAGTTTATTAAACTGTACTTGCAAGTACACAACAAATTAAATAGAAAAGTTGTCTTACGAAGCATTCAATTCAGTAATAAAATTTAGGAGATTATAGTGTGGTTCAATAGCGAAGGCTTTAGTCATCTATTTTAAATTCCGTCTCCTCCACATCAGCTGTATTATCTCACTGCTCATAAATCACTACAAACAACAAACTGTACGAACACTGCATGCTGAATCTGTGCCAGAGTTTGTAGCTGTTGTATGCAGATATCATTGTTCGCGATGATACCTTTTTAAATGGAAACATTTTCAAATCGCACACTCCATTTATTCAAATTTCCTATGCGACTGTCGGCATTTCTTAAAATCTACATCCACACTGTCAGTAATTTAGCTTAGTGTTTTCTATTCTGTTGTGTGCGATGTAGTTAACAAAAGAAAAGACAATCTCTCTTCTTTCAAACTGGTAGAGAAACTCCATCCACAAACAATAAAATATATAGACTCATAATCTTGCATCCCTTTGAAAGTTGAAAAATATTTAAATGATTATTTCTACTTAAAAGTATCTTACTTTGGAATGTACCTAGTGTTCTTTTGAGAGAATCTATTTGTGACACTTTTTGCACCTGAGGTAAATACGAGGAAATTATTGATAATATTTACGCAGATATTCGTAAACGAAAAGACAATTTCATATAAAAGAACAACTAAACAATAAGAAAACCTTAACACAAATAGAAGTTGATGGCGTGTATGTATCTTTAGCTTGAGGTTTTAAATTGTAACTCATATATATGGGGTCAAACTGCGGCCAGAAATATATTTTAAATTTAGAACTCTCCAATTTGAAAATGGATTATTTTGCCATTCAACTATTAAATGGAGTAGTTTTCAATTCGATATCTTCTCAGAAAATACACGCATTATGTATTCTTTTAATCAATGAAAGCCTCAAACATCTTATAGCCATTCATTTGAATCATTTCAATTCCCTGTGGAGATATTGGACGAATTCTGTTTCCTATCCGCACACTTTCAGGGAATATTTCTGGTGGATTTATTACAGGCGGTTATTGACAGGGTAATGACACGTCACAAAAAACGACTTAGAAAATTGAAAAGGTGGAGTAGGCTTCTGATATGAAACTCGTCGGGTTACAAATTTCGAACCTCTACCAACTGTGAAATTAAACATAAAAGAAAGTGTGATTAATTTCCTTAAATGTATGTAATATGAATATCGACAATTAGAACTTATTTTTTAAAAGAAAAAATACCCAAAATTACTGAAGATGATATTTGTATTTCTATTGCAAAATATAACTGTAACTGTCATTTTCTCTTACATAACATAATAAAAACAGGAAATTCTTAATTTTTTCTAAATGACTTGGGATATAACTTCTCTGTTGATCTTCCGCGCATCATTTTGATATGATATTTAATAAACATTACAATTACTTTACTATAGCATTTCTTCCATGTGCAATACATCAAACATCAAATAGTTAACTTTAAATCATTTCAACATATAAATTTACTGCCTTATTTTAACTTTAAAACAACCAACTAATTCATTAAGATGGACGTAAAACTAACAAATTATTTGAATCTGCGACGGTCTTAAAGAGAAGATTACTCGGACTTTAATTATAGGGTGATAAATTAGAGACACTAAGCCAGACTGATTGCACAGAGATAAGCCAGTACAAGAGACAAGTCAGTGCAAGAGACAAGTCAGTGCAAGAGACAAGTCAGTACAAGAGACAAGTCAGTGCAAGAGACAAGTCAGTGCAAGAGACAAGTCAGTGCAAGAGACAAGTCAGTACAATAGACAAGTCAGTGCAAGAGACAAGTCAGTACAAGAGACAAGTCAGTGCAAGAGACAAGTTAGTGCAAGAGACAAGTCAGTACAAGAGACAAGTCAGTGCAAGAGACAAGTCAGTGCAAGAGACAAGTCAGTGCAAGAGACAAGTCAGTACAAGAGACAAGTCAGTGCAAGAGACAAGTCAGTGCAAGAGACAAGTCAGTGCAAGAGACAAGTCAGTGCAAGAGACAAGTCAGTACAATAGACAAGTCAGTGCAAGAGACAAGTCAGTACAAGAGACAAGTCAGTGCAAGAGACAAGTCAGTACAAGAGACAAGTCAGTGCAAGAGACAAGTCAGTGCAAGAGACAAGTCAGTACAAGAGACAAGTCAGTGCAAGAGACAAGTCAGTGCAAGAGACAAGTCAGTGCAAGAGACAAGTCAGTGCAAGAGACAAGTCAGTACAATAGACAAGTCAGTGCAAGAGACAAGTCAGTACAAGAGACAAGTCAGTGCAAGAGACAAGTCAGTGCAAGAGACAAGTCAGTGCAAGAGACAAGTCAGTACAATAGACAAGTCAGTGCAAGAGACAAGTCAGTACAAGAGACAAGTCAGTGCAAGAGACAAGTTAGTGCAAGAGACAAGTCAGTACAAGAGACAAGTCAGTGCAAGAGACAAGTCAGTGCAAGAGACAAGTCAGTGCAAGAGATAAGTCAGTACAAGAGACAAGTCAGTGCAAGAGACAAGTCAGTGCAAGAGACAAGTCAGTGCAAGAGACAAGTCAGTACAAGAGACAAGTCAGTGCAAGAGACAAGTCAGTGCAAGAGACAAGTCAGTGCAAGAGACAAGTCAGTGCAAGAGACAAGTCAGTACAATAGACAAGTCAGTGCAAGAGACAAGTCAGTACAAGAGACAAGTCAGTGCAAGAGACAAGTCAGTACAAGAGACAAGTCAGTGCAAGAGACAAGTCAGTGCAAGAGACAAGTCAGTACAAGAGACAAGTTAGTGCAAGAGACAAGTCAGTGCAAGAGACAAGTCAGTGCAAGAGACAAGTCAGTGCAAGAGACAAGTCAGTACAATAGACAAGTCAGTGCAAGAGACAAGTCAGTACAAGAGACAAGTCAGTGCAAGAGACAAGTCAGTGCAAGAGACAAGTCAGTGCAAGAGACAAGTCAGTACAATAGACAAGTCAGTGCAAGAGACAAGTCAGTACAAGAGACAAGTCAGTGCAAGAGACAAGTTAGTGCAAGAGACAAGTCAGTACAAGAGACAAGTCAGTGCAAGAGACAAGTCAGTGCAAGAGACAAGTCAGTGCAAGAGATAAGTCAGTACAAGAGACAAGTCAGTGCAAGAGACAAGTCAGTGCAAGAGACAAGTCAGTGCAAGAGACAAGTCAGTACAAGAGACAAGTCAGTGCAAGAGACAAGTCAGTGCAAGAGACAAGTCAGTACAAGAGACAAGTCAGTGCAAGAGACAAGTCAGTGCAAGAGACAAGTCAGTGCAAGAGACAAGTCAGTGCAAGAGATAAGTCAGTGCAAGAGACAAGTCAGTGCAAGAGACAAGTCAGTGCAAGAGATAAGTCAGTGCAAGAGACAAGTCAGTGCAAGAGACAAGTCAGTGCAAGAGACAAGTCAGTACAAGAGACAAGTCAGTGCAAGAGACAAGTCAGTGCAAGAGACAAGTCAGTGCAAGAGACAAGTCAGTGCAAGAGACAAGTCAGTACAAGAGACAAGACAGTGCAAGAGACAAGTCAGTGCAAGAGACAAGTCAGTGTAAGAGACAAGTCAGTGCAAGAGACCAGTCAGTGCAAGAGACAAGTCAGTGCAAGAGATAAGTCAGTGCAAGAGACAAGTCAGTGCAAGAGACAAGTCAGTGCAAGAGACAAGTCAGTACAAGAGACAAGTCAGTGCAAGAGACAAGTCAGTGCAAGAGACAAGTCAGTACAAGAGACAAGTCAGTGCAAGAGACAAGTCAGTACAAGAGACAAGTCAGTGCAAGAGACAAGTCAGTGCAAGAGACAAGTCAGTGCAAGAGACAAGTCAGTGCAAGAGACAAGTCAGTGCAAGAGACAAGTCAGTACAAGAGACAAGTCAGTGCAAGAAACAATTCAGTGCAAGAGATAAGTCAGTGCAAGAGACAAGTCAGTACAAGAGACAAGTCAGTACAAGAGACAAGTCAGTGCAAGAAACAAGTCAGTGCAAGAGATAAGTCAGTACAAGAGACAAGTCAGTGCAAGAGACAAGTCAGTGCAAGAGACAAGTTAGTGCAAGAGACAAGTTAGTGCAAGAGACAAGTCAGTGCAAGAGACAAGTCAGTACAAGAGACAAGTCAGTGTAAGAGACAAGTCAGTGCAAGAGACAAGTCAGTGCAAGAGACAAGTCAGTGCAAGAGATAAGTCAGTGCAAGAGACAAGTCAGTGCAAGAGACAAGTCAGTGCAAGAGACAAGTCAGTACAAGAGACAAGTCAGTGCAAGAGACAAGTCAGTGCAAGAGACAAGTCAGTACAAGAGACAAGTCAGTGCAAGAGACAAGTCAGTACAAGAGACAAGTCAGTGCAAGAGACAAGTCAGTGCAAGAGACAAGTCAGTGCAAGAGACAAGTCAGTGCAAGAGACAAGTCAGTGCAAGAGACAAGTCAGTACAAGAGACAAGTCAGTGCAAGAAACAAGTCAGTGCAAGAGATAAGTCAGTGCAAGAGACAAGTCAGTACAAGAGACAAGTCAGTACAAGAGACAAGTCAGTGCAAGAAACAAGTCAGTGCAAGAGATAAGTCAGTACAAGAGACAAGTCAGTGCAAGAGACAAGTCAGTGCAAGAGACAAGTTAGTGCAAGAGACAAGTTAGTGCAAGAGACAAGTCAGTGCAAGAGACAAGTCAGTACAAGAGACAAGTCAGTGTAAGAGACAAGTCAGTGCAAGAGACAAGTCAGTGCAAGAGACAAGTCAGTACAAGAGACAAGTCAGTACAAGAGACAAGTCAGTGCAAGAAACAAGTCAGTGCAAGAGATAAGTCAGTACAAGAGACAAGTCAGTGCAAGAGACAAGTCAGTGCAAGAGACAAGTTAGTGCAAGAGACAAGTTAGTGCAAGAGACAAGTCAGTGCAAGAGACAAGTCAGTGCAAGAGACAAGTCAGTGCAAGAGACAAGTCAGTGCAAGAGACAAGTCAGTGCAAGAGACAAGTCAGTGCAAGAGACAGGTCAGTGCAAGAGACAAGTCAGTACAAGAGACAAGTCAGTGCAAGAGACAAGTCAGTGCAAGAGACAAGTCAGTGCAAGAGACAAGTCAGTGCAAGAGACAAGTCAGTGCAAGAGATAGCTAAGTTTTTCTTTTTTTACCTTTTATTTCCCTTGTCTACCATACCCCGTCCAAATGATCTCAGCCTCCAAATTATTGTGGCCCGAAGACTGTTTTTGTTGCAGCAAATATCATTAGAAGGCTGTGAGAATGTCTGAGGGTGAAAAGATGGTTCAGGAGAATGAGCTTAGGAGAATGAAATCAAATTCTAAAGAGACTTTTCAATTTGTGGGAGTAGGTCTGTGTTTAAATGCATTCAATGCAACGCCGCTGCCTGCATTATACTAAATCTTGAGGATTAAACCAGTCCCACTTGATGGATGCAAAGCAGGACACTTCCAGTGAATTAAATTAACACAGTTTAATTTGATTAGCATATCCAACCTATCTCGCAGAAAAGACTATTGTGAAAAATAGAAAAAAAATTGTATCATTCAGGACACATAACAAATCACCAAATAATTTAAATGCCAAACTATACCAGAATAGGTAACATAATTTCAGTTATATTTTCTAACTGAACCTATTCTCAGTCTTACTCAGAAGTCATTTGTTGACTGCAGAAAGAAACTTGGTTTAATTTCCTGCATTCTTTACTGGTTTGAAACTGGAGTCTCGCATAACTCAAGAAGAGACTTTTGGACTGCTTTTTGGAGGGGAGATGAACAATTGAACATGTCATGACTATGCAGTAAAGAACATGTCAAGACTATGCAGTAAAGAACATGTCATGACTATGCAGTAAAGAACATGTCAAGACTATGCAGTAAAGAACATGTCATGACTATGCAGTAAAGAACATGTCATGACTATGCAGTAAAGAACATGTCAAGACTATGCAGTAAAGAACATGTCATGACTATGCAGTAAAGAACATGTCAAGACTATGCAGTAAAGAACATGTCATGACTATGCAGTAAAGAACATGTCATGACTATGCAGTAAAGAACATGTCAAGACTATGCAGTAAAGAACATGTCATGACTATGCAGTAAAGAACATGTCAAGACTATGCAGTAAAGAACATGTCATGACTATGCAGTAAAGAACATGTCAAGACTATGCAGTAAAGAACATGTCATGACTATGCAGTAAAGAACATGTCATGACTATGCAGTAAAGAACATGTCATGACTATGCAGAAAAGAACATGTCATGACTATGCAGTAAAGAACATGTCAAGACTATGCAGTAAAGAACATGTCATGACTATGCAGTAAAGAACATGTCAAGACTATGCAGTAAAGAACATGTCATGACTATGCAGTAAAGAACATGTCATGACTATGCAGTAAAGAACATGTCAAGACTATGCAGTAAAGAACATGTCATGACTATGCAGAAAAGAACATGTCATGACTATGCAGTAAAGAACATGTCAAGACTATGCAGTAAAGAACATGTCATGACTATGCAGTAAAGAACATGTCAAGACTATGCAGTAAAGAACATGTCATGACTATGCAGTAAAGAACATGTCATGACTATGCAGTAAAGAACATGTCAAGACTATGCAGTAAAGAACATGTCATGACTATGCAGTAAAGAACATGTCAAGACTACGCAGTAAAGAACATGTCATGACTATGCAGTAAAGAACATGTCAAGACTATGCAGTAAAGAACATGTCATGACTATGCAGTAAAGAACATGTCATGACTATGCAGTAAAGAACATGTCATGACTATGCAGTAAAGAACATGTCAAGACTATGCAGTAAAGAACATGTCATGACTATGCAGTAAAGAACATGTCATGACTATGCAGTAAAGAACATGTCATGACTATGCAGTAAAGAACATGTCATGACTATGCAGTAAAGAACATGTCATGACTATGCAGTAAAGAACATGTCATGACTATGCAGTAAAGAACATGTCATGACTATGCAGTAAAGAACATGTCATGACTATGCAGTAAAGAACATGTCATGACTATGCAGTAAAGAACATGTCATGACTATGCAGTAAAAGAGAGAACATTTTTAGTTTTTTAAGTTTCCTTTGCTCACTGTACCTTATTACTAGATATTGCCATTATAGACAAGTAAAATGTGAAACAAATTATAATGATTAATAAATTTAAACGTTTGGCTGCTAGGAATTGAAATTGTTAGCCAGAAGTATGTATACACATAGTCAAAATAGCGAGAATAAAGGCATTCAAAATTTATGTTGGGGAATATGAATTATGAACTTTAAGACATATTTACTTTCTTCTAATGTAGAATAGTACAAATGAAGGCAAATATATTAAAACAATAAAACAAAGGTTTACTTTTTTATAATAGTTATCAATGGATGTAATATATATAAACTTTTCATGTTTTTTATTTGCTAAAAAATATTGTTATATCACTATCCTCCTTTGTGAGATACAAATAATGGCTCCTATTTTCACTGTCACCGAAACTGTCCACTGTCATTTCCTAGCATAAATACTGCCAAGACTCGGAAAAATAAGGAGTGAAACTTCATTCCTATTTTGAAATGAAAGATCTTATCTGATATTGACGTCAGCACACGAAAAATATTTTCGAAATCCCACACCTCTGAACATTAAAATAGAAATTCATTCTTTCATCATTGAGATGGAGATAATAAAGTGAGATTTTTCTGATGTGATGATAAATGGTAATGTAGTTTGAATGTAAAGTTGTTCTTGAATTTATTTTGAATCAAAATTATTCACATTTTTTTTCTTTGCTTACTTGTGTTATTATATCAAGAGAAATATTTAATGTCTTTGTTTTACATTTTTATAAAAAGTCAATCCACTACATTGAGTATTACGATTTGGTCAAAATAATGATATTTCCTATACCCGCACAATGTAGAAGGGAATAACTTCTCTGTGGAAATAATGTTTAGCAATGCTAGAGCTCAGCCTAATGACAATTTAGAAATTTGCAGCAGGCATTTACGGTATTCTATTTAACTCGAAATATTACTCCAACATGGGGCTGACTAACTATCGTATTTTGATATATAATATTTCATGAAGTCGTTATTGTTACCATAAACTAAATAAGAAAACTGATTTTCTGAGCGATAGAAGGTTAATAATAATTTCCAATCTAATATACACAGTAACTAAAATATTAATAACCTCCACCAAACAGCAGTGGGGAAGATAACCTCTAAATGCTTACCACCAAACAGCAGTGGGGAAGGTAACCTCTAAATGCTTACCACCAAACAGCAGTGGGGAAGGTAACCTCTAAATGCTTACCACCAAACAGCAGTGGGGAAGGTAACCTCTAAATGCTTACCACCAAACAGCAGTGGGGAAGATAACCTCTAAATGCTTACCACCAAACAGCAGTGGGGAAGATAACCTCTAAATGCTTACCACCAAACAGCAGTGGGGAAGGTAACCTCTAAATGCTTACCACCAAACAGCAGTGGGGAAGGTAACCTCTAAATGCTTACCACCAAACAGCAGTGGGGAAGGTAACCTCTAAATGCTTACCACCAAACAGCAGTGGGGAAGATAACCTCTAAATGCTTACCACCAAACAGCAGTGGGGAAGATAACCTCTAAATGCTTACCACCAAACAGTAGTGAGGAAGATAACCTCTAAATGCTTACCACCAAACAGCAGTGGGGAAGATAACCTCTAAATGCTTACCACCAAACAGCAGTGGGGAAGGTAACCTCTAAATGCTTACCACCAAACAGCAGTGGGGAAGATAACCTCTAAATGCTTACCACCAAACAGCAGTGGGGAAGATAACCTCTAAATGCTTACCACCAAACAGTAGTGGGGAAGATAACCTCTAAATGCTTACCACCAAACAGTAGTGGGGAAGGTAACCTCTAAATGCTTACCACCAAACAGCAGTGGGGAAGGTAACCTCTAAATGCTTACCACCAAACAGCAGTGGGGAAGATAACCTCTAAATGCTTACCACCAAACAGCAGTGGGGAAGATAACCTCTAAATGCTTACCACCAAACAGCAGTGGGGAAGATAACCTCTAAATGCTTACCACCAAACAGCAGTGGGGAAGATAACCTCTAAATGCTTACCACCAAACAGTAGTGGGGAAGGTAACCTCTAAATGCTTACCACCAAACAGCAGTGGGGAAGGTAACCTCTAAATGCTTACCACCAAACAGCAGTGGGGAAAATAACCTCTAAATGCTTACCACCAAACAGCAGTGGGGAAGATAACCTCTAAATGCTTACCACCAAACAGCAGTGGGGAAGATAACCTCTAAATGCTTACCACCAAACAGTAGTGGGGAAGGTAACCTCTAAATGCTTACCACCAAACAGCAGTGGGGAAGGTAACCTCTAAATGCTTACCACCAAACAGCAGTGGGGAAGATAACCTCTAAATGCTTACCACCAAACAGCAGTGGGGAAGATAACCTCTAAATGCTTACCACCAAACAGTAGTGGGGAAGGTAACCTCTAAATGCTTACCACCAAACAGCAGTGGGGAAGGTAACCTCTAAATGCTTACCACCAAACAGCAGTGGGGAAGATAACCTCTAAATGCTTACCACCAAACAGCAGTGGGGAAGATAACCTCTAAATGCTTACCACCAAACAGCAGTGGGGAAGATAACCTCTAAATGCTTACCACCAAACAGCAGTGGGGAAGATAACCTCTAAATGCTTACCACCAAACAGCAGTGGGGAAGATAACCTCTAAATGCTTACCACCAAACAGTAGTGGGGAAGATAACCTCTAAATGCTTACCACCAAACAGTAGTGGGGAAGGTAACCTCTAAATGCTTACCACCAAACAGTAGTGGGGAAGGTAACCTCTAAATGCTTACCACCAAACAGTAGTGGGGAAGATAACCTCTAAATGCTTACCACCAAACAGCAGTGGGGAAGATAACCTCTAAATGCTTACCACCAAACAGCAGTGGGGAAGATAACCTCTAAATGCTTACCACCAAACAGTAGTGGGGAAGATAACCTCTAAATGCTTACCACCAAACAGTAGTGGGGAAGGTAACCTCTAAATGCTTACCACCAAACAGTAGTGGGGAAGGTAACCTCTAAATGCTTACCACCAAACAGTAGTGGGGAAGATAACCTCTAAATGCTTACCACCAAACAGCAGTGGGGAAGATAACCTCTAAATGCTTACCACCAAACAGTAGTGGGGAAGGTAACCTCTAAATGCTTACCACCAAACAGTAGTGGGGAAGGTAACCTCTAAATGCTTACCACCAAACAGTAGTGGGGAAGGTAACCTCTAAATGCTTACCACCAAACAGTAGTGGGGAAGATAACCTCTAAATGCTTACCACCAAACAGTAGTGGGGAAGGTAACCTCTAAATGCTTACCACCAAACAGTAGTGGGGAAGATAACCTCTAAATGCTTACCACCAAACAGCAGTGGGGAAGGTAACCTCTAAATGCTTACCACCAAACAGTAGTGGGGAAGGTAACCTCTAAATGCTTACCACCAAACAGTAGTGGGGAAGATAACCTCTAAATGCTTACCACCAAACAGCAGTGGGGAAGATAACCTCTAAATGCTTACCACCAAACAGTAGTGGGGAAGGTAACCTCTAAATGCTTACCACCAAACAGTAGTGGGGAAGGTAACCTCTAAATGCTTACCACCAAACAGTAGTGGGGAAGGTAACCTCTAAATGCTTACCACCAAACAGTAGTGGGGAAGATAACCTCTAAATGCTTACCACCAAACAGCAGTGGGGAAGATAACCTCTAAATGCTTACCACCAAACAGTAGTGGGGAAGATAACCTCTAAATGCTTACCACCAAACAGCAGTGGGGAAGGTAACCTCTAAATGCTTACCACCAAACAGCAGTGGGGAAGGTAACCTCTAAATGCTTACCACCAAACAGCAGTGGGGAAGGTAACCTCTAAATGCTTTCCTTCAATCATTTCTAAAGTCTGAATTAGTGCGTCCTTTTTCAAGCAAATGCTACATTCAGAGAAAAAATAAATAAATATAAATTGATATAAAAATTGGATAAGTGAAACTAAAATAATAGGAATTTATCATATAAGAGTGACATACCTCTAAAATATCATTAAAGTATTTTATTGTATATTGAATTTGTTATTATTTAACAATTCATCTCTATGTAGTGTCATGAGTTTACCATAAGTCATAGCACAGTAAGATCCATCTCATCATTTATTGCAGCAACTATTGCAAGATGGGGATATTCCTCACGCTATATATTTATATGACTCTGCGGAGCATGAATGAGCGTGATAAAGCGAGATGAAGCGTGATAAAGCGGGATGAAGCGTGACTGTGATGGCAATACAGTTCATGAAGTCTTTGTTGCGACTCGGCAATGACTCCTAAGATAAGAAATAAAAACATTCCCTGACATAAAGACAGATTGAAGGAATTCTGACAATGTCACTAATTTAATTTGTGTGCGTGATTCTCTTATATGAATATAATAAATGTATTTCATCCTGGTTCATATTCATGCTATGAATTCAGATTTTATAATCTGAAGCTCAGGCTGCAATACAAAGAGTTAGTGTTCTATTATTAGATTTCTATACTGTTTTGACTGACCTATTCATTCAACATTGCGTATATTAAATGCTTGGGCTATCAGTATTCGCGTGGGAGAATAATATTATTGTATAAAAACATCCGTATTTGCTACAGAGATATTTCATTTTACATATGAAAAAGTAACTTGAATAAAATACCTTATTTCTCTTGCCTGCAGACATTAATTTCGACACTAGTTATTATTGTAAAGCAATTCGAAAAATTGTTACGCTATTGTATCATGGCTATTTTTTTCGAAAATAATTACGAAGAAAGTATACAGTTTCTATACATTTACTAAGACATAACTGCTGAAACCATAGCCAGTTTAGTTCTTATCTTCCACCCCAGAGCGCGGCCATTGAAATGGATTTGAGGAGTCTCAGTTTGTCGAGGGTCTTTAGTTGATCAGCACTAGGATTTAGTGGGGGATTGAAAAGGATCATTCGGAACTGAGGTTTGAAATGTGTTGTATGCATCCTTCGGTGTGATCACGCTCAACAGTAGAACTGACCCTAAAGAAATGTTAATATATCTACCCTCTCGAAAAAATGGTATGGCTTTCGGTGGCCGAAAATCATTAATCCTAATTGTGAAATGATACGTAACATTAGTATTTTTGACATTTATTTAACAGGATATTTAAGCGGAAAATTTAGTCTAGGAATTTTCGGACTCTGGATATTCGGTCTCAGGTATAAATAAAACTTATCAGTTAGATGTAATGGAGGGCGTACCGCTCCCGAACCCCTCTACAAGGTCATTAAACAATCATAACGTGTGCAGTACAACAAACAACATAACGGCCATTTATGTTGAGAGGCCGTGTATAAATTATTCCGAGACCCGAATTTCTGAGACCAAATTTTCTGAGAACAAATTTTCCCAGAATAATAGCTTTCATCTTTCATATCATGTTTTGTGTAGAGCAGATTCAATAAATTGTACCTAAACTCGCCGTTTAATAATTTCAGCTTGAGATTAATTAGATTCTTTCGAAATTTCATAAGGATGATCCTATGTATTTCATCTAGATTCTAGACTTTCATCTAGATTCTAGAGCATATGGAAAATTTCTGAATGACATGTGATAATGTTTTTTAAATGCAACTGTTCACTTCCAATGTAACTGTTTTGTAAGATTTGTCTTCAAATTCCGAAGTTCAAATCTCATAAGATTAAAAAGAGTTCTCTTGGTTTTGAATATTAAACAGGCTGAATTTTCCCGTGCTCCAATGACTGCTAATTGACTCTTAATGAGTTCTGTAAGTCTTCATTGAATTAACAACAAGTGAAATGACTTCCAATTTGAAGCAATTATCGAAGTTTAATTAAGGCCCGGCAAGGAATCCGTACGGATATTGAAGCTCGAATGTTGCCACTACTTCGCACATTGTTATTTGAGAAGTTGGTAGGTATTGCTCACTCTCAACATCCGATACTCATGCAATTAATGCTGTTTGAGAAATCTAATATCACAAACTTTCTAATGAAACTATAACTGGAAGCAAAGTCTTCCAAGATGAAGACTCGATAAGTTAGCCAAAATATGATTATTCGGATAGTTAGTGATAATCTATATTATTCGGCCGGATAGTTAAATAATTGCCAGGTGTTTCTCCGTATCCAAGACAGCCTTTCTTTTAAAACCTATTGTTTCGTAATAGTTCATTTGAAGTATGGTTAGATCATATACCTCTATAAATTCATTTTCTATAATAATAGAAATTATAAAGTGAATGCAAGAAAACACTAAACACTAAAATGAATTTATAAATTACGATATTTGGAAACTCTTCTCTCCTCTAGAACCATAACATGTTAGATATACCCAGAACTTTGTCCTTGATTCACTGAATTGAAAGGTATTACTCTCTTGATAATCTCTGTTTTTAGATTTAAGTAATTAAAATTATATTTTAAACATTTTAGATCATATTCAGAAGCACCTTATCAGTAATGTATCCAGATTATGCTATAGACAGACTCTAATAAGACTGGCGGATTATTCTTTTATTTACTTAACATTAAACGTACAGCTATTGTTATCGAGTTATTTCTTCAGTTATGAAAATGACAGCAAATAATATTCATAATGTCAGATAAATGATAATTAATTAAATTATGAATATAAATAGTCATTTCCAATACATTGCTGACACACTCAATCAAAGTTGATGGTTGATTTCTTTTAAAATAAATAGAAGAAAATTATTGCGCTTGCATAACTATAACTCGCGCCAGAAGAAACATTTAATGGAAATTTTAACAGTTTAAAAATCTGTGTTAATTTTTTCTTATTGTGTGAAAAATTAAGATATGATGAAAGAATATCAAGTATTCTATTCACCATTACCAAATATTATTATCATTGCATACAATGACTGTCTGCTTAATATAATAACTAAAAGTGAGACTATGCATTGACACCCACGGTCGGTAGAAATTATTTCCCAGAAGTCCACCCCAGTAAAGTTAGTAGGTCAGCTCTCGCCATCCCAATTTTCTGAGAAAAGTCACTGCTCTGTGTGCTTAATTTTGAAAACCAGTTCGGAGAAATCAGCTCACGTGGAAGAACTTTTGACTGAATAGAAGCAATTTTTGTGGGAATTTATCACCAGAGGCAATTAAGGAAGTTACTGTAGAGCTCTTTTGTCACTCTCTGGCGTAAATAGACTGAAGAGATCCGATACTTCCTCTATTCTTGTGGAGTTGAGGTTAGATTACCGGGAAGAGTGATGGCCATGGTAAATAAAGATAGCTTGCACTGAGAGAGAACATTATTCTTAAATGTATTAATACTAAATTAAACATGCTATATGCACTGGTGGTAATAAATGGCAAATTGAATAGCTGATATTAAACTAATCATGTGTGACAATCAATGCACATATAATTTGTTCCTATATGTGATTACGTATACATTCTTAAACCCAACCATCAAATTATGAATTTTGAGATTACAGATTCTATAATAATATTATTTTCATTACAAATTAAAATATAACTTATTATCGATAATTCATAGCATTATCATCATATCATTTTATTTATTTTGATAATACCTTATCAGCTTATCTTAAAGAAAATCCTTTAAGTACCTTAGTTACTTGCACAATAGAAATCCTTGCTATTTACTTGCATCTCTTTAGGTTGGCTCCAAGCCAAAATATTTACCTCAAAGGAAAATTTCGGACAACAAAAAGGCTGAGTGGAATTGCGTACTTTATCCCATAACCTGGGACTCTTTTCTTCCAGAGCAGGCAATGGCAGCTTCCTTTGTGCTGATCTGAGTATACTCTTAGGTAATGTATACCACATATCGAGTGGAAATGGGATAGCCTTCGCCCGCTCGTTTGCAGTATTCTAATTAGGTTTCAAATATACGCGCTATCAACAGAGAATAATAATAGAATTTTTCGTGGGTTATTTTAATTTGCATGCAAATGAAGAATGGTGATTTGGTGCAGCTGTGAGTCAGATTTGAAAACTGGAAATGGAAACGTAACATTTGGTGGTTCTTTCTTAATTCTTTTGGAATACAAATAAGATTCCAGATTAAACTTATATACATCTTGGAAAATGCTAGCTAGTTAATAATATAATGAATGAATTAGTTTTTGCAAAGTTATTTGAATTCGAACTGAAATACCTGAAGCATTTTTCCAACTTTTAATTATGTATCAAAGTTCCGCATGTGATATCAGTAATACTATTCATATTTTAATAACTGTAATTTAAACAGCTATATTAGCATATTTTGTCTAATTAATTTGAGCTTCTAAAAAATCAGGTTTGTAAAGACTACCGACGGTTGCGTTCATTATTCGAATATTCTGTCTAGCAGAGACTGATGATACTCTACGTCACGAGAAAAATGACACGATAGGCTTTGATGGATTAGCTCTGAGAGAAACTGATTGATCATCTTTGCTAACGAATCAATTACATTAATAAATCCGAGAGAAATTATGCACTGGTACAGTAACAAAACATGTCAAAAATATTCACAAAGCTAAATTTTCAAAATTGATGTGAAACGTATTTTGTTTTATTTTAAACGTATTTTCGTGTATAAATTTATTAAGAATTTTTAATTATTCTATAACTTTCTCTTTTCAGATTGCTATGATTGCTGCCAACTCTGACGTAAATCCTTCTGCTGCGAAGGACGATGGCGAGAATTCCTCTTTGAAACATCCTGTGAAAAGAAACGTTGCGTGGGTGGCCAGAAGCGGCCAGAGAAAATTTTCCTTCGATCCACGATCTTACAAACGAAACATGGCGTGGATTGCAAGATCCGGAGGATTAACTGAAAAGAAATCAGATGATGGGAAAATAGAAATTATTGAAGAACCAGAATATGAAACTTTCTTAGAGCCACTTGATGAAAATGATGCCGTGGATTACGATCACCGTTATAACGTTGAAAAAAGGAACTTAGCTGCTCTTGTGAATAGCAGAACCATACCCTCATTCTTGGCTGGGAACAAGCGTCATGTCGGTAGCGCTATGCGGTCGTTCAGCTATATCCCAAACAGATACTATGGTTCACCTGGAAAGAGGTACTTTGCCTCCCTCCTGAAGTCAGAAATACCACCACCAAGCATATACCCACGAACGAATAGACGATATAATTATTTCGACCCTCCTTCGAAACGATTTTTCAACAATTTATTGGAGAATGGTGATAGTGCTCCCGGGGAAGGACTTGAAAAACGTAATCTAGCTTCAATGATCAATAGGCAAACACCGTACAGTGCTGGGAAAACATTCCAAGAAAACGGAATGCTCGGCAAACGATTCTATTCATCCCTGTTGGACAATACCAAGAATGAAAATAAGAGATTTGTTGCATCATTGTTGAAATCAAACAGTTTGGATGATGTACCATATGGTTCCAGCAACGAAATTTTAGGCTCAATGTATGACAGACAAGGTAATTCTATTGAGAAGAGATACTTGGCTTCTTTGATCAACCGAGATAGCCCGTACCAATCCAATAAAAATCTTGTTAAACGGCACATTAGTTCTCTTCGAGGCATGAACAAGCGAGATTACGATGAAGATGACCTTGCTATTGGAAACCCGAACGATAAACGCACTTTTGGCAGTCTGTTGAAGAGCTCTAACTACCATCAACCAGAAAAGAAGCATATTGGATCTGCTATGCGATTCAGAGCAGGGAAGAGAGATCCGAACTATGGAGACAGTGGAATATCAGAAGAAGAGTTGGAGCTGGAAGCTCTAGAAAAGCGATTCCTTGGTTCTCTGAGGGATGATCGACCTGATAAACGACATTTTGCCTCTCTCTTGGATAGTGATGGTGATTATTTCTCGGAGAGGGCTGATCCAATGGATAAACGATTCGTTGGATCATTACTAGATGCAGACACAGCTTATGCACCGAACAATTATGATAAGAGATATTTAGGCTCAGCCATCAATTCACGAATGAAATTCTTGAACGAAGACAAGAGATTTATTGGATCAACAATAAATTCACGAATGAATTATGTCAACGGTGCTGACAAGAGATTTTTGGGCTCTACTTTGCACAAACGATCTGATGACTCAATGATTTCCAGCGACGATGAAAATAACACTCAGAATTTGAACATCTCATCAACAAGTGAGCAAATGAAACCAGCAGAAGAGAAAAACCCAGACACAGAACAATCACGAGCTAAAAGAAGTGCAAACAATTCTGGACTAAACTCGGATGTGGACCAGAGTGAAGAATTCAAACACTACTCCGATGATTCTGAAAGTAAGCCTAATTAAGTAGTTCATAAATATACTAAAGGAAAAAAAAAGTATATCATATTTAAATAATTTGAATGACTTAATAAGATAAAGTAGATAATAATCCTCAACTATATAAACTCCAAATGAAAATATTTTTAACCAAATATAAATATATAAAAACCAAAGGAAACTTTAATATCAAACATAAATAAATATGTAGTATATGTAGAGAAGAGTATAATTGAATACAGTAATTCAATATATAATGTAAAAGTTATAAATTGTAAAATCAGAAAACATCTGCAAGTATTTTCCCTGTATGCTAATTTG
This sequence comes from Caprella mutica, assembly GCA_947561585.1. NCBI lineage: Eukaryota > Metazoa > Arthropoda > Malacostraca > Amphipoda > Caprellidae > Caprella > Caprella mutica. The sequence goes on along the minus strand of CANNZV010001632.1, from coordinate 109,684 downwards.
TCTCAGCAAAAGTTTGATATTAATAATTCCTAGAGTTTTTGTAGCTAAGTAAGGTACTCCGGAACACGAAAAATTGCAATAAACCTTTATAGAAGAAATTCCATCTTCCCAAAAAGTTAAAACCGGTCCAGATTTCAAACTCTTGGTGCGATAGAAACACTCCAATAAAAGGACAAACTTTGTCCCAGAGTTGTGGTAGGACAAAGGAATTATAAGTTGCTCAGGGACAATATACTACAAGTTAAGCTTTCATAGGTACTGGTTTCGAAAAGAATTTCACGACAGGTGGTTTCGAGCGTAACCTTTTATGCGTCTTGAAGTTTCTAATGATAAAGAGAAATAATTATTTTATGTAGTATTAACTATATAACTCCAGTAATATCAGTATTTGAATTGTGTTTATTTTTTTCAGAGCAAATGGATGAACAAAAGTGAATACTGAATTTCTACGGATCACATCAACTCTGAAAACATATCGAAAAGGAAGACATTCAGCTAAAACTAATATATATCACTTAAGTAGCGTTAAACTACCTTTCAATAACCATTAATAGCAATGCATCTCAAAATCCAATTTGTCACACAAAATTGCAATTAACCCACACAATCTGACATCATATATTAATTATTTCCAACATTATCAGTATTATGGTTCACTAAACTCGAAGAACAGCATAATATTCTGCGGCTTATTTATTGAAATATCTGAAGACCAAATGACTTATCCAAAATCCTGTGCATAAATCACTGCTCGGAAACAGCTGTTGTTTTCGCTCTGCTCCGACCCTTTATAAGTTATCGACAAAATGAGAATAGCCTGTCGCTTACTCGGACCTAATAGCTTGCAGTTTGTGTGACGTACATGTTTAACCTACTGTACTTTTGTTTGCAATGAAAAGCATAAACAGTGTTATGATGACTGTAAGTAGTTGCTATGGTAACACAATAATTACCCAAACAACATCAGTAGCTTAACATACAATAATAATAATTTAAGAATATCATTGTTGTAGGAATACCTCTTACAACAGCCACTAAAATGTGTCCAATTATTGAATTTAAAGTGTTGATTGAATAAAAGTGAATTACGAGTGAAGGTATTCTCCACAAAGGTAAACTCATCTGTGGGGATCATCCGGGGGCTTTATTCCCTCTAAATCCCCTCTCACGGGGTTTAGATCGCCCCTCACTCACTTTTCTTACAAGATACCAGTACTAGTAAGAGAAAATACCCAATTGAATCAAAAATTAGGATAAACAAATTATTATGAAATTGACTTTTATATAAATAGTCTCTAACTTCAATATTTATATTATATGAATTTAGGCTCTTGCCTATAGAAAGTATAAGAAGAACCAAAGTCTTCCTCTCCGTGCATCACATAAATAACATGATGGTGTCATGTTAAGATGATTCATGCCAGCCTCAGATCTTCCGAGCATATAAATTGAATTATATGAGCCTTTTGCAAGAAGCCGACATTAATGAAATGAGGTTAGTTTGCCGATGCTTAGGATAATGTTTGAGTATGTAGGCCTACCAATCTTGAACCCTTATGCAGTCTTCCCATTAATAATAATATTGTTGTGATGTTACCTATCAAAGAAAGTACTGAGTAGAGTGGTTATCAATCTCCATGTTAAATGGTTATTCTTTAAGTAACCTGATATTATACTTTCTTTTATGAATTTACTTTTCAAATTCTTTGATTAAAAACAATAAAATTTATGCAGAATGATATGAATGTGTTGATTGAAATAAGAAATACTACATCCATATAAAAGTCTTCCAAATACTATATTCTAAAATGAAATCAAAACTATATTCTATGTTAAATATCAATTGAATTGTTCCTAAGCAAATCCACCCATACATCATTTTGAAACTTTGTCTTCCATTTCTAAATTTCTGGAAAATAGAGAATTGTAAGAAAATATTATCCAACTTTTCAATTTTTTCTAAAATGACATATCGGAAAATGAATGGTAAAAATTCATAATGAATATCAATAACTTTATATCATCTTATTAACAGATCTTCAATATGAATTATTTAGAAATATGAATGTATACTCGTAATAATGTGTCTAGAGTAAGATGCAATGTATATCATACTCTAAAACTATTGAAATGATTGGTAGTTATGCAATTCTTGAGAGACCTATTGAAGTGAACTAAGTGTTTAAATTGACAAAATATATATTGGGAATTGATGTGTTGTGTTATTTTCCTCATTATATTTTAATTCCCTTCAATATTACCTATAATCTATAAATAAATAGTAATTAAAAAAATAAAATTATGCAGGGTGTTTCATTTTAGTTCCGTTCAAAAACCAAAATAAATAATTTTTCAGGAATAACAAAATGTCCAAAACTGCTTCATTATCGATAAATTGATATTATGATCCATGGCTAAATTTTGATAAACATAAGGAATTTCAAATAAAACAGGCATTGTTTCACGAAAATTTAAATTATAAAAACTGCTTAGTTTTCAAAATTGAAGAGTCTCTTGAATTTTCTAGACTCTTCAGATTTTTTTTCAAGAACCTCCAGATGAGGTGTGAGATCTGCATTGAAGCTGGGGGCTGACACTTCGAACAATTATTGTGCATTTAATAACATTAAAGTAGGTATATTAGGACTGTAATGCTTAATTTTCCACCACTAACCATCTGTTAGGAGCGTAAGTACTCGTGAATATCTAGGTAGGAGTTCTTTAAAAACTTCAAAGTCAGAATCTTGAAAACTAAGCTTTTTGATAATGTATTTTTATTTTTTTTTTTAAACGTGTTTATTTTTTTTTTTTATGCAAGCTGTCAAATTTTGTCGGAACTAATATGAAACACCCTGTATATACTTCACGATATAAATTTATTATTTATAAATTGTAATTATTTGACCGAAGGGAGATTAGTCAAATTAATTGATTTTAATTAAAGTATTCTACGTAGTTTGAAAATCTTAGATCAAAACGTTATTGAATGAGGAGTAACTAAGAACATTTCCATTCTTTCTCTAAAATCCTGTCACACCATAGATAAAATTTTATTTTTTGCTATATATATTATTTTTCTATTCATAGTTAATGTTCATCTGAGATTTTCTGAGTGACGGACACATTTAATTTAATCACGTTTTAACCGACTATATTTCACCAGTATAAATTGACACATCTCAAAGAGAATACCTTCATTCAAAGATGATCGAAATGAAGCGTACAGCGCCACCTCTCGGGCAGTCATCGACTTCAATTTAGGGGCAAGTGTTTCAATTAGTTAGAGTGGTGAGGTTACTGATGGTGATAATTAAGTTAATTACTGCAACAATCTCTCACAGTATCGACTTGAATTGAGTGACTCCATAAGCATACGTTTGAGTAAAGACTATCAGTCCTGAGTTCCACATTAATGAAGTACAGGGTTCGACTTTCACTAATATCTCTCCATCCGTCATAGTGTACTATGTTAGAAAAAGTCTCCGAAATATTTCTCGAAAGTAGAAGCATTACTGGTACTTTCAAATTAGGTTTCTGAGAGAAATAGTAGTGTTTATAAGGAAGTATATAACTGTACCCCTAATTTACACTGACAGTGAAATCTTCGTGTCTTTAAAATGTGAGATTAGAATATATACATTTCTTAAATGTCGGAATAAAAGGCTTTTAAATTCATCTCTTTGTTAGATTTAGCAATGGAATATAGAGTTAATGTAGGAACGTAACGTACAGTTTATAGTTAATTCCAAGCCAATAGCTCCAGGATAGATACCAGACAGTGCAATATAATTCTCTTAGGAGTCCAATAAGGAATGGGATAAGCCGAGGAACAGTCACTATGCTAAGTATGAAACGCAGTGGGAATGTAGGTAGAATATGGCGAGACAGGTGGCATTTGGATGTATAATATACGGTCGACGGTAACCCTCCATAATGTCAGGACTTTACTTTGCTTTAATGAAAAGAAATAATCTGTACACAGGTCCAGTTATCTATCGGTTGGAAATATATTTTATTTTGCTTTAATTGGCACATAAAGTAAAATCAAAAATATTGTAAGAAGTTTGTGCGTCATTTATATTTCATACAGAATCGGGATGACAGAATTTGTTCGGATGTGTGTTCTATGTATAAACTATCAACTCAAAAATTTTGTGTATTTATTCTTTCAATAAATTTATGTACTATATTTATACATCTTGGTCTTTTTGTCTCTTATTATAGGATTTGATTTTTTCGTATATTTCATATATATACTCTGAAATATAAGATATTGTATATAGAGTCTTTACGATATTTCCTAAATTTAGGTTTTAGTGATGAAAACGAACTCAAAACGATATTGGAGAAATTTCATAATATTCACAGTTATCTCTTATTCGAAAACTACTATTAGTATATGAAATGAAAATCGATTAAATCTATAAGGACTGATTTACACCATGCTCTGCTCTCGCTCCAGTCGCGGACCGGTCTCATCCTGGTGCATTTACATGTTCGGTCGGTCACGGTCCGCTCTAGCTCCCGCCCCTTCCATATCATCTGATTTTGCAGTGATTATCATTGCACTTAATAAATGATGAACAGGATGAGAGAAAACAAAAAAGAAAAGATTCTGAGTTCATCCTATGCTAAAAGATAGTAAGTGTGAAGGATATCTACTCGTTGTTTCCTATCTAATAAATGACTATACTAAATTTTTCAGTTACGTATTTTCGAATGACTGTTTAAACTTATGAAAAAAATCTGTAAAATTGAAAATGATTTTAGAAAAGGAACATGCCACACTGATAAAAAAAATTGCTCCTAGAGAAAGTCTGGCTGTAAGAAAAGAAGTAATATATATCTATAATATTCAAGAAAAACACTGAAATAATAAAACTGGACCGTGACTGCAGAGCGCGGTGGTAGTTCACACCAGCAACAGTCCGATCACGCTCCAGTCAAAATATCTTCTGATTAGATCGTGGTCGGAGCGTGACCTGACCGGCACTGCCAGTGTGAATGATTTACGTGAAATGCATTAAAGAATATTGGACGGGACGGTGACTGGAGCTATGGTGTGAATCAGCCTAAGGATAATAAATTGGTAAATATTTTCAACTGTAAATGTGAGGAAAATTTGAATGCATCAGATTCTGAGATATAAATACTCCTAATTATTAATCTACGTTGATTTGCAAATCTCTAAAATAACTTTCTCAAATTAAAATGTAGGAAGGAAATAAAGAACGTTAAATTGATCTTCCCAATATTTTTTTTTTTTTTGTCAAGTTTGTAAAAAATTGAATGTATCATTGTATTTTATCCGCGGCTCTTGTAACCCAGTTCGAAAATTATAAACGTGAATCGTTGGCATTCAACTGGTGTTTATAATTATCGATGATAAAAAGATGGGTAGTTTTAAAGCCGCCATACGTCATTGCGGCTGCATTATTCAAAAAAAGTAACTTTAAAAGACTTTCAGAGAGTAGAAGTATTTTTTTCAGGAATAACTTTAATTACATATTATAATAAACATATAGAACCAATTTTAAAGGGTTCTATTTATTTCAAATTGTTTTATAACCAGTAACTTTAGTTCTGGTGAATAGAGTAATAAAAAAATAGAGTAACGGGACTTTTAAAAAAAATTCTTCTCGGCGAAATGATTCTAATGTTACACACTATAGAATTAATATCATAATCTATATAGAGAATAATTAACATTAAAATATAAATCATTATTATTGGATGTAAAGTATATATAATGTAAAAGGATTAATTATGAATCGGTGGTACATTAGGTATGATAACTTTATTTCAAGTCATGACAGTAAAGTTCTTTCACACACCATTTCCATTAGAGTCTGAGTGTTCACAGAGAGCGGTACCGATGTGTATGCATTTCCTGACGCAGGGGACAAAATTTTACTGTGACCATGGTGAAAAATTAATATAAAGTATATACTCGATTTAAATTTAAAAAAATATTGATGAACCTTTTTGTATCTATTAATTAAATACTAGGAATAGAATATGTATTTAAGAGGAATGAAATTGCATAAATAATGGAAGGTAAATTGATCATGATTTGATTTAGAGTATTTGGAAATGCATCAGTAGCAACGTAGGTATTAGTTAATAGTAGCATCGACACAAAATATATCAAATTACTTTTTTATTCATAATAGTAAAGCACGATTTGGGAAGGTTATATTTTAGGTGGCATTTATTTATTTATCATCTTGTTATTCGCATAACTAAAAAATAATTCAACTAAATTGGATAATTTGTCAATGTCCAGGAACCATCTGGTAAATTCTTGGAAGCGATCCGGTCAAAGGTCAAGTTCATTTATAACTCGATAATTCAAAAAGTATTCTACTTGATTGCCTGAAATTTAGTGGGATGATTGTTCATTACCCATGAACCAGTTTATTAAAATTTGGGAGCTAACAAGTTAAAGTTTAAGGTCATTTACAAACGGTGGCGAAGGTATGCACTCTAAGAGTGCACGTTATCTAGTTAGGACATATAAAAGGCATTTTAGAAAAAAAAATAGAATTATACTTATTCCTTTAAGACTATCAAATAAGTATTTACGAGGATTAAATGGCATTTTAGTTCATAAAATCGACAGATTAGACCGATTATGTGAAATGGTGATATATAAATAGGTAATTATTTATGATGATGATGATAATAATATTTATTGAGAAAAAAAAGTATACAAATATACATAGAACTGAAGCTTACATATAAGTAGAAAAACTTTTTGGGTAGAACACATTAAAAACATGAGTTGGAAAATAATTATTGTCTAGATCTATATTTATAAAACAAAGAAATTTAAAATGCAATCATGCTTACAAAGACACAGCAACAAACTAGAATTAAAAATTAAATTCGCATATAATCCGCTAAATAGAAATTCTTCAGATCTTTTTTAAACAACGAAAGTCTATCTGCAGATTTAATATAATCAGGCAAGTTGTAAAATTTTAGTACACCAGCATAGTGATGCGAACACCTTGTCCGACAGATAACCTATTACACGAAGCCCACTCACCAAATGGCCAATTCTCTATTGGCTGCTGCAATGAATTCATGTGGACATGTATTGTTGAATAACTAAGTTGTGTCATCAGCAAACATCACACAAGAAAACACTTCAGAAATACCAGGCATGTCATTTATATACGTACATAATAAAAAGTAAAGGTCCCAAGATAGGTCCTTGGGGAACACCAATGTGCTGACACTAATCTGACTATTTTGGTTTCCTATGGCAACATATTGGCGTCTATCCCTGAGGTAACTAACTATCCACTCCCAACATCTTCCCCTTATACTATACCTAAATAACTTGCCCAGCATAACATCATGATTGACAGTGTCAAACGCTTTTCTAAAATCAACAAAGACGCTCAGACAATGTTCCTTAATTAGCATCCAAGCCATTATATACCTTTTCAATAAAATTAAGTATAGCATCTAATTGAGTTGACTTTTTCTTTCTAAAATCATATTGAGAGTCAGTGATCGAATTAGACCTTTCAAAGAAATTTATTAGTCTGTCAAACATGCAGCGTTCATACAACTTACTCAAAACTGGCAGTAATGAAATATGTCTATAATTACCCAAATGTAGAGGAGAACCCCCTTTGTGGATTAGTACAATTCTAGCACATTTCAAAGATTCAGGGAAAATACCAACATTGAATGATTCATTAGTCAAGGAAGAAATAGGTAAAGAGAGAATGTGTTTTGCTGACTTAAGCAACTTAACTGGGACAGAATCAATACCCACTGAACAACTCTTCTAGCCTCCCAAAGCACCCATAATCTCATTCTCAGTCACAGGCGATAAAAATATATGGTTTAAGTTGCTGGTTCGAATAAAATCATAAGGAGATCTACCAGATAGGGGGATTTAGTTACTGGCAATATTTGGAAAATATTGATTAAATTCCTCAGCAATTAAGGAAGTATTAGTTGTTTCAACATTATTAACAATTATTCTCCCAATCGACTCCCCCCTCGCATGGCCCATCAGATAATATCTGATTAGTTACTATGTCTTCTTCAAATTAAGTCTATTTTTAAAATGTTTGTTTTGATCAGAGCTATGCGGCCTAACTTGTACACTTTAAAAAAGAAGCTTTTTTTGATTAGTTTTAATAAACCTGTAGTAATCCAAGGTTTTGATAGTGTTTTATAAGATAAATATTTAGTTTTAATGGAAAAAGTATTACAATATACTTTATTTACAATATCGATGAACAAATCCACCTTTCCCCCTGGGTCACCCACCAAAGTGTTATCAAAGTCAATTAATATCAGACCATTTACCAGCAAAAATAGTATTGAGCTCCTCAGAATGATGTGAGAAACTGATCTTCTTTTTGCCAGAGCATTTTCGTGTATAGTCAAGATTATATATGCAAAAGTGGGACAATGGTCAGTCAGATCAAACGAGAGAATACCACTAGAGAGACAACACAAAGAATTAATCCATATATGATAAAGTAAACTAGGTAAAATATCGGAAGATTCACCAGGAGGAAATCTAGTAGGTTTAATATTGATGGTGAGTATGAAATAGATTGCATTTCAGTAATAAAATTGTTGATAGCTCTAGAGTTAAAATGTCACCACCTATTAAAACACGGCCATCAAGGCACCGCAGCACATTCATCAACACATCCGTTGCAGCAAAGCTTATTGTATACCTCAGTATACAGAAGACTACCATGAATTTTGCCAATTCAAAACATGTACTAAACACATATTTTTCAATATATGTGATTGCATTAAAAGTAGTGCTGCATAAATCTACACATCCAATCATGATTGTCAAACAAACACTGACATAGTGTAGAAGCGTGACACTGCAGTTATCCAGTCAATTTTTCCGTTCATTGCCCATCAATGAGTCAGAGGTAATGCCTACACTATTTTTCAACAGTTCATCGGGCTTCATTGTCGAATTAACAATCACCTCAACATTTGGGTGTCCATCTGACTTGAGCCAAACAAAAATCACATACACAGCAGTGCTGCAACCGTCCATCTAGTTAGGATGAAGCTTTTTTGCTTGTCTAGGGGTGTAGAGAATTGTAGAGCGTGATGCCGAGAGATGCTCATTGATACATACCCCATGCAGTGGGTTTAGTCCTGTTGAACGTCAGAAAAACATCTTCTCTTTGATCCCATCTTTTAAATTTTACAACAATTCTCCTTTTCTGACTTTTGAGAGACATGTCCTTTGCCTATTGACTTATTCTGAATGCAGTAACAAGATCATCGACTCCCAGGTCATAGGTCAACATACTCTTAACTAGGTTCCTGACAACCAGTGCTACATTCTCCTGAGGAGTAATAACGGATTTCTCCACCTGATAGTATCAACATGTTAACCCTCAAACTTGTTTTCACTTCATCAAGACATTCTGCTAATTCACAGTAATTTCTTTTCGTAGTGTTCAATTCGCTTTCGAGTTGTGCTATACGTTCAACTTTCAGCTTCAGTTTTTCTTTCAAACCACAAACAGCAGATCCAAATTAAGCTTGCAGATATCAACATGTATAGAGCTGGACCTTACTTAAAATTTGAAGGTCTTCTTCAGGCTCTGAGAAAAAAAGGAGTTTATTAGAAAATATTTTAGAACTAAGGTCTAAGATCATTAATCTACAAACTGCATAAAATTAAGTTCAGTACATATTTTTCTATATGCTTTTAAAGTTTTTAAGTTTTTGTGCAACAAATGAGCGAATCACTAATCTGACGCTGAAGAAAGAGATTGTACACTCTTTGTTTTGATTTCAAATTTGAATTTTATAAACAAACAATGCATGCTTGGCCTTTGTTTAGATTTAAATTGTTTCCTGAAGTATAAAAAAGTTTCTTCAATAAGTCTCTCTAATTCTATACCTTTATAGAAATATTTAATGGTGAATTAATGATACCTACCTAGTTCACATTCAAAACAAACAGTGCACATTCTTTTTCTTCAGACTGAAAATTATTAAGTCGGAAGTAAAATGGGTTTTGTTGAGTTTTGATTATAAAAATCTTTAAAACCATATAAAATTAAAAATCTGCTATCAAATTTCATGGGGTTTGCAGCAAAGTGGAAATAAATATTAGCCTTATTGATTTAAATAATAAAAAAATTGCTTGGAGGGGAACTTTAAGTTAATTTAATCCATTGATTGCTGTACACTTCAATCAATCATTTCCCAGCATATTTATTTCAAATTTATTAAAAGAGCAAAACTAAAATTAATTTGAATTTTATTGAACGAAACTAATTAAATTGAAATTAAATTTCAAATTTCAAAACAGGTTTTTAAAATTTCGGCATTATTTAGGGCTTTAATGAAATGTTTAGCACCGATAAATAATTGTCGAATGATCAATCTTTAACTCAGTATGTTATTTTCAGTTTTTTTAAATAATTACTAAGAATTTAAAAGACATTTCTTCTCATCAACACACTTTTAGTAAAGATGGAAATAAGTAATGAAACTTGGGTTTCATGTACCTTCTCCCAATCTGGGTTGGATAGTTCATCCGATCTGGTGAAAGAAGATTACCCAGACCTGTCTTTCGTGCAGTGCATTTCTCTCGCCATAGCTCTGGATTGGGTCTATTTGGTCATTCTTGGAGCGAGCAGAGGCTGTACTCTCTATGAGATCAACGCTTATGCTGTCGGTGGGGTAATCAGAGACTCTATCGGAGGGGACAGTCGATGCAAAACTCCAGACAGAGTCATTGGTGAGAAATATTAAGGGTACATCTATAGATACATAATCTTTGTTATTCTTGAAATTAATATTTTTCTATAATCGGAACAATCTGTCTCTCTAAGGTTGTCTCCATGATGATTCATTTCATCCTGTTCTACATGTTTTAAGTGAAGTAGGCTACTGCTCAATTTTTAAGGAGGAGCACATCTGCACAGAGAGTGGCAACTTTGAGTGGCAAGGTACTGTATTTGCCAATTTTTGAATTCAAAATTGACTTATTCATAGAACATATTAAATAACTACAATCATGCATATATGATAGATTATAAAAATAAATTACGTTATTCTTGGGTAGAAAGAAGACTTTTGGGTTCTATGCTTGTATTTATAATCTTGAGCACAGTACTACATATAATCATAGAGAATATACTGTAGAGTATAATAGTTGTTACGGTTGAGGTTACTCACGGGTAAAGGGGTTACCTGCTTGAGAAGAGTCTCATCCAATCTTGTTTTTTTTTTAAAGTCTTCTGCTCTTACATTACTGTACACTGACTTTCTACTGAACATCCTGGGTACAGTCTACACTCTACAGACTCTAGTTTCTTTTGTAGTTAAACATTCCTATGTCATAGGGTTAACTTGGAAGCAATTAGTTTTAGTTGGAATGTAGAGTCTCTCTTTTTATTACAAAATCTCTCAGAAGTAGCTTACTCTATATATAGATGCTGCCTATTTATAGCTCATTTTAAAGGTTTAGCAGGTTACCACACTTTCGCCGCACGACACTTTCACCGAAAAAATATAACAATTTTTTAGCAAAATAAGGTATACCTATTTTATAGCAAAAAAAGTATACATTTTATCAATATCAAATTTTCCTGTTCAATGTCCAGTGTCATCTCTTTACAGCATCACCTCCTCTAACTCCTCCTCTAACATCCTGCACCTCTCCATTTGTACAAGAGTCAGTTGGTTGCCTGTACGTCAATAAGAACTGCTGGGGGGATGTGGTAACGCATGGGAAGGTATGCCAGTTTTTAGGAGGAAAGATGTTTTCTCCAAACAGTAACGCTGAATTTGAAGCTTTGAGGAATTTTCTATCGACAGGTGAGAAAATAATGTTTTGGAATACATGGTCACAATTTTTTAAAATTAAGAATCCATTCATTAGTTAACTATTAATTGCCGGAGAGTTAAAAACATCTCATCTACAATTGGTGTACTTAGTTCTCAATTCATTGACATCTTCAGTAATATTTTAATAGTAACTAATTGGTTAAATATAAAAAGCAATCTAGACCAAATACTATTTTATTGATTTACCGAAAAAAGCGGGAATTTGGAGTCACAACAATCTGAAAACAGTATTTTCTTACAACACATTTCTTCAAGTGAAAATAAAGGAATTAATTAATGTCTTACATAAGTTACATCTCTTTTAGAAATATCAATAATAATAAAAAAAACTATAAAAGTTATGATGATGAAAATAATTGCAAACAATGAAGAAATATTACAAATATTACAAAACATATTAATGACAGATGAAGTTTATTTTCACTTTAACGGTGAAGTTAATAGACAAAACTGCATATTTTGGGAATTAAGAATCCAAGAGAAATTCATGAACTTCTTCAATATCCAGTTAAATTGACAGTATGGTGTGGCTTCATGTCATCGTTAATTATTAAACCTTACTTTTCTAAGGATTTTAATGGTAATACAGTGACTGTTGATGAAATAGATACAGGCGTATGATTCAAGAATATCTCTTGAACGAGTTGAAGACTTGAACACAGAGAGTATCTGTTCCAACAAGATGGTGTTACACCTCATGCAGCGAAGGAAACAATGGATGTTCTGAGAAAAATTTTCCACACCGGATGATTTCGCGCTTTGGTGATGTACCGTGGTTTCCCAGATCCACAAATCTAAGTGAAATTTGATTTTTTCTTTGGGGATATTCAATGCTTTACAAGTACTAAAACTTAAAATAGTTAAAGAAATTAAGCAGAATAACTCCGGAGGTGTAGCGCAAAGTGACAGACAAAGTCACTGAACGAGTACATTCATGTTTGAACAATCACGGATGGAAGGATAGTATGTATATGTCATAATTAATTATGTATTAAACTTCGAGGTTTTCTTCAATGTTTTCAATTATTTTCATCCTTATAACTTTAATAAATTTTTTATTATTGATGTATCTAAAAGGGGTGTAACTAATGCGCCACGTTATAACAGAACACGCTCACCCCAACGATCAGTTTTATGCTGGTGTGGAGTATGACGAAGGGTCGAACTCTTGGGTTTGGATGTACAACGACCGCACTACCGAAAGCAGCGAGTGGGATAGTCCGCCATCAGCAACACCGGGATGTGTACAAATCTCTCAATGGACTCAATACAAATTAAACCTTTTACCCCCTATTATATATTGTGAATTTAAAATGCTGCTCTGCATGGCTGATCTTACTTAAAATAGCAAATTGACTTAAATCTTTCCTAGTTTCTCCTTAAATTACTTGAAGTTAATTCGTGACATATATTCGATATAATTTCCTTCCTGTTAAAAATCGATTTAATATATCATATATTTTGTTCACTAAAACATAAAATATAATAAATTACTTTTAAGCTACAATCTTCATAATATTTGCAGATATCATGAATACCCATTAAAATAGATAATAATTGTATCGTTTTTTCTCATATTCTCGTGGAAAAAGTAGGAGGAGCTTAACAAAAAGTCTGGTGGAAAGACTTAGAAAACCCAACGTGTGCACGGCCCTTAAAGCAAAAACTATACTGATATGAGGTTAGAATTTATGGGGATGTTCATGTGAAGTGACTGAAAGGTGAAGTTTTTTTAGATTAAAAAAGAGCCTTACTGGTTTCCTCACCAAAGAACTTTAGTTCGGAATTTCGTTCCAAATTTTAGCTCTAGGCAAAATATATTTAATGTTTTTTAAGTAGTTAGGTTTATTAACTGCTCATATTTATCAATTTAGTCTTGTTTATTAAGTAGTCACATTTATTAACTAGTCATAATAAGTAGTAGCGTTTATTAAGTAGTCACGTTTATTAACTAGTCATAATAAGTAGTAGCGTTTATTAAGTAGTCACGTTTATTAACTAGTCATAATAAGTAGTAGCGTTTATTAAGTAGTCACGTTTATTAAGTAGTCACGTTTATTAACTAGTCATATAAAGTAGTCATGTTTATTAACTAGTCATATAAAGTAGTCATGTTTATTAACTAGTCATATAAAGTAGTCATGTTTATTAACTATAGTCATATAAAGTAGTCATGTTTATTAACTAGTCATATAAAGTAGTCATGTTTATTAACTAGTCATATAAAGTAGTCATGTTTATTAACTAGTCATATAAAGTAGTCATGTTTATTAACTAGTCATATAAAGTAGTCATGTTTATTAACTAGTCATATAAAGTAGTCATGTTTATTAACTAGTCATATAAAGTAGTCACGTTTATTAACTAGTCATATTCATTAAGTTAGTCATGTTTACGAATGTCTAATAATTTAGTGACTCATAATAAGTTAAATAAAATATAGAAACCAAAACAAACTATTGTCAATTCAACGGTAAGCGTATTAATTCAAAACCTGTCGGTTCTCTGTAGATTAACTTTATACATGATGCAAAAGTTTTTTTACGGTTGACTGCCCCTTTACAGCTAATACTCGTGACTAACTGTGTTGTGGTTTGAAGTTACATTAAATACAGGACTATTCATTTTCTTTGCCCGTGACTAAATTGATTTGTCTCGGTCAGTGGGAACAATGTTGTATTTATTCATTTTATTGTGATTTTTGGTAAATAATGTGAACATAATATATAAAGTTTAGTAAATACATGGCTTACTTAATTATAATTAAGTAAGCCATGGTTAATACTGATATGTATACTACAAATTCAATAATTGTTTTTACAAAGAAATAAATATAAATTCAAACACTTGCACTTTTAACAGCGCGGAAAAAAAGCTCTTCTTAAAATGTGCTTACAGTTGCGTTTTTTTAATCGCTGATGGATAAATCATATTAAATTTTTACTTCAGCGATAAAAAAAACGATGTGTGAACACATTTTAGGACGAGCTTTTTTCCGCGCTGTTAAAAATGCAAGTGTGAAGAGGGCCTTAACCATGCAATGAACAAGCAAAGAACAAATAATCCTAGTGAAAACTTCAATTAGATAAAAATGTCACTGAAGTTGTTCTATTTCCAAATAGTTTCCAAGGAAGAAGTGTAAGCACCCTGTATTATAATGTCTATCATTATATTTTTTTCCCTTTTTTTCACTGCCTTTTAGTAAGTAGAATCACAGAGTTAGCTCTAAGAATAACCTTCGCACAATGGCAAAAATAATCACCCTCACTCTTTGCTTACCTGTTCTTAAACTATGTTCATCAGTTCAAAATCGTTTTACCTGTTAATAGTACAAAGGCGGAGAAAAAGAGACCAAGATACAGTGTTTTCGTCCATTGGCTAACGATTTACAAGTATTTGAAAAAGGGGAAACATTTTTGTGGCCTATAGTGTTAAGCATACGATGCTACCAAGCAGTTTACCTATATGCGGCTGAATTGGGGAAATCAGTATCGACCCCGATATACTTTTACATAATTTGGCCCTGGCCCCAATCGCCCAATAATTGATGCCCACCAACTTCGTCATGCGGCCTCTTTTTCATTGTTTCTAAAGGTCATCAATAACGCCTAAAAAGACTTAGTCCCATCTGATACAACAGCAGCCCACACCATGGTGGGATCAGGCATCTGGCGACTAAAAGGGCTCACAAATCTCCAGAGCTACAGGCATATAGACACAAACCTTTTTTAATCTTAGATCCATCTTGATTAGCGTCTATACTCTATAGATTGAAGAAACCCATATATTACACCAGTTTTTCTAGAGCTTCATTGTCGATTTCAGTGAATTTTCAGGGAAAAAAAAAATATAGGAGATTAAACATATAATTTTTTTTAATTTTTACTAATTAATTTTTACTAAATTCTTAAATATCTAGAAGCACTAGAATGATTAAAATTATCATATTTCTTTTTCGAAATATGAAATTAATAAACTGTTAGAATATCACTACATATACAATTTTTCTTGCCATTATTATACCCACTTCAGAATAATGTTCCATAAATTTCTTCAAACTTACCTGTTTTATGATCAATTTAGTTAAATTGCGCATTTCACCGAAATTGTCAAATTTCACCTTCAAATCCCTCTAATAACTTTTCTCCCATAATTCGAGAAGTAAATTCATTTTAATTAGTTCAGTTCTCTTGTGTTGAGGGATTAATGAGCTCATAATGCGATTAATGAGGCACAGCACCAGTCATTAATTAACTTTTGAGTCAGTGAGGAGACTGATAGGAGAATAGTCCTCTCCCTGATAAGCACCTGATAGGAGAATAGTCCTTTCCCTAATAAGCACCTGATAGGCTAGTCCTCTGCAGGCAAGCAGTAATTTAACAAGAACTTTTCAAAGGGAAGTCAGAAATATCGTAAGTTAGGTGTAACTTGCAGTATTCAATATACTGTCACATGCAATATACTTCTGAATAAGGAGTTATCTGAATAGAATGTAAATAAAGAAGTAAAAGGTATTTGTTAGGAACATGGAGAAGCTACTTGAACTTATTGAATGTGAAGAAAGTTAATTATAGACACAGCAATATTATAATATAGTAATTATTACTATTAAGGTAAGTGGCTCAGATTGCTTTTTATTTAAGATTTTTTTATAATATTGGAAGTTTAAAAACTGACTTTCATTTATGTCACTTATTTATGGGCAACAAGTTGGTCATTAGAAAAGTTTTATGAATACAACCAATTTGAATAAGAAAATGAAATATAACATTTAAACCAAAAACACGACATACATGCACAGTTCTGAATGATGGACATTTCCTTACACATGCTGTATAAATTTTATAGCTACAAGAAATCAATACTCAGATACAGATTTAAAACTCTGTTATAATCTTCTAAAGGTTGTGACTTTAAAAGAGAATCTCCACAGATTCGAAAATTTTATTATTAAGTCCATCCGAAAATGTCCTGTTCATTATCTCGACAAAAGTTGGAACAAAGTTCCAGATTTTTGGAAACTTAATTTAAAATGAAGAATTTTCTGTGGTGTATTGGCGATATGTTTGATGTTGTCACATGCAGAAATTAATCTTCATATTCATATTATTCATTTTACTAAATTTTGTTTAGTTTGAGTAAATTCATTTTCTGAGGATAAATACGCATGTTGATATTTATGAATTATTGATAAGTTGAGGAAAGCTCATGATATAATTCTAAATGCCCTCTTTCTGATTATCAAGAAAATGTTATTTGATGACGTCACACTCCGTTAATTGTTGCCAGACGTGATAAATTAGATGCAAAGGAGTCAAGTGTGAATGAAGTACTGTTCAATTTAAATGCTATATTGCATTAATTCACTATTAATCTTGAGAGTATAATAGTGTTTTGAAGTATCAAGTAAACTAAATAAAAACAATTATCTTGATTTAGGAAATTGGACTGTTCGAGTAGTCATCAGAGCTGATACTGAACTTTTTTCTACCTATTTGATCAAAATATTTGATTTTATTATTATTTTTGGTACCTGAATTGACTAACCTAGTTTGTGTTTCTTCAGATGGTTACTATTCATTAGTCCGACACTTTTACAGTTTATTTTTTCTGATATAACATCAAATACATGTGTAAAGATAGGCGTGAAAAAGGATGAAATCACTCAAATCAGTGCTTCCTTCCACTGAACGTGTCAAATAAACAATGAAGGCACCGCTCTTGTTTTCACTACCTATAAATGTTCTTGTCATTTTTATTTACATTTGCAGCATTGCGGAAAGTTATGTTTTGATAGAAATTTATTTGTAATTTTGTTATTCGCATAACACAAAAAGTGACATAGTCATTAAAATATGGTCATTTATAACTCAAAAGTATTCATTAGCGGCAGCGAAGTTATGCGCTTTACGAGTGCCCGTTAAGTTTGAGATAAAAATTATAGTTGAAAATTGGCGAACTATTATATAATATAAGAAAAACAATTCAATTAATTTGTACACCCAGTAATTTATATAATACTATTTTACATTTTTAGTTTAAATATTCGATATAATTAGTCACAAACAGTAGAACTTGTAGGAAATTTGAAAGATAGTTTAATGAACTCTCCACTTTCAAATAATTCGAACAAAAGACAGTGTTGACTGCACTAAAAAGAGTCACGACAGGACATCATTCCGTGAGTCGATACTGCAACAACAACTTCATAACCAATCTCGTCAGTACTATCGACAAAGTGATCAATGGTGACGGCATTTGTGATAGGAAATGCAATGTAACTTTTTCCAATAAATTGGAACACTGCAGAGAAATATACACTTGCCATTAGTTTCGCCTAAATTGAACTTAATATATAACAGTGCACTTTGATAGCGATTTGGGGCAAGAAATGAGAGAGGAGTAAATGCACATGGAATTATCTTGTATGTATATGTTTTATATGTAGTATCTATCTAGTAATAAGAATAATAGAGAAAATATTCTTGAATGACTACTAATTCGACTACAACTATCTTAACTCACAATTCATTCATAATCACTAGTCACTAGACTCTGTAGTCCTAGACTATAGACTAGAGTCATTAGACTCTGTAGTCCTAGACTATCGACTAGAGTCACTAGACTCTGTAGTCCTAGACTATAGACTAGAGTCACTAGACTCTGTAGTGCTAGACTATAGACTGGAGTCACTAGACTCTGTAGTCCTAGACTATCGATTAGAGTCACTAGATTCTGTAGTCTGTAGCCGTAGACTATAGACTAGAGTCACTAGACTCTGTAGTCCTAGACTATAGACTAGAGTCACTATAGACTCTGTAGTCCTAGACTATCGACTAGAGTCACTAGACTCTGTAGTCCTAGACTATAGACTAGAGTCACTAGACTCTGTAGTCTGGAGTCATAGACTATAGACTAGAGTCACTAGACTCTGTAGTCTGGAGTCATAGACTATAGACTAGAGTCACTAGACTCTGTAGTCTGTAGTCCTAGACTATAGACTAGAGTCACTAGACTCTGTAGTCTGGAGTCATAGACTATAGACTAGAGTTACTAGACTCTGTAGTCTGGAGTCATAGACTATAGACTCTATAAAGTTGTGTTGCGGTGCAATGAGGAAATTAGTTATAGAAGTTGTCAGTAATTTTAAATATTTAGGGATTATTTTAACATGTGATTAATTGAGCGATACTTTAGACATTAAAAATAGCAATCACGCTTTTAATCGTATTATTGGATCAATGTTTAGGAAATTAATTTATGTAAATATAAATATATTTAATCTTTATAAATCGTATTGTAGCTCTTTTATTGGTTTTGAACTGTGTAATACAACCGTGGAGGTATTTCTTAGAAAATTATCGATAGCTATTTGCATATCATTTAGTTTTGAAAAGAATTTTTAGGTCTCCCCCACATATGTTGGTAATCATTTAAATTCTAATTGTGACATTCTGAACACTTTTACATCAGTACATTTTATCCATTTAGGAACATTTTAAGGCAACATCCATTTAAATTTTTCATTTGATTGTAAACTTGTGGATGCACCTATTTTTTATAACCTCAATTAAGTACATTTTTGAAATTGTAGCCATTTCTGGCAATTCAGTATAAATGGGCCTGTTATCCCTTTAAATATTAATTTAACTCTATTTATTTCATTCATAAAAAGAGCATGGTCGCTATTTAATTCATATATTTAGTATGAAAAGCTATTTTTCCGTGTGAAATAGTTATTCACATTGGAAATTATATTTTCTATTCAATTTTAAATAAAAATGTTATTATTTCGTTAAAATAGTGTGAGTAAAATAATATAGATTCGAGTTTGAATTGGCAACTGTTTTTTTTTCTCATCCTAATTTTGATCTGTAAAATGTATTAGTAGGACAGTTGGGTTCAACATTGTTAGAGGTAACTGTTGTCTTCACGGGTTCTGCATAGCGTAACTTAATTTGTACACCTCTAATATGGAAATAGCACTTGCCATAGACATGTATCAGAACAAGTCGACTATGAGTGGCTTTAATTTTCTGGGCCGGTGGACACCCGTGAGGTGGGCCAACGTCAGGCCTGTGCTGGTCCAATACATCGAGATCAGCAATACAACGTTGGCCCAAAGTTTCGTTCTGTATTGGGCCGACATCGGCCCAACATTGTAATGTTCACTGGGTATAATACAATAGACATATAGTAATTACTGTAAAAATGAATGTCCACTCAACTTCTTCCTGACCAAACGCCCCCGTCAGGGGCGCGGTCCCTCCTCCGGCTCCCGACCACCGCAGCCCCTCTGGTGCCGAGCGAGGTTGGCCGCCGACTGCTCCCGCCTGCAAAAAATGCACATAACCCTCTTAGTTCTAAAACCCCTTACAGCTAATTCTACCCCTACGTCTTCCCCCCCCCCTCCACCCGTAACCCTACCCCTGCCCCCCCTACCAGTCCCCCCGGATCCCATACCTGCCTACAACTCCTTACATGCCTAGCATAATTTGCCCGACTAACTACCCTCCTACACTTATGGCATTCCCTCCTATTCCCATCTACTGCTACCCCCCCACCACATGTTTCCATGTGGTTCTTCCTAGCCCCCTCAGTCTCTAAGCTTACCCCACACCTATCACAACTAAACCTAACCCTATCCTCAGCTAACCTATGCATCCTTTTCTCATGCACCACTAACCCCCCCCTAGACTTACATACCTTGTCACACCCTTCCCAGTGACACCTAAAACCCTCTACCTCTTCCCTTCTATCCTGAGCTACTACCCTATCTACCTTTTCTTCCCGTCTCCCCCATTCGTACTTATGCCCCTGCTGCCTCTCCCATAGCTCCAAATGCTCCCTCCTCTCCTTCACAATCTTCTTCCACCCATCCCTATCTCCCACTAACCTCTCAACATCCGTATAGTCCACACCTGCCTCCCTAAGTAACCTCTTCCAATACAGCCCCGTCTTCCTCTTCCTACCTTTCTTTTTCCCTAATCCTTCTAGTCCCTCATACCACCCTAACACAGCTGCCTTAACCTGCCTATCGTTCCCCATCCTCATCACATGCCCTAACCTTTCTAGTACCCTCACTT
Organism: Caprella mutica; assembly: GCA_947561585.1. NCBI lineage: Eukaryota > Metazoa > Arthropoda > Malacostraca > Amphipoda > Caprellidae > Caprella > Caprella mutica. Next base: position 88,724 of record CANNZV010001632.1, on the reverse strand, counting down.
CTATCTTAGTCCTAATCGATCTAATCCCTAACCTGGCCCTAACATCCCACATATTCTCCCCCCTACTTTCCATTTGCCTTAGTGGCTCCCCATTCCTATTACTCCAAACATACCTATACTTCCTATCTATCCAACTCTGTAACTTCTTTATATCCTTCCCCCACCAAACCCTAACACTACAATCAAACAATAACCCACTCTCTACACAACCCTCTAGAATCTTACCCTGCCACCTCTTGCTTAGCCTAGATCCCTTTAATTGCCCCTTAACCTTAGCCCATAACCCATTTGCCCGTCTAATCCTATTCCTACTATCCTCTTCAGGTCCCATCCAAGATCCTAGCACCCTAATTCCCTCACTATCTCTATCCCCAAAAACTAAAACCTCTTCCTTATCTTCGTTATTCCTCTCCTCAAACTTACCCATAACCTCCTTAATCTTCCTAACTCCCTCTTCTAATTCTACCCCCTCACCTATAATGGTAGTGTCATCGGCAAAGAGTGACGATGTCAAGGTCAGACTCTTTGCCTCCGAGCACCCCTTTTCCCACCTACCTTCTCCCGCGAAAGACCCCCCCGGTATCCAGTGCCACTTTATTCCCACCCTTTCACCCCCTAGCTCCCTTCTAGCTTCCTCCGCCTGTCTGATCACCGCCTGGTGAAAAACGTTAAACAGAACAGGCGAAGTTGCACACCCCTCCCTCAAACCCCTAGCTGGCACCCATTTCTCACTAACCCCCTCCTTTCCCCTAACCCTATATTCCGTCGTCTCATGCAAATCCTTAATTACCCTTAAACAATTCCCATCTAACCCATACCTATCTAAAATGCCCCACAAGCAAGGCTTATTTACTCGAGGATATGCCTTCCTCAAGTCCAGAAGCCTTGCCTGTGGTTCCCTATCCCCTTGACCCCCTGTCCTAAGCCTATAATCACTAACATCTTCCCATATCCTCACCATGACCTGGGTCGCGTCTGCGGTCGACCTTCCCCTTCTAAAACCTGCCTGATTTTCATCAACTAACCCTAACTCTTCTACCCACCATCTAAGCCTCTTAGAAATAACCCTAGCTAGAATCCTACTTCCCATAGCTAACAGACACACCCCCCTATAATTTTCCCTATTATTCCTATCTCCCTTCTTGTGTAGAGGCACCACTAATCCCCCCTTTAAACCCTCTTCCCACCTACCTGCGCTTTCCCTAAACATAAACTGAACCATCCTAACTACCTTTTCCTTAACTTCCCTACACGCATTCCTGATATAACTTATCCTAACCCCATCTTCCCCAGGCGCAGAATCTTTGATCTCCTTGATCACCTCCTCTATCTCCTCCTCTCCCGGCTCCTCATTCATTAGTTCGTTAGACTCTTCTGCTTGCCTGCTCCCTCTTAGATCCCTAACTCTACCTAATACCTCTTCTAAAGTTTCCCTATCTTCCTCATACCTATCCCTCGATACTGCCTCAAAATGTTCCTTAAATTCCCTATTTGTAATTGTAGTGCTAGCTGGTGCCTTCCATCCCCTAGTCCCTAAATTCCTTAAAATTCTATACATATCCCCTACTTTACCCCTCCTACTAGCATCCTCGCACTCCCTAATCTTCTCCTCCCACCATTCCCTCTCCCATGTTCTAAGACTATTTTTTAAGTTACTACGTGCTAATCGTACCCCTTGTCTAACCTCTTCTAATTCCCTATTTAACCTATCTTCTACATCTCCCCCTCTATTCCTTAACCTAGCTCTATACTCCTGCCTACCTACTACCTCATTCCTACTCTCTACCCACCTACCTATTTCCCTCCTCATTATTTCTATTTCCCCCTCTCTACCTATTGTCCATGGATTTATTACCTTCCCATCCCTCCTACCACATACCTCATCAGCTACTTCTATTAATAATTTCCTAATCTTATCCCATTCCATTTCCCCTAAGTCCCCGTCCTCCCAGTCTACCTCACTAAACTTTTCTCCCGTCCTTCTACTAAACTCCCTACTCTTCCCCTCATCTCCCAACACCTCCCATTTAATGTTAGGTGCCCTTTCTCTTCTACCCCCTACCTCCCTCCATCTCTTACCCCTATACCTTATCACTAGTTTCTTTGGCCTATGGTCAGAGAAAGTATTTTCTCTGACCGTCCCTACACTCCTAACTAACCTATGCCTATCTACTCCCTTAACCATGAACCCATCTAACTCATACCACCTCCTATACACGTTACTAAACCAAGTCCCCCTATTCCTATGTGGCATGAAACTATTTACCCACGCTAACCCCTGTTCCTCACACCAATTAACCAGATCTTCCCCCGCAGTACTCCCTGGCCCTATCCCAAACTTCCCACTCACCCCCCTTCTCTGCCTATTTGACCCTACATTAGCATTAAAATCCCCTCCTATTACTAATACCTCCCCCCCCGCTGGTCATACTTACCTGATTTTCTAAATCTATTCTATATCTATCCATTCCCTCTAAATCCCTACCCCAAATAGGCTGATAAGCAGCGACTAATCTAAGGCCCTGGAGGGTGACTGCTGTCACCCTCTCTCCTAACCATTTCCTCTGACCCTCCCTCTTCCAACTATCTAAAGCTTCCCCTCTAAGAATTATCCCTGACTTCCTACCGTGAACTAAAGCTATTTGGTCCCTATCATCTCCTAGCCAAATTACCCCCTCCTGGTCTGAGTTAAGCTCAGAAACCAGGACCATCTCCCATCCCCGTCTAACTGTAAAATGTATTAGTAGGACAGTTGGGTTCAACATTGTTAGAGGTAACTGTTGTCTTCACGGGTTCTGCATAGCGTAACTTAATTTGTACACCTCTAATATGGAAATAGCACTTGCCATAGACATGTATCAGAACAAGTCGACTATGAGTGGCTTTAATTTTCTGGGCCGGTGGACACCCGTGAGGTGGGCCAACGTCAGGCCTGTGCTGGTCCAATACATCGAGATCAGCAATACAACGTTGGCCCAAAGTTTCGTTCTGTATTGGGCCGACATCGGCCCAACATTGTAATGTTCACTGGGTATAATACAATAGACATATAGTAATTACTGTAAAAATGAATGTCCACTCAACCATCATCAATTCATCATCATCATCATCATCATCAGTACGTTGTGTGTAGGATTGCCTTTTCTGCGGCTCCAGCTCATTATCCTATTCTGCTTCCTCTATTCTTGCTAGCTCTCTTCCTTCACATGCTCACTAAAACAGTGATATTTCTCTGCCTCTCCTTCTCCTCAAACAAAAACACCTCCATGATTTCCTCCTCTCTCTCTCTCAACCCTCGGTCGCTGCAGGTCAACTACCTACACTCTCTCCAATTGCAAAGCTCCACACTCCATCAGAATATGTTTCAGTTCTTCCACCTCTCCCCCTCCACACATCTGATACATCCTCTCCTCTTCCGCTCTTCTCCTGTCTCCCAGCTCCACAGACAGTTCGTCCTCGTACCGAACTACAATCTCGAACCCTCTCCTCCTTCATTAACCTCCTCTCTCATTTCCGTCTTGCTTCATCGGTATAGCCACAGTGTTCTCTTCTCGTCCAGCTCCGTCCTCCACTCTATTTCCACTCTCTCTGCGAATCTCCTTCTCAATTCTCCTCTGCTCATCGTCATCACCGCATCCACCTCAATATGCGCACACTCATAGTATTTTTCAGCTCTCTTCCAACATCCTGCTCGACTCACTCTCATCTCTCCGATCACTCTCTTCACAAACTCACTCCCTCCCTGCATCTTCCCCCTCAGGTATTGTAGCCTTGATCTCATCATCTCAACACTCTACTTACTCCAACCTCTTAATGACCCAGTAAACATAACAATGTTGAGCCAACGTTGGCCCAATTCAGAACGAAACGTTGGCCCACCTCACGGTTGTCCACCGGTCCAGAACATTATAACCACGTGTAAACGACTTCCCTATAAACAACGGTCTATCGATTCGATATCTTCTTATGTCGAATTCAAAACTAGAACAGCGGGTATCTAAATTTATTAATTAATTTTAATCGAATCTATGTATGAAGAAACCTTGAAATCGACATCATCAATCTCCTTCTATTTTATATGTCGAATCGATATTTAATCTAATACATCGAAAATTAGTAAAGAAATCGATAGATACAGCAAAACCTCGTAGTAGACCAGAGTTACGTTCCAAATTTGTTTGGTCTTGTAAGAAACTCACTTTATTAGTTTCCTACTAAGACCAAAATCGTTTTCTTTAAAAGTGAAGCGGTGACTTTAATATTTCGATAGCTCTATTTGTTTATTATAACTTTAATGCCAAATTAATGGTGACTAACATACCAATTTTGAAAGAAAACACATTTAGAAACAGTATGATTTTCTTTTGTTTCATTGAAATTAACAAAATATTTTTTTCAATTAAATTATCATTTTATGAAATTATAGTAGTCGTCACTGTATCTAGTTTTCTGTAATTTTTCACATCAATTTTTTTTAGCACAAATTCTGCCATTAAATGTGAAACCGATTCTGCCTTATGTTTTATCCTAAAAACAGCATAAATAAATATAATACATACATCATCCAAATTAGAGATTTATCTTTAAAACAGTATTGTAATAATTATCACTCCTTGAAATATTTACACTAGAATAACCGTCAGGTGTCAAAAACCGTGTTTTGTCTAGTACGAGGTTTTTTCCAGTCTACTAGGAGGCTGGTCTAATGCGAGGTTTTGCTGTATAGATAAACGATGCATAAATCTAGATATAAAAATGTTGCCTATACGATGCGTGTAAAAAGTTATAGAAAAGCTGTTGTGAGTCTCATATTTTCTGTCGTCTGTTATAGTCATACAAAATACAGTGAAACTCTTGACTTATGTAATTTTGGTTTCTTCATAACTCAGAGCCACTTCATAGCTCAGGGACACCGATTGTTTTCTATGATTAAAATATTGAAGAAAACTACGGTCTTTCAGTGAAAACTAGGACGAAATTCATGACGTATATCGTTTTCTATAATTGAAACGTAGAAAATACTTCATAACTCCGCGGTGCATTTCATAACTCAGGTTCGTCATTACTCAAGTGCTTCATAACGAAAAACTTCATAACTTAATTTTTACTTAATTTGGTATCCATGATATAAATACGTACCAATTATGATACCAATAAAAATAAAAATTTAGAAATAAAAATAAATACCGAATTAATTGTTCTACGTAAAATGCGGAACCCATATCCGATAACTTAAGCTTTCACCTAGTGCCAAAAGCTGCAAATGTGACGATTCAAAATTCAATGATTCACAATATAGATAACTAAACTTAGAGTGGTTAATCGAACTCATTTAATCTATATATAATAATTATTATTTAGTTTTTATTTTAATTGGTATCATGCCTTCAGTTATTATATTACTAATTAAATAGTAGTTATTAGTTTAATATAAATGCCTATTATATTTTCCTTTACCTCGTGTTCGAAAATATACACCCTAATAATAACTTGGAACATATACCCTTCTACTAAAAATATTTCACAGAGAACAATTTCTTGTTTGTTCTATGAAACACAATTAGGCTATATACTTTAAAATATCAAACTGTAAATACTCACCTATATATACTGAATGAAAATTAATCTATGGTCAAATTTTAATTAATTCATTAATTACTTTGAACTTTCATCACAGAGCTTTCATCTTTATTCTAAGTCGTAGCCTCGAAATGTTTTCTTTAATTTGAACTCTTAGAGAATGAAGTTTTTAAGGAGTTACAATTCTATAAGAATTTGACCATCTTATTATGTACCTACAATTTGTAATAAGAATAAGTTGTGATTTTATCATTTTGGTTATAAAAGCGGTGCTTGCCTTTGTTGTTATATTTACTTTGAATATCTCTATAAGTATCTCCGAGTCGTTTAATATCAAAAATTTCTTCAGTGAAATGCATCCACGGTGGCACAGTGACAGAGGTACAGGTGATTGCAAGATAGCCTGCTGCAGGTTCGATACCCAGACACAGCACTTCATTTCTTTCCATATAATTTGTATATAACTTTATGTAACATTAATTAAATTGATATGCATCTAACCTAAGTACATTATATTCAATATAATAAGAAAATTCAATTTTTTTTTTAATTTTTTATTGGATACGAGTGGATATCGTTTTGAAGCATATTAGATATATAGTTAGGCGTTAGTTCGATACAGATTCCCTATGGTAGTAGCAAAGGTTTGCTTCTATTCAACGCATAATTTGTGACTTTTCATCTCGAAATATACGTATTTTCGATGCCGTCTAGTGGTGCACAGCATCTTCGAATCGATGCCAGATAGCGGATTTTAGCTCTATTTTCAACATCATTTCGAGAAAAGTCTGGAATCGAGATGACTTTATATCGATGCCGCAGTGTTTATTGGGTTATTGGTACCGGTAATACTTAAAGGTCCCCTCCAAGCAAATTTTTTTATTGTTTGAATCAACGAGGCTAATGTTTCTTATCATTTTACTGCAAACCCCATAAAATTTGATAGCATATTTTTGATTTTATATGCTTTTAAAGATTTTTATAATCCAAACTCTACAAAACCTAATTTACTTCCGACTTTCTAATTTTCAGTCTGAAGAAGAAGAATGTACACCATTTGTTTTGATTGTCAACTAGGTATTTGGTTTAATAATTCTATTTATTATTCGTTTAAAGGTTCAAATTTGGATTAACTAATAATAGAAACGTTTATATACTATTAGAAACTATTATTATCTTAAAAGAAGGCCAAAAACGCTTTGTTAGTTTAAAAATCTAAAATTGAAATCAAAACAAAGAGTGTACAATCTTCTTTCTCAGCGTCAGGTTGGAGATTCGCTCGATTGTTGATCACAGAGTATTAAAAAACTTTAAAAGCAAATAATAACATATATACAGAACCGAATTGTATGCGGTTTTCGGAATAATGATCGTAAACCTTAGTTCTTTAATATTATGTAATAAACTCATTTTTTTTCCCGGAGCCTGGAGAGGACCTTTAACATTACCGATGTCATGTATGTCTACAGCCAGTACTAATTTCATAAGAGGTGTATTAATTCACATGAAGGGAACAGTTATTTCTAAGAATGCAGTAAGTGTCCTACAAATACATTTTGCAGATCAAAATCAGGAGGAAAAATAAATCAGTTGCCAATTCAAACTCAATTCTATATTATCATCTTACTTACCCTGTTTTAACCAAATAATAATATTTTCATTTCAAATTGAATAACAAGTATAATTTTCAAAGTGAATAATTATTTCAAATGGAAAAATAACTTTTGATACTAAATATATGATTTAACTAGCGGCGAAGCTCAATTTTATGAATGAAATGAATAAAGAATTAAATTAATAATTGAAGGGATAACAGACCTATTTATACTAAATTGCCAGAAACGGCTACAATTTCAAAGATATACTTAATTGAGGATATTAAATTAGCTATTTGGTGTGATAAAAGTTGGGAGAGCGTTTGCATCTAACTTCTTGGATTTACTGGCGATAACTGCCAAATAGAACTGGTGGACCAGTATAATAAATTTTCAGGTACATCAAAAAATCACTCGAATGGTTAAAGGTCCACTCCAGGCTCCGGTAAAAAATGAGTTTATTACATAATACCGGGTGGGCCAAAAGTCACTTTACCATTTTAAAATTTTATTACGCAAAAACTATAAAAGGGATACATTCATAGTAAACTGTAAATGAAAGAAAAAAATTAATATTTTTATATAAAAAATATTCAAATGGATTCCATTATTATCCAAGCTGTACCAGTCCTTCCATCATCTTCAAAGAGGTATGGCCCAATGAATTTAGAGATTGATAATCCGCACCAGACAGTTACTTTCTGTGGATGGAATGGCTGTTCATGAACAATTTGGGTATTAACTCTGCTTAAAAATCTACAGTTCTGTTTATTCACGTGTATTATACTGAGATAAATAGGAGATTCATCTGCATTATTGAATGTGATATGAATAATTCGTCAGTTGCCAAATTCATGAATGATTGTACTAATTCTTCTCGCTTTTGGTGGTCTGTGTCCTGTTATTCTGGTATCAACTGAATTTTATAAGAATATAATTGTAGATCCTTCTTTAATATGCACCGTAGTGACGTACAAGACAATCCTATTTGAGTACTATGCTTTCTCGTGGATTTTGTGTTGTCTTCTGTAACACTAAGATTCACACGCTGAATAACTTCAGTGAGAGATGAGTTCGATGTTCCAGTTCGCTCATTGTCAGTACATTTTTTTTGGCCAAGGCAAGAATGCAGGTTTAGATGAACTCTTATTAACATTTCTGATAGAACATCTCCTTACTGAGGATTACTCCAGCAAATGATCCATTTTGTTGAAAGTAATATTCAACAATTGCGGCTCTCTCGTCCATGTTGAACTTAGTCATTTTTAGAGGCTTACGATTTCACACATTAAAAAGTATGTTTGAAATATTTGCAATCTGATGTGGTATAGTGATTTCGGTTTATATACACTAAATTTTAAGTATTCTTCTTCCATTTGCCGTTTGCTAAAGATTTTTATCATTTTTGGTTTGTGCGTAATAAAATTTTAAAATGGTAAAGTGACTTCTGGCCCTCCCAGTATTATAGAACTAAGGTCTACGATCATTATTCCGCAAACCGCTTACAATTCGGTTCAATATATATTTTATTATTTGCTTTTAAAGTTGTTTTAATATACAACTTTAAAATATACAAACCGGTAATAGATATGAAATCCACTTAAATTAGATATCTCATTGAATGTAACTAAATTATTTGACAGTTTAAAAATCTAATTTGTTTCTACCATCAGTATCCAAAACTCTTCACTCTAGTCCGCATCGTTTATTTTCTAATCAGAAATCGTTTATTGCATATCGAAACAACACCAGTAAATAGATATCTATTATATAATTGAATTCCGTTTTAAAATAGATATCTAAAATTTCCTATAATTTATGATCAATTCCGATATCTACCTAAATGAATCGAAACAACACCAGTAATTAGATATATATTATATTACGGAATTCCGTTTTAGAATAGATACCTAAAATTGCATACCATTTATGACGGTGTATAGAATCACCGAATCGGACCGAAACGGACGGAAACGGACAGATTGGGGTCCAAAACGGACCGAATGGGGACTAAGCCGTATCTAATCGGGCGAAACGGAGCTAAGTATTTCATAAAAAACACTTAAATAGTTAGTACTATACATTGGAGAAAAATAATAATATTTAGAATGAGTTATTTAACTGATAATAGCTACCTACTTATGTTGAAAAAAAAAACCAATAGCTACTTTGAATGCTCATATCCAATAAGCCGGATAGCATCTGATACAGATACAAGTAGATTAACCATAAGTACTGATGAAGAAAAGGCCCTGAGGAAAGCCATAAGACACGCCTTCCCAGCTTCTCAATCTATTCTTTGTACAAGACACTTAAAAAATAATGTTGATAACTATTAGATAAATAAAACTGGCTTATCGAAATCACATAGGACTGTACTGTCTGATAAGATATTTGGAAAGACAGGAGTCGCTTCTTCAGATGAAATTTTCATCTTTAACAGACGATGTGAGATGGTTATTCATATATTAGTCTTATATACTAACATTCCTAAATTTGAAAAGTACTTCAATGACAGAATAAAACCACTCATTCTTTCAGATATAGTGGAACCATCAATTAAAGGACTCATTGACATCAACTGGACAAACATTAACTGCGAAAGCATTAATCACGTTATGAAGCAACTAACAAACTGGAAACCTCAATCTCTGACGCAACTAATCAATAAGTTGTGCAACTATATTGTGGGACAATATAAAGACGTGGAACGAGCCATATATTCAATGGGTAATTACGAGTTACACACCAAATACAGGCACTTCAACGTAAACCCCACAGTTTGGGCCAGCAAAACAATAGCACAATGTAAAAGATTCATCAATAAGTTCATGAACTATGCTGGCCCAAACTCTAAAAACTATATCACTTCAACGGACAACAAACTGACTGTTTTGAAAGTACAAAATTGTGGAAAAAAGCCGAATCATAAGAAAAGAAAGCGAACTGAGCGTTCAAAAACAATAACAGTAAAGAAACGTAGGATCTAAAAAGATATCGAGGTAAGCACTGGTATTTTGGACTAATCGCCAAATCGGACAAATCAGTTTATGTTTTTATATTCTATTACTCGGTATTCGTTTCAATGGTGCCATGTAATCAAGGCAAGTGACTTATTATGGTCAGTTCAAAGAAGCAATTGAATAAATAATTCATTATTGAATAATCATATTCATTCACTCAAAGTCCAAGAACTATGATTGATGAGTAACTATTGTGTAAACTTTGTCTTGATCACTCTTGAAATGCTATGTTTTTGAATGCTATGTACACAGCTATACATTTTGTGTTATTACTCATGCATGTACTGTTCATTTTGAAAGGATATGCACCTGCTTTAGTAATTATCACTATATTATTTTTTTTATTAATCTATGTATTAGAATGAAATGGATTGTTTAAAATGGAAAGTAATTCTACGTATATCAATTACTTATAATTTTTATTATTTGTTATATCCTTTTTGTCAGTTACAATAAAAGTTAGGAATAAATAGATACGTTTTATTTTGAATGGATGTATTTACTTTTTTGAATAAACGGATTATATTATTTTGAATGAATACATGTATTATTAATTACACTACCTCAGACAAAAAGATGAATAAAAAAAGGCCTCAGAATTTTTTATTATTCCATATTGATTGCTTATTGCTTAGATTATCTATCAAATCTAACAGAAATAATCAAATATCTCAAGGAATATTAGTCACTAAAACTTATCGATAATATTGGCTTGAAAGTTATTGCTAGATTTTGAATGGTCAGTATAGAAATGACTCAAATGAGATTAGAAATGTTCTTTTGTATAGTGATCAAATATTAGTGATTCATATGCGACAACTATGTATTCAAATGCGAGTGTTGTTTATAATTGAGAATCGAAAACATAGGCCTGCAAGATAGCTTCTCACGATATGAAATCGATTTAACTGTTGTATAAAAAGATTGATAAACAATTATGTGCTCACTGAAATCACATTTGAATATTTAATATTAGCTACTACACCAAAGCAAAGAATGATATAGACATTGATATAATTCTAAATCTAACTGATAAAATCTTATTATATTATAGATTGAAAATCTTACTATAATATAGATTAGGAAAATAATAAAAAAACATTGATTTAACACCTGATATTGATCGAGTATTACCTAATTATTTATTTGACTTAACTTTGACGGTATTTAATTAAACTATTGATCACCGATCACTACAAAGTAAAAAATAGGTTAACAATCTACACTTAATTTGTTGATTATGATGATACCAGCCAATATTATTAATAAAAATTCATGGAATAGTTGAAATTGTGTTTCATACGACTTTGAAAATTTGAAACAGTTCGATAATAATTTCAACTCTATTGGCAACTATATATTTCTCTAACAAATTTCTAACAAGAAGGTAATTAAGTTCTTTGCTGGTATAAATTACGGCAATCTTCAATTGATTACATGATTTATAATTCAGATTGCATGTGAAATAAAGATACAAAGTTAAACCTAATCGAGTTCACTAATAAGATAGTAGCTATAGAAATGCGAGCAAACAATGATTATAAATCGCAACGTTTATCGTAGTGTGCCACCTGGTGGTAACGGACGGTACCATTTTCTTATTGCAGCCAAGAAGAGGTAATATTCGCACTCTTAAAAGCTTTTCATTTTTCAGTAACGAAAAATCATAATGATAATGAAAATAATTTTTAGAATAATAATCTGAAAGAAAGCATAAGTTATTGAATATACTACTCTGATGTTCTTTAATGTTTGTAATATTCGAGAGGGAAATGGGATTAAAATAGATATGAACAGATTAAAAAATAAAACAGATAACAACGAGTGGAAATATGAATAGAAAAATTGGATAATAATAGACTTATTGGAATAAAATGAGAATTAAAATAGACTACCACAACAAGTGCGTGATTAAAAGATGTCATACATAGGTAGGACTGGTAGGTACCCAGCAGGGAAACAAACTTGTATGCGCGCACTGGAGATTTTCAATTTAAAAAAATACAGATTAAAAAAAAATATTATTGATGATATATTGGGCTAAAGTATGTACCTAGTATTCCCTCCTAAACTGTGCAGAAACAATGAATTGTTCACTAGACGCTGCTACGTCTAGAACACAGTATTTAAAGGTCCTCTCCAGGCTCCGGGAAAAAAATGAGTTTGTTGCATAATATTGTAGAACTAAGGTCTGCCATCAATATTCTGCAAACCGCATATAATTCGGTTCAGTATATATTTTATTATTTGTTTTTAAAGTTTTTTAGTACTCTGTGACCAACAATTGAGCGAATCACTAATCTGATGCTCAAGAAGAAGATTGTACACTCTTTGTTTTGATTGTAAATTTGAATTTTATAAACAAACCATGCGTTTTCAGCCTTTATTTTAGAAATTAATTGTTTCCTAAAGTATATAAACGTTTCTATTATAAGTTCATTCAATTATATATCTTTACACGAATATTAAATGGATTTATTAAACCAAATACCTGGTTGACAATCAAAACAAATGGTGTACATTCTTTTTCTTCAGGCTGAAAATTTCTTAAATTAGTAAGTCGGACGTAAAATATGTTTTGTCGAGTTTTGATTATAAATTTTTTTAAAGCATATAAAATTAAAAATATGCTACCAAATTCGATGCGGTTTGCAGCAAAATGATAAGAAACATTAGCCTCGTTGAATAAGGCAATAAAAATATTTGCTTGGAGGGGACCTTCAAAGACTCAAATATTTTGACTCGAACTATTTTGACTCGAACTATTTTGACTCGAACTATTTTGACTCGAACTATTTTGACTCGAACTATTTTGACTCGAACTATTTTGACTCGAACTATTTTGACTCGAACTATTTTGACTCGAACTATTTTGACTCGAACTATTTTGACTCGAACTATTTTGACTCAAATATTTTGACTTAAATATTTTGTCTCAAATATTTTGATTCAAATATTTTGACTCAAAAATGTTGACTCAAGTATCAATATCGGATGGATATGTGGTGGCGTGATAGAAACGTGCGGCACGTTGCTTAGTGAAAAACAAACAGAAATTATAAATTGGCGTGACGATATCAATTTTACCTATAGTTCAATATCGGATGGAAATATGTGTTGGCGTGATAGAAACGTGCGTCACGCTGCTTAGTGAAAAGATAACAGAAAATATAAATTGGCGTGACGATATCAATTGTATAGTTTAATATCGCATGGTATTATGTGTTGGCGTGATAAAAATGTGCGCCACGTTACTTAGTACAACGATACCTAAAAATATAAATTAGCGTGACGATATTAATTGTATAGTTTAATATCGAATGGATGTATTGGCGTGATAGAAACGTGCGGCGTACGCTGCTTAGTGAAAAGATAACAGAAATTATCGATTAGCGTGACGATATCATAGTTTAATTTTTAACGGAATTATATGTTGGCGTGATAGAAACATGCGGCACTTTTCCTAGTGAAAAGATAACAGAAATTTTAAATTAGTAAGACATTATCAATTGTATATTTTAGAGGTTTTAAAATTGTGGTCTTTGCCCTCAAAGTGGTCTTGCTTGGAGCATGGAAATAATAACACATTGATCTTGTATCTGTGATACTGGTAATTCCTTTATTAAAAACAGCACAGTTATCATTAGGGTTGTGACAATATGCGTTTAAAATCATAGATTCTGAAAATATTATAGATTGAGAGAAATATAGAGTATTGAATTGTACTAAATCAGCGGTATTCGATACCATTACATTTCGTTTTATCTATGCTATTACAATTTTAAATGAATATTGTCACAACCCTAATTATCATCTACTCTTCTTCCAGTTGAGCAGCACTAATGTGAGAGATCACTGCACGCTACTGATACACTTACTTCTTCAAGTTAAATTATTTTTACAGATTAAGGTTATATATTAATGTTTTTACAAAATATAATCATTGCCATTTCCTTCACATTGTTCAAGCACGCATTAATAAGGTGAACTGCCTTTGGACGATATAATACGTAAAGCCCATATTACACTATGGCGCTCGCCATGGCGATGTTGTCTCTCTCTGCATATATGGCGCTCACCATACTCAAAATTGCTATTACACTAGACGAGTCGATATGGCAGTAATCGTGCATTGAAATTTAGGGAAAATTGAAAAAATTATTATGAAATGAATTGTAACAATAAAATTCGATGTCATCACAAATATATATTCAGTTAATTATCTTTTTGATAGTTGTGTGAAGCAATTCCATGCCTATATATTAAAAAGTTTATTTCCATTGATTGTATGGCCTTAGCCATACAATTGTATCACGCATTAGCCATACAAAGCCTTAAATAACTTGTAAAATGAAACAAAATACTTTTTCCACTACTTTAAATCTCTTTAGCAGGCTTCAGTGACCATTTCATCACCTCTAAAACGGTGGCGGGGTTCGTTCTATCGCGCAGTGAGCGATCACAATTTCGTGGCGCTCGCCAAGACATTTTTCGCTATTATAGAGAAAAGGGGCGGAGTTAGAGAGAAAAATAATAAAACTGTGGCGACCGCCATAGCGAGCGTCACAGTGTAATACGGGCTTAAGGTTAACTATATTATGTTAGTAAGGTTGATATTGTTACGTTAATTTATAAATTTTGTTATCTTTTCACTAAGAAGCGCACCGAACGTTCCTATCAGGCCAACACATAATTCCATCCAACATTAAACTATACAGTTGATATCGTCACGCCAATTTATATTTTCAATTATTGTTGTACTAAGTTGTGTAGCACGTTTCTATCACGTCAACACATAATTCCGTTAAAGATTAAACTATGATATCGTCACGATAATTTATATTTTCAGTTTTTTTCTCTCACTAACTAGCGTGCCTCACGTTTTTATCACGCCAACACATAATTCCATCCAATAACAAACTATAGGTACAATTGATACATCACGCTAATTTATATTTTCAGTTTTTCACTAACTAGCGTGTCGCACGTTTCTATCACGCCAACACATAATTCCATCCAATAGTAAACTATACAATTGATATCGTCACGCTAATTTATAATTTCTGTTATCTTTTAACTAAGCAGCGCGCTGCCGCACGTTTCTATCACGCCAACACATAATTCCATCCAATAGTAAACTATAGAATTGATATCGATCGTCACGCTAATTTATAATTTCTGTTATCTTTTAACTAAGCAGCGTAACGCACGTGTCTATCACGCCAACACATAATTCCATCCGATATTAAACTATACAATTGATATCACCACGCCAATTTACATTTTGAATTATCGTTGTATTAAGTTGTGTGACGCACGTTTCTATCACGCTAACGGTGCTAGGACAATTGCCACCCGCGGACATGTATTGCCACCCACGGACAACTGCCACCCACGGACAATTGCCACCCGGACAATTGCCACCCCCGGACAATTGCCACCCCCGGACAATTGCCACTCCTGGACAATTGCCACCAAAATAATTAATATTATTGTTGTACGATTAATTATTAATTATATACATTATAAGAAAAAGAAAAATATATTATTTGGTTTCTGAATGTGCTTTTTAAATCTTATATTTTTTTAATTCTTATGTTATCGAATACTTTATACCACTTCTTTAGAACGATTCAAAACTGTTTATTTCCCTTCGTCTATAACATTTTCAGATTTTACACTAATAGATTTTCTTAAACACCACGCATCTACAATTTTAAGCCAATTAACTTTTTCACAGATTATTAGTTAATTTGAAACTGCACTAACTTATCACATAGGTCTGTACGGGATGACTGCTTACATGCCAATGAGCATCTCAACTCATAGATATCCTAGAATATGGATATTTGTTTATTAATGATAGTATTGATAAAGGGAGATATTTTTAATTTACTAAAGACATGATCAATTGAATAATGGAAATAATTCGTATAAAACCAACATATATAATTTACTATATCAACTACGGGAATAATTAATTTTATTAAAAAGATATTAAATGTGAAATTAATTTTTTTTATCCTATAATGTATACAATTAATAACTAATCGTACGAAAATAATATACATATTTTATCACCATTTTTGAAGTTAAGAGGCCCGATAATAAATATTTGGGTGGTAATTGTCCGGGGGTGGCAATTGTCCGGGTGGCAATTGTCCGGGGGTGGCAATTGTCCGGGGGTGGCAATTGTCCGGTCACGCACGCTAACACATGATACCTATTGTTCCGCCTCACAGCAGTGACACTCATGCAAATGATATAACTACTCTAAAAGTTACTATATCATGCTCATGCATTCCACAGTACAGAGAATATATAGTATCCCAGAGCTACACTGCGACCAGAATTATTAGTCCAAAGAGTTTTTTGCCCATAACTCTAAAACCGTTTGCGGAAAATTTCCGAAATTTCAACCATAGGTGTAGAAGAGTATGAGACACGTTCTAACTAATTTTCAAAGTTGTACTCTTCTTTGTTTTGAATTTATTTAATATTTCCTTTTTGCAGGTGACCATAATTATTAGTCCAGTACATAATTTTTATTTAATTAGTTGAAAATGGGGCGTGGAAAGGACCTTTCAGAGCAAGAAAAAAACCTTTTCATCAAGTTAACAGCTAAGAAGAAGCCTCAAGCTGAAATAGCTGCACAAATTGGACGCCATGTAAAAACCATCAAGCGTTTTTTGGAAAATCCGAAAATTCGTAAAGAACGCAAGGATAAAGGCAAATTGAGGAAACTATCAGAAAGGGATGTGCGCCGCCTGAAGGCTACATTGAAGAAGAACCCTGGTTCAACAAGCAAGGACATTTTTTCCGCTTCCGGGGTTGCAGATGTGTCTAAATCGACCCGCAATTCAGTTCTTGGAAAATTTGCTAAACAAAAAAAAGCCACTATAACTCCTCCTCTCACCCCAAAACACAAAGAGAGACGTCTAGATTGGGCCAAGAGATATATGAGAACCTCTCCAAAGCTTATATTATTCACTGACGAATGTAGAGCAACTTTGGATGGCCCTGATGGATGGTCCAAAGGATGGGTGTTTGGGGATGACCCTTCCCAAATGCGTTTGCGACGTCAGCAAGGTGGTGGAGGGGTGATGTTTTGGGCGGGAATTATAGGGGATGTACTCATTGGTCCTGTGAAGGTGCAAGAAGGTGTTAAACTCGATTCTAAGCGCTACTGTGAGTTCATTGATTCTGCTCTTTCAGACTGGTTAGATGACCTGCCTTTGGAACAACGCCGTAAAATCATATTATGCAAGATAATGCTCCGTCGCATGCAGCAAAGAAAACCAAAGAGTTCTTGCACTCACTGGGCTTCAAGAATAACACCCTGATGGACTGGCCTGCCTGCTCACCCGATTTAAATCCCATTGAAAATTTATGGGCCATCATCAAAAGAAGTGTTTACAGCAATGGGAAGCAGTATTCATCAAAAAATGATCTCTGGGCTGCCATACAGAATGCTGCGAAGGCTGTGGATCCTTCTACTATCAAAAAACTAACAGATTCTGTCACTGAACGAATGTTTCAAGTCATAAAATCCTAAGGATCTCACATTGGGAAATAATCATGATTTCTGCCCTATTAAATTCACTATTGACTACTTTCTTGTGTTTACAAAGTGTATTTGTATTTGTTATTTGATGTTAAAAGTTTTGTTATTTAAAAAATTCGTTTATTTTTCCTTGTAACAAATTTATAAAGAAACGAAAAAATCGGGACTAATAATTCTGGTCACCTGAAAAATGGAAATATTAAATAAATTCAAAATTAAAAAGAGTTAACCTTCGTATAATGACACGAATGTTTCTCATATTCTTCTATACTTATAGTGAAAATTTCGTAAATTTACCGCTGCCCGTTTTTGAGATATAGTCAATAAACACTTAGGACTAATAATTCTGGTCGCAGTGTATAGGGGGGATATTACGCGTGTCCCGGTAGGCTGTGACGTCACATGTCAACAATGGTGCGTACGTTCGTACGTACAGTACAATCACAAAAGATGGCTGCAACACACCCAACTTTTGTTAAATAACGTTTTCGGTGATATTTTTTTAAATTCCACATTACCGCATGTTATTATCCAATCTTTATAGTCATACGGACGAAAATTAAAAAATGACTGTTGATGAAATTGCTACTGGTGTTTTTACACCCAAAACAGTAACAAATTTTTAGTCTTGAAGAAGACGATTTATTCAAGATAATTAGATCATTAGTCAGATCGGTCGCGTTGGCCGCCATCTTAATTCTCTATTCCACGCAATGGTATATTAACTACAAGGTAGAGTATTGCGCAGGTTCATATCAAGATGATTACAGTTTTGTTGTGAAAGACGCTGGCTGGTGTGCGGCCATGTGCCCCATGATAATTATTTTTACATAGAAACAAGGTCTGTTATTCATTCTTTTTCGAATAAAATGCCTTTCAACTTGTTTTTTTGGACTAAACTGGCTGTATTCATCATTGTGAAAACTTTTCATACATTTTTTAGGAAGGTTTAATACGGAAAAACGTATTGTTTTCTTTCAAAGTACGTTTATGTAAGAGCTGTCGATCCTGTCTCTTCTTATCCTGTCTATTTCTTCCTAATTCCTACATTTTTAGAAAACCTAAATAATTTAATCAGAACAATTACACTTTTTTCATTGCATCAGCACACAGCACAAACAACCACGGCAAAAAATTTTATATACAAATAACTAATTAAGTAGCTGTATCTATTATTGCAGGGGCACACGACCGTGTGTTCGTATGTGCGTATTTGTTTATGCGCAGAGGAATCTAAAATTCGTATCAAGGCGTAGCATACCTTGTTAAGTTAATATACCTTGATTCCACGTGACCCACAGCAATTCTGTTTACTATGACGTGACCTCTTGCTTACATACAAGACGTCACAGCCTACCCAGAATAAATTTGAATAATACATGTAACTGGGGTACTATACTATTCTGTTTACTATGTGCATTCGCTCCTGCAGTGATCACTCTTTTTGTGTGCCACTGCCTTACTCAAAAAGTGTGTGTCAAGTGCTCTGAACACGCAGCAGTGGCACACATGTGTGCCCGTGTAAATGCCCCTTAAAGTATATTATCCTTGCGATAAACCGTTATGATCAAAGTCTCCAATTAACATTTTACTCTGTTTTATATTTCGTACTAAAATTTAAATATTCCAGCAATATCAGTGACTAACATATCCTATATTAGGACTACAATTATTTTTTGCTGAATTTTTGTGGCTTAACTAAATCCATTCTGCAAAATATGGGACATTATTAACATTTTCTGTGCGAACAATACTTAATTTCCTCCTATATTTATATGTAGGAGGAACAGAACAGAAGCCAAATTAGAGGATTTCTTGGAGAACACTTTACTTCCTACCTAGTTCCTGCAGTCTGGGCTTAAGCATCAAACAGGAAAATGTTGGTAGATCATCAACAAAAGTATTCTTCAAGAAATCGTATAGGTATGTTACAATCTATTCTCTGAAAATTACATGTAAATATTAAAATATACATTACCTATACGGTATAGCTAGGCTTACCTGGCTAGAGGCCTAGAGCCCAGAACTGGAAGGAAATTCACTGCACCAAATAGGTACATACTGGTCTTTACTCTTTTCATCAGTTCCTATCTAAAAGCTGAGCGATCCACCACAGTACAGCCTATCATAGTACATTCTATCAAATGGTATCAACATAAATGGCTGCTAGTGCTATGCAATTTTTTGTATGATTGCATCCACTAGTAGTTTGTTGTACTGCACACTTCATGATTGTTTAATGATCTGGCAAGTGGCAGGGAGGGGGGGGGGGTTCTAACTGATAGGATTTTACTTACACCTCAGATGATACGTATCTAAAAGCTGAGCGGCGCACACCAGGACGGCGCACCAGATTACGGCGCACCACTGTACATTCTATTAGATAGGTAATTTGAATACAGATTAATGATAAATGGAGTGAATTTGATAGGTACCTAATTGTCGTATCAAATTCATGTCTGACGCCTGACGGTACCTGAATCCAATGTTTATACTACACAGTTTAATTATTCGATTGAGATGTTTAATTTGGAATAGAAAATAAAATTCATCATAGAAAACTGTAATTGTAATTTTATGGGGTAACTATTGTAAACTTTCAGTCTGAGGTGTAAATAAAAACTTATCAGTTAGCCGTTAGGTAGATATATAGGGGGGCGTGCCGCCCCCCGAACCCCCCTGCCAGGTCATTAAACAATCATGAAGTGTGCAGAACAACAAACTAGCGGATACAACACACTACATAACAGTTTTTCACATTGAGGTCATTAATAGAAAGTACAGTGGTGCGCCGTATTGTAGTGCGCCGTAATGTGGTGCGCCGCTCAGCTTTTAGATACTTATGCCTCAGATTGAAAGTTTATACCTAATTGTTACCCCATAAAATTATTTCAGTTTTCTATGATAATTTTTTTTTCTTCCAAATTAAACATCTCACGGCTCAATCAAATTATCAAAGAATTAAACTGGGTTGTATTCTATAAACATTAGATTCAGGTCAAATCAAATCATGAAATTTGATAAAACAATTTTCAGATTCGCCCCATAATTCATCATTCCAATTACTTATTTTATACGTACAGACACAGTCCAGTCTGCCAAAGATACATGAAGTTGTGAAGTTTATCTGGCGAGTATTGAGGCCTTGAATTTAGTCTCCTGAATTATGATTTATACGGCGACAATTTTCTAATTAATTCCTATGTTTATTTGTAATAATTATTGTAGAGTATTTTGAAATTTTTGGCCATTTTTGAGAGAAATTTAAAAATCTTTGGGGAGATATCTGGACTGATTGTTTGTGATATGCAGACTGGCGTAGAGTGGTGCGTGGTTGCGCTGTTCAGCTTTTAGATGCATATTGGTGTTTTCAGATTCAAATTTAGACTGGTGACTTTCCAGTCTGAACCTATTTTGATATGGTGCATAAAAACAAGCGAGGCACTGCAGTCTGCATTCATATGTAGCTCTCACACCCGCATTTGGCTGTAACAGGTACATTTGACCTCTTCAACTTTTTTATATGGGCAGCTATGAAGTTTAATATGATTTTTGAACTATACTATTACCGATAATGTCCAGTTAAAATATCGTCAATTAACTTTAATTGAAATTTGAATTAGTAATAAGCAAAATAAACTTCAAAAAATGATGTACCTGAGACACCCGATCGGTTGTCGAAGGTACATTTGCAGTTTCTTTCTGATAAATATATTGAGGAGCGTGCCACCCCTGAACTCCTCTGCGGCTGCCAGGTCACTAGTCTGCAAAGTGTGTCAAATCTGTCTCCAAGATTTTATTTTGAGGACAATTTGTCTCCTAAGATTTAGATTTTCAAATCTGTCACCAAAATGACCAGAATTCTCTAAAATGTCTCCAATAATAACATGTAAACAGAAATAGTTAGGAATTTGTCTCCAAGATCTTGCAAAGATATTTTTTCCCTGGAAAAATGTCTCCTAAGATCTTTGGTGACATGGACAGTTAGAGGCCAAATGTACATGTGATACCAGAATGCGGGTGTGAGAACTGCATATGAATGCAGTACCTTATTGTTAAATACCCACCGACTTTATCAAAAACTTAAAAAGCTGAGACATCCATCAACATTTTTATAATAATTTTGTTGTTCCACCAACATTTTCTCAATGGACTATGGAGTCACCAAAAATTAATGATAACATACAAATAAATTGCTAAAAATCTACCTACAGCCCAAGTAAAATAGTATGTCTCATAAATTCTCCATTTCTCTCCAAAAATAACCTAGTTTCTCTCCAAAATGATCAAAGATATATCTCTACATTTGTAATTAAAGGGATTAACAAAACGTCAAACTGTCCATTAAAATGGTGAGTTTGGACATGCTTCATTACCTCGCTGACGGCGACAAGGCCAGTAGATTTTTCCCAGTCAGCAGAAACTGGTAGTGTTCGTAGAGAGATCTCTTTCTCTTCAAAGTAAAATTAATGTAAATATAGAGATTAATTCATAATTTTTTTTAATTATTGTAAATATAGGAATTAATTCTTAAATTGTTCATTTAGAATATCCCAAATATCTCTCATATTCTGTAGACTGGGATTTTTTTTACCATATAATACAGTCTGGGACTGACTTTGGGAAGATGAAATGAGCTGTAGTAAGTAAATTACATGTCAATTGCTATCAAAGCCAGACAAAGCATGCCTGCGAGACAGTCCAGTCTGCAAATCCATGAAGTTGTGAAGTTTTTATCCTGCGACTATTGTGGCCATGAAATTTTTCTGAATTATCTGGTGATAATTTCCAATTAATTCCCATGTTTACATGTAATTTTACTGGAGAGTATTTTGAGATTTTTAGCCCTTTTGGAGAGAATTTTGAAAATCTTTGGAGACAAATTGACCCAAAAATTAACTATCTGGAGACTGATTGTGCATTCTTTGCAGGCAGCTGCCAGTCTGCAAAGCGTGTCCATTTTGCCAAAGATCTTTTGGAGATATTTTTGAAGAAAAATTATCTCAGCAAGATCACGGAGACAGTTTTTTAATTCATTCCTATGTTTGCATGTAATTATTTAAGACATTTTTAGAGAATTCTAGTTATTTTGAAGATAGATTTGAAAATCTTAGACAAATTGTGTTTAAAATATAGTCTTAGTGACAGATTTGATATACTTAGGTTGGTATGCCTGCAGCCTCAGCCTATGAAGCTATTACCTAGTCCTATGTATTAATGCTGTAATAATGAAATTACTGTTTTATCATGAAAAACTTCATCTGGTTCCTACTTTCCTCCATGAGTCCTGGGAGCCTAATAAGTACTTTTACTTTAAAATATCTTCTATGTTACAGAGTTGCTATGTCAGTTAATGACAATTAATTGGCTTACATTTCAAAAGGTCCAAACTCAAATATGTCTTATTGGCTTGAAATTTTGAATTCTTTAAAAATGAGCCAACATTGACATGGCTCAGATTTTTTTTAATTTGGCTCAGAATTGGATTACAGGAATATCTTGTATGTGGTGTCACCTAGAGACCACTCCATTCTTTTACACTGATGATTTCCTGCCAAGCAACCACACTTTGAAATTGGGTTGGCTAGGTGCTACTCCCTACTGTGATACTCCTTAGTATTGAGTTTGGTGTGGTGGCAGTTAAGATCAGATAGCTATATAACTTTTAAGCATTCAAATTCTACAATCAAATATTTAAATATCTACCAAATAACTATTTTTGTCTGATGTAAATTTTTCACTAAATTCCTAGGCATTTAATATTTTAACATAGTAAGGATTGCTCCCTGTAATTTACTTGTTCAAAATTAAAATAGGGGTAAATTTTCATTTTCTTGACATTCGCCAAGAAATTTTCAGAATAATCACCAATTCTTGAACCTTCAGTTGGTTAAAACTTTTAGACAATGCACAGAATCTTGTCAAGGTTCTCTGGAATTTGGAAAATAAGCAGAAAAACACTTCATAATTTTCTGTTGTCTCATCTCTGTCATTGAAAAATTAGCTAATTTAAATGGGAATCAATACCTTAAATCTTGCAATAGTTGTAAGAAGATTAATTTTCTGATCAAAATGAGCAGTAGATATTCATGCAATTTTTACTTGAAATTATGGAATATCTACAAATTGGAGCCTGTAACCTGAGTAATTAAATGTTACTATGTTATTCTAGTTCTTTTTGTAACTGAATTTAAATTAGTATCTAGTCCTTCATGTGCAGACTGCATATACCTACATATAATATATTTTTTAATAATTTGTAAAGCTAATTTATACTGGGTTTGAATATATTGCAATATATTACCCCAATGTCCCACAAGCTGCAATACTCCGCATATTTAATTTAAAGAAATTGTAGTTATATTTAAAGCTTCTTTGATCTAAATTACTGTAATAACTTTTGTGTCTGACTTCAGACAGTATAGGAACTGGTAAATTGTTCTCCAAGATATCCTCTAGTTTGATTTTAGTCTTTTAGTTCTCTGTGTAATACAATTGATGCAAGTAAAAGAAGGAATTAAGTATTGTTCATGCAGAAAATGTAAAATTGCCCCATATTCTGTAGACTGGACTCCACCCATGATTTGATCATTTGATGAGCTGGTGTCAACTAACATCAACCAAAATTTAAGAGAATTTAATTGAGTTTTCAGCAACTTGGTTGATTGACATGATTTATCAACATTTTTCCAACTTTACCTTCCAAAATTTAAAATTTATATTTAGCTTGTGTTTAATCTTGAATAAATTCCTATGTTTACATATTAATTTTAGTGTGAAATTAGCCATGAAAAAATATATATATATATATTTGCCTCTGGGAATAGTATGGGCTAAAGCCATTTCAAATGTCTTTCATCAATTGGTTTGGTTTCATATTCAGTGATTTATATTTGACTGATTTTTAATAAATTTCTTTGAATTTCTTACACTAGGTATAGAAATTAGGAATAAGATAGAAATAAAATAGCTTATCAATTACCTATTATTCACTCAGAGCTCAGCCACTCTCCACTAAGTAACTGAAAGTGTTCAGAAATATTAACCAACTGACTAGAGATTTCTAATCGTTTTTTCTCTCTATCCAGTGTTTCATTTTTCTATCAAAAATTCAAATACTACCATATTTTCTTTTTAATTTACTATTGATATATGATTGAAAATTGGAAGATGGTCTTCAAACTTCATGTTGCTATTATCCATTCTCCAAGAATGATAAATCCACTTTGACTTCAAATTGGTATGTTGGGCATTCCATGACAAGTGGTCTAATAAATAATTGAATATGAAATTTAACACCAAAACTGCTCATATTTGCATGAAAATTGATAGTAAGGGTGTTTGTGCCCAAAAAGGTCGATTTTTGAGAATCTCGGCTCTCTAGCTCTTATTGGTCAAAAGTTATGACCTTGTGAACTTTCGAAAAAAAGATCAAAATGAATTTACCTCACCATTTTTGAAAGGTCATAACTTTCTTATTATTAGTCCTTGAATAAAAAATGTTGCATGTTTTTTTTTCAGAATGAGCTAGCCAATCTTCCTTGGCATATTTTTTTTTATTATTTTAACTTTTTAAATGAAAAAGGGCATTTACCCTCTATGACTTTGACCTTTGCCCTCAAGAGCTCCACCTGACAATAAAATTATTAAAACAAAATATGTAGATGGATTTCTGTGCTATAGTTTGGAAAATTATTATTTACTACTATTAATAGGGAATAATGGATTAGGGATATATTTCGAGAACTAACAGGTGTGTTAGACAAAAAAAATATGAAAGCAAGATAAAAAATGATCCATTAATGTTCAGGCACAAACACCCTTAGTAACAACTTTCATGCAAATCTGAAGGGGTGTGGTGTTAACCCCTGGACCACTTGTCCTTGAATGCCCCTATGGTAACATTAATGGACTGCATTACCTATTAAAGGAGGAGCATTTTTGCTTCCATATGCTTTATTTATTAGTCTCTTTTTCCTTTCTCACTGCTTTTACAAAGGCATTATTATTAGTTCCCTTTTGGCATAAGAGATGGGTTTATTGGTGGTTAAAACATACGTCATACCTTCCTGATCAATAAATATAGTTTTTAATAATTTTAAAGGCAGCTTTAGTTGCAATATTTATCTGACAGATAAATATTTTCTAATTTTAGTAGCAACAATTTGTATCGGTTAAAACTATAAAAACTGTTTAATTTCATTCTTCTTCTAGTAGATCTTTACTTAATGTCTTGCCTGAAACAAAAGCTTAGATGGGATATAAATTAAGGCACCGCTCCAAACTAATCTAAAACTGTTACGGCTATTTAGTTCTAACCAATTTTAACCTATGTATTGTATTATGAAAGATCAGAGTGAACTATCGTGGTGGTTTAGTGCTCTCATTTTTTCGTACCTAACATACAAATTTTTTATTTAAAATATTACATTGTTTAGATATCAGCTAAGAAGTAGATGATTCCCAAACACTTGTTTCAGTTGTAAGGGAATTTTAGTTGAATAAATATATATAATTATACATATTGAAAGGGTTTATATTATAATTTTGAAATATAACTCTATTTTAGTTTTTTCAGTAACAGCAGTATTTATTTTAGAAATATTTTGTTCCATCTGTTCTATAAATGTAGTTTCATCCATCTGATAACTATGGAAAACGATCCAGATTATATACCTAATGAAAAAAGTATTGATTGTGAATCAACCTGCAATGACAATAAGGAATTTTTATTAAATAACCCAAATGCACTTGTTGAAAACACAAAGGCTGAGATTGTTGCAAGTACTCCTCCTGTCTTGCGGAAACGCACTAGGAGTCAAATAAGATTCATTGAAGAGGTATCTTTTGAAGTGGAGTATAGTGGTTTGAATAGTCAATACAAATCGTACCATGCGAGTGCTGAATATCGTGAAATACGGAACAAAAAGTTAACTTGTGGACTTTGCAAGAAGTTATGCAATAGTAGAAGAGAATTGATGGTTCATACAAACTCTCACAAAGACACAAACAACCATTGTCCTGTTTGTTGTAAATTTATTCCTAATAGTCAAGAGAAACTGCTTCATGGCGCGAGTCATACTGAACGCCGAAAATTTATTTGTTCAACTTGTTTGTGTTCTTTCAATACAGAAGAAGAAGTTACCAATCACCAACAATCAGAACATAAGAAATCAATCAACTTGATCATGGAGTGCATGTTCTGCCCTTTCAGCACACGGTCTCAAGATAGATACACTCGACACATGACTCGCTATCACATGGACGGTTGCTCTCAACCCAAATCTAACCCTTTCGACGTGGAGCATGTGAGATCAGTTATTCAAAAGTGGTTGAGCTCTTTCCCTGTTTGTGTACAGGAAGTGAGCTCTACCGGAAAAGATTCTGTTGTTAAGTACTACGACAGTAATGTTAGTATTAGTAGTGCAGAAACTGATGAAATGAATCTAGCTTGCGATGAAACCAAACTCACGGGATTTTCAATGCTGGATGTCACTGCACCATTTGATAATGAATCTTTCAATGATTTGGAGGAGTATCTGGAGAAGACAGACTTCAAGAACCAACCTTTCGATTTTGAGGAATTTAACTCTAGGAATATTTCTCAGTTAAAATCTGATGAATTTTATGTAAACAAGAACGCTTCTAATTCTAAAAGTAAAATTACATTGCAGCATTAATTATAGGAGAGGTTAAAACCGATTGGTAAAACTAAACTGATTCCTAGCTGTGAATTGCCTCTAGATATTCAATAACTGTTCACATAAACTCAGAGATTACTTATAATTTAATTAATGCATACTGATATTCCCTTCCACCTAAAAACTTTGTTATTTTCTTTGTTTATCTTTACTTGTTAGTTTACAATGTGTGTTGTATTTGATTCCAAATAATATAATTTTTGATTTAATTTGCTATGTGTTATCATTTTTCCAATAATGTTATATATTAAAGGCATAAAATAATTTGCTCTTGATAGCTGCACTGATGGGATGAGAATTTCTATAACTTCTTTTTGCTGGGACTAGGAGCACAGCATACCAATGTGTACCTTGTTGCTATGGTTTGTTTAGATGTTTTTCATTAAAACGACGAAAATTTAGTCTTCTCATTAGGCTTAATTTCTGGCGTCAATCATTTACAGTAGCTCCACCATTAATACGTTTTCTTTCAACATTACTGCGATATCCAACTATATTAATTAAAAACCTATATTGCAAATTTGCAGTATTGCCATTGGAATGAGGGATTGAACCAATGGAAATCTTGTGTCGACAGGTTGTGAGTTTGATAAACTTTTTTTCACACTCTTTATATGAAATAATGAAATTAGTTTATTGTATGGAAACTTTTCTTAATATAAATGAAGTTCTCACCTTAGCAAAGTAAATTTAAATCACTTATATGGATGACCTGCCCACGTCATAGCAGATTTATTAATAAATATAGAACGTCGGTGGTAGGTGATTTTGTTCATGGAGCCACTTTCCTTTCTGTATGATTCTTCCAGTCTCTTGTATTTAATTTCCTTTATTTATTTTCATGTTAAATGTAGCCTTAATGAATTTTTTTACAAACTCTTATTGCTAATTCTCAGTCTGCTTACAACTGTCATTAGGTTAAACAGGAAAAAGAAAACCTGCGCTACTGACACAGAGAGGCGGGCACCTAGATTCACTAAATATAAATTGGTCTATTCCAAATTCTTCATAATTCAACAAAAAAAATAGAGGTTACCGGTGCTATGAATTGTTATAGTACCTTTTTTAAATATTTTTTGTAGAACCTACTATAAATATTATAACTATATTAATATCTGCTACGATATTTTAAATTTATCAGTGTGGGGGTTTATCCTTGGTCATGATGATCTTCCTAGTTTTACCATACTCCACTTACTCGTTGAAGGTCCCCTCCACTCTATTTTTTCATTTCTCTATTCATTAAAACCAAGATTACTGATTATTAGGGTTGTGACAATATGCTTTAAGCATAAAAATATAATCTCGAGCATATTTGACATAAAGCATATTCTTTTTATTATAAAGTAATAAAACATTTTCTCTTCAACAATAAATAAATAAAAATTCATGAAACTAATATATTACTCAGTTCAGAGCAAAATTTGCCTAGATACAACTAACTAATATATATTTACAAAAAACAATAGAAAGTAAGTATGTAGGTATTTTAGAAGACTGTTGCCCACCAATACATGCATACTAAAAAGAATATAAAGCATAATTTAAAGGAATATAAAGCATATTTTAGAGCATAAAAGAATATATTTAGAGCATATTTCAAGAGAATATTGTCACAACCCTACTGATTATATAAGTGCAATCCATTTCAAATTTGCTTCTATCGTTTTATTATAATATGTTATTTAAGATTTTTCCCCGTTCTTTCTACTACCCCTCTGAATTTCAAACAAAGAAAAAGTACGCGTGTTCGATAGGCTAACTAGATCCAACAAATTAAAAACGATAACAAAGCTGATTCCAAGATAATGGAACCATATAAAGAATCCAAGTACCTAATTAAGTATTTCTTACTAATAGTTTTCATAAATCATAACATTTTTTCGATTTAGAGAACTGTAAAAACAATTTATTTGAATAGGTATGTACTATGTATATACAAACAAACATACCTACTGAAGTATGCGTGCTTTTTCTTCTAATGAATCTCAGAATGAAAAAAAAAACGAAATGTGAATATTTCTTATATAATTAATTGTGAACAGAATTCTTGATCGATTTAAATCGTGCTTAGTGTAATTTGTTATATAACCTTAGCTCTACAAATTTAAAGCAATTCCAGATTTTTTTAATTTAGAGTAGAGAGGACCTTCAAGAAGTCTTAATATTTTCGTGCTGCTGCTTAACTCATCAATATTGAATAATTTTAAATTAAATTTATTCAACAAACTATTGGACATTAGAATTTGTTTCGATTACTCCAGAAGTTTCAAGATATAAGTGCCTATGTTTAAGTCATATCTTTAATACTGGTTAATAATAATGATGAACGTGTTTGTTCCTCTTGAATTAACAGGTTGTTGTATAGTTTTCCGTCATCGCTTGTCACAAATATGTCAAATGTATCTGGAGAAAACTTCTGCAATATAAATAGTAAATTATTTAATGTAAGAAACTTATATAGGAAATTACAGTAATTTCCAATTTTCCATTAAATTTAGTATTCACCTGAATCATTTCTGGTAAATCTTCTAGTTTCCAAATTTCTGCGTCTTCAAACATAAATTTGAATGCATTTATTATGAAGTTGAGTTTCATTTGGTACCCTTTCTCTGTTTTTTCGCTGTCATTTTCAACAGTTAGCAACCTTTTTACAACAGTTCTAACCATGCTAACATCCTCACGGGCTACTCTCGACCCATAAATTGTATCTGATACGAACTGCTGAAATTTGGATCCATCCGAACTTTCTTGTTCATCGGTAGAAAAAAACTAATAAGAAAGAAAAGTCGTTCATTAGATGCCATACTATATATTGATTTGGACTATTTACAACAAGTCTATAGTTTTAAGCATTCAAATATACTATCATAATTGATGATTATTATATTATATTTAAAATAAAATATAACAAACTTGCCTTTGCCCATTCCATTACGGCATAAAATTCAGTCAAAGTGACAGTAGGAGTTTCTCCAGTCCAGTAGTGAGGACATAATTTGCTCAGTGTGAGTAGGGTGGCGTGAATCAAACACAGAGAAAGAACAGTCTTCTGTAGTAACAAAAAAAAATAACGTCCTCGTCAGTTACTTTGAACTAATTTAAAATCCATAATATTTATGATATAGTTTAATTGGATGTGATTTAATAAAAAGTTAACAAGAACGTGAATGAAATAATGTATAGTAAAATAAGCGACATCGCTCTACCATTTGTGCTAATTGTGAATTTCCTCAGTAGATGGCGCTACAGTTTAGAATTGATTACAAAAAATTTAAATCTGATTTAAAAGAATACAATCACATTCTATTCCATTATTAACATCTATTTATCAACAAGAGAGAAGAAGTTCTTTGAATGTTTACAACAGTTTATAAATTTGACATTTGGTAATTATTCCAACGGCTTTTAAAACCACGATATAATGACTATATATGGTATGATGACTAATTTGACGTGACCACGTCGTGACCGGAAAATCTTACATTGCATTGATTGTAATGTGAATAATATGCTTTGTGGTTAATAACTATTTCATTTTTAATCGTTATGGTTCATTTTTTGCCTATAATTGTAATAATAATAGAAGAATATCCACAGATAAAACTTTTATTATTTGGATATTTTACTTAAATTTATTTTTGGAAAATGGAAAGTCTCCAGTGGACTGGCGACTCTGACCACACTTTGAAATATGGGACTACCTACTTAAACTTAGTCACTACTAACTTTTTTTCTTATCAATTACTAACTAGGCATTGGTTAGATTGTACTTTCATTATTTTACTTCTTAATTGTTCAACAGTTAACTCGCACTGGTTTAGGCTCCTAGATAGTATATGTTTAAGAAATTAAGAACCTATTTCTTATAGATAAGTAAAAGAAGAGAACAATATTAACAAAGCTGACTTATATCCATACATTAAAATTTTAAGTTCAATATCTAATTTTACTATTTATCACACGAAACGCTTATAAATTGAATTCAAACTTCTAGATATTAACATGCAAATACGAGGTACTATGAGCCACTGGGTCACAAACAAAAAATGTGATGTCATATTTTTGCGTCGTCTACTACAGTTACCATACCTACCCTTTATGTTACTGTGTCTTGACTTTTACTAACCTTGTTGACGCATCTCCAAGACTGAGTTCTTTGCACCGCCACTCTTGCTGTCAAAGTTGCCACAGTCTCAAAAGACAATTCATCTTCCAGCCAAACCGTGGAACATTGGCATGTGAGAAATTCAGGTATCTAGAAAAATGAGACTAATTGAATGCATCTGCATCATCTCTCCTGTCTGTCATTCCATAAGAGTTGTACAACCTTTCTAATGAATAAATGTAGTGTTTACCTTTTCACACTCTGTTACAATGAGAATTCTCCCTCGTTTCTTCTTTTCATTTTCTTTACTTGATAACGTAACTTGAGTCTTGAAAGAAAAATTTAATGAAAGAACAATCTTTTATTCACATGTGCAAAAATTGTGCATATATATTAATTAATAATAGAAATGATTAAAACTATATATCTTGTTATTTAGATTTTCATCCAGAGTGTCTAAATATCACATTATCGTCATTTGTTCTTTGTTCGGGTTGGATTAAAAGATCTCAATTTTGTTTATTTCGTTCGTAAGTTCTCTCTACTTTTTATTTTTCTCTTTCAATTTTTTATCACCGACTGACTGGTGGTGAGTGACTTTGTCTTTGAAGTCAATTTCTTGTCTGCACTACTTCAATGTTCTTTTTATTGACATTCATTTCGGCGTTTATTAATACATGTTAAATGTTGACACTAACCCTCACGATGCTATTCAGAGAGATGTACGTCTGTTGGCAGGGAGACATGCACCGGATTACTGTCACTTTCCCTTCTTCTAAGCTAGTAATGACCTTATCCATCCTCTCTGAGTGATTAGTCTGAAGAAAAATTCAATGAATTAATGGTATTAATTGCCTAATTGGATTCAAACCAGATATATAAATAATTATCAATTGTTTATTATTTACTCGAATCTGTTGATGATAACGAATCCACTTTGTTGTGATGATTCACCAACTTTATTGAACTGTACAATTGACTGAACTTTTCAATTAAATTTTAGAGACCTTGTACTAATTTCCAATTAACCTATTGATGTGGTTTGCTATTTTTCATCTCTATGTTATTCCAAAGTATTTAATTATAAACAATATATATTACAATAAAATCTAAAGATGTTTTAACGCAATATGTTCAAGTTTCTGTAATAACAATTGGATTTGTCTACCAATTCTCTCCTGATGATAAATTTTGAATCTAATATCTTGGTAAAAAACATACCAGTGATTTTTTAATAGCTACTTTTAATGAAATTTGAATAAACATTGAACTATTTAATTTTCAAAGGCCTGAACAAATTATATTAAACGCCAAACTCCTCCGTGCATGCGTTTCTGTTCATAACAATTGGTACTAAATCTGTGACAAGGTATAATGATTATTTACATAAACCCCTAATTTCGCAGCGTTTCAATATAGAGTATCTATAAAGTGTCTAAATAAAGCATGCCAAGTGTTAATATAATTAGATAGAGTATGGAAAAGTTGCACTGGGCCTTAAATAAATCAATTTCATGCTATATTTTAACATTACACTACAAAACAGAGATCTTCATTTAAACGAGTGATTTTAAGAATATTTATGATTGCCGTACAAGTTTGTAATTTCTGAAAAAAGTCTAAATACCAGAGGAAAATGTTGCTGCAAGAAGATACAAACCTTACAGAGAAAAAAATCATGTGTAGAATCCCTTCTCTCAGTGAAAGAAAATTATTCAAATGAGTGGAAAATATCTCTGATATGAGGTTAGAATTTATCCATTTAAAATGTTCCCTTACCAGAGTGTCTGTGACTGTTAGCACAGTTAATTCCTCTGCGTCCACTCTCTGCCACATCATCGCCAGGTCATCCACCACACATGTACGGTACCTGTCCAGAACAACAATTAGGGGTCTTTTGGGGAGCTTCAGCCAATCAGTGTTGTTCAAGTGACTGGGCAGCTGCAGTTCTTTCTGAATGTGTGACATCATTGTTAGTGAATCAGGAGCTGTTGCTGCAGCTCCGAATGTTCCCTTCAGTAGTTTGGGTGTGAAGTGACACACCTGAAAATAGTTTGAATGGTGTAAAAATATTAATTACCAATATTACAGGATATATTACGGTGAAATCCGAAGAAGTAATACAAATATTTTCAATTTTATTAAACTCGTCGCAAAGAAAATTAGTCTAGTTACCTACTCACTACTATAAAAAGAGTAATCCCAAATGAATTTGATACTAGAGAGATAAAGGAATAAAATACTAATCTTCGTTGGTGTTTCAAAGCGAACCTTAATTCTGATACCTTACGAATATTTCCAAATTTAAATGGTACTAATTCCGAATCTAAATTTAAAGCTCAAGTGTTTTTTTTTTCAAGATGTCTACATTATTCATTAAACAAATTACTAGCAAAGCAAATTATTAATACAATTTATTCGTGAAAAATTAAAATACTGCCCAGTTAACCATTTCCTCTCAGTCCCGCGTGGGACAACCAAGGAAATCCTTTGCTAACGAGGTATTTCAGACGTCTTAAACAAATGGGATGTCCTACGGAGGATATCTGTTCAACGCAAGATATGTTATATTAATAGTCACACTTTGTTATATATATTTATATTCATATTACTGTCTTTAGGTGATGTGGTCAAGCACCTCAGCAATATAGGCTTATGTTTACATTTCCTGGTTCTTGCTATGTCACTTGTCGTATAACTGCTTCCAATTGTTAGCTATTATATAAAGCTTATTTGAACAATCTAGAGTCAGTGTTCTGCAGAGAACCGTAGAGGATACAATTAAATTATTGTTCACTAAATTTATCACTTATAATAAACTTACTTTAAACTTGTAAACACCACTGTTCATTTAACCTATGTTTTTTCTGGATATCCCAAGTATTGAATCTTATCTGCCCATTAGGGAAGCCACATCTATCCTACGTTTTGAATCTTATCTGTCCCATTAGGGATAGGCCATATCTGTCCCACGCGGGATATCCTACGTCTTGAATCTAATCAGTCCCATAAGGCTTATTAATTCATGGGTTAACCAGTGCCACGCGCGGCAGCGGCAAACCGTGAAATTTTGAACCTGGCATACTATGAGCGGCAAACCGATCTCCAATGCGGTTTTCTCTTTGTGTTGTTCGAACATAAGCTTAGGATGGATGTGGCTAATTTAGTGTTTTCCCGCTGCCGCGTGCGGCACAGTATGTCAGTAGTCATAGCTTAACCTGTGTTGACACTGAATACCGTGGCCACGCGCGGTCGCGGTTTAGATTTCCCCGCCAACATGTACGGCAGAAAAAAACAGACAGTGGCAACCGCGACCGCACGCGACGTCGATTTCTCTAGTATGCCACGTCCCATAGGATTGCACATACTGGCGGGTTTTTTTTTTTTCGACGCTGCCGCTGGCGGCAACGGTTTACTAAGTCTAGTATGTCATGGGATTTAGGATTATGCCACATCCTTCATCTTTATCGTGTCCTAAATCCCACATCTGTTTTATGCAGGAAAAAGTAATGAATAAATATATGAAAGAGATAGTTAAATTGGCAACTCTGGATAGTTAGGAAAATGACGATAGAGAGAAAATAAGAATTTGCTGCGTGCATCAACACAAATTTGGCAGTTTTCTTTTTCTAATTTTTCTAGAGATGCGGAGGTTCGGATTAAAAAAAGACGTTCCGACACACGGAAATCCGAATTATTTTTGACGTCTGTCCGAATCCAAACCTCGAAAACCCATTTTTTCGCGAATTAAGGTTTGCAAACATTTCCTCTGCTATTAATTACCGCCCATAGTAAGGAAGGCAAGGTAATTACAGGGAAGCAGTGAAGTTAAATAATTTAAATGCAAAACAGGCCAGAATACCTTCCTAACAAAGAATTTAAATTTAATCTAAAAAGTTTAAGATGAAAAAGGATCATGATTGGCATTGTAGTTGATTTTTAAAATAAATACGTACAATTTTGTTCATTAATTAAGATTTGTATTTCATTAGTATTATAATTATTGACACGATAACTATTGAGTAAGCAAATGAATGTTCTTATGTAATAATGACAGGTATATTGAGGCAAGGACTGTCTTTCGTTTGTTAGAATCATCTAAGCGGAGTAAATCTATTTTCAATTCATATGAAGTTCATTGATGGAATAGATAGTAAAAAATAAGAACTTCGTCAATAAATCTATGCATTAAACGGATATTAAAACTAAATTCGTTAATATTTACAGTATACACTGTATATTTTACTAAAACTTTAACTAACTTTAAATACCATGTTAGTTAAATCATATCCTACAGATTTCATAAAGTCATTTTACGTCTACTAAAAAGCCTTCCTGTTCAAAATTGCCAGGTATTATGTTAGCCTAATTCACTAAATATTGTTATTTAATCTGTTCAGGGTATACATTTACAGTATAATGTCTAACTTACCTGAATTGGACTCAAAATAGACACGAGGATAAGTTGCTGAACCTCAGTCTGTTTGATCCATGTTTGGGGAAGTTTGGAGAAGTTCATTCGGTAATTTGATCTACGATCTCTTCCTTCATATTTCATAGTGCCGATAGAATGGGATTTAAAATCTGTTTCTTCGTTTGGAATATCTTTGTAGAAAAAATAGGACAGTTGAATAAATAATGCGGATAAAGTATTTTATTTTAAAATTTTAACAACAAATCTTGGAAATTAAGGGTTGCCATAGAAGATTAAGAAAGGCTTTTTAATCTTCGATAGTACTACCGTAACTTTCTTTGTTAGTAATTTATTTATTTTCATGATCTGCCTAAAGAATAGTTTTAACAAATTGTCATATAATTATTGAATTATTTCCTTATCTGATAAAATAAATCACTCTACTTACTCGCATTGGTTTCTACTGGAACGATTGCATCGCACGGATTGCTTTGCAACTCCTTCAAAAACTCTGAAAAATTATTGACGTAATTATATCCAATTCATGGTCATCTGTTTCAATTAAGAATAATCATATCAACTAATTATGTACCTAATAACTCAGGAAAACTTTCTCCTTCTTCTGATATAATGTTCAATTTCTTCTCCATCTCTTCAGTTTTGTTATATTCATGTTTACGGAAATCTAATTCAGCCATTTTGTGGAGCATATTTTTCCACGCTTCCCATTTGCTTTCTTCAAAGATTTTTGTTATTCTGTAGAGGTTCAATGTCACGATAACAAGACACTAAAATGTCAATATAACAATTAGAATGTTCTACCTACCTCAAGTATGTAAGACAGATCATAGTGGCAGCAACTGATCCCTCCTTACGAGGGTAATTCATCTGGCAAAGCTCGATGAGATGAAGTGAGAAGTTAGCTAAGATTTTCGATAGATGCTCTTCCTTATTTTCTCCCATGAAACTGAAATATGAACCAAATAAATACAAACACTTGCCATATTGAAAGACATGAAAGTATAATTTCCAATAATTTGGTTATATGCTTCTTGACTGCCTTAAATATCTCTGTAATATTAATCCTGTACATAGAGTACTATTAGTTAAAATTTTGTGACTTTGTTATCATTGGCAAGTGTAGCTAAATATTAAATACAAAATGGAACATGCAAGGAAATATATTTGTTAGCAATACGAGTCCTGAGTTAAACATATTCCTTGTGCCGTTGGACTTTGATTTTATTCCCATTTTATCATAATTTTGCAATTTTTAAGCAATATTTGTCACTTTTTCGTGTTTTTAGTTATTAAACATTCTCAATTCGTCAATCTCCATGTCACTATGCCATTTGGTTTGTGAGTTTGTGTGTGAATTAGCGTGCCTGCAATGCGACACTCAAGCCCCGCCCATCTGTATGGAAGCTACCAGCTCTAATCACTCGGTATATTCATTACGGCTTCTCATCTCGTGCAGAGAGGTTAGCCAGTGTTCTGCTACCAGCAATTGAACTACGCATCACTGGTGAGTGATGAGTTTAACTGGTAGAGAGCTTTTTATTCCATATACATTTGCTCGTTAAGAGTTATTTTTCCCATTTAACTTCATTTTATATTTAGGTAGTTCTTATCCAGTATATGAAATGTTATCCCGTGCACTTTGGTTGAAAGAGAGTTAGGTAGTTTCTACCTAATTAATTACTCTTCAAACAAACGCAGATTGGGTGGTCAACATTTCAAAAAATTTACTGTTGATGCCTACCTATTTAAAATGTTCCCCCGCGCTGTTTGGTTCAAGAATTGTATTTTGCTTTTCTTTATTTTACAAACGCTTTGGGTGGTTTAATTTATCTAATTATACCTAGATATTTTAAATGATTTTATTACACGGTAGTTTTTATCCAGTGGTTAAATGAAACGTTATCCCGTGCTGTTTGGTTAAAAGAGAATTAGGTATTTTATACCTACCTAATTAATTACTCTCCAAACGCAATTTGGGTGGTCAACACTTCAAATAATACCTATACTGTTGTCAATTACCTACCTACGTAAAATATTTTTCCCGCGCTTTTTGGTTCAGGAATTGCACATTGCTTTTCTTTGTTACAAATGCATTGGGTAGTTAATTTATCTAACTATAGATATTTTAACTGATTTATTACACGGCAGTTTTTATACAGTGGTTAAATGAAACGTTATCCCGTGCATTTTGGTTAAAAGAGAATTAGGTATTTTATACCTAATTAATTACTCTCCAAACGCAATTTGGGTGGTCAACATTTCAAATAATACCTATTCTGTTGATAACTACCTTGCTACGTGAAATATTTTTCCCGCGCTTTTTGGTTCAAGAATTACACATTGCTTTTCTTTGTTACAAATGCATTGGGTAGTTAATTTATCTAACTATAGATATTTTAACTGATTTATTACACGGCAGTTTTTATACAGTGGTTAAATGAAACGTTATCCCGTGCATTTTGGTTAAAAGAGAATTAGGTATTTTTATACCTAATTAATTACTCTCCAAACGCAATTTGGGTGGTCAACATTTCAAATAATACCTATACTGTTGATAACTACCTTGCTACGTGAAATATTTTTTCCTCCGCTTTTTGGTTCAAGAATTGCACATTGCTTTTCTTTGTTACAAATGCATTGGGTACTTTAATTTATCTATTTATAGATTTTTTAAACGATTTTTATTACACGGTAGTTTTTATCCAGTGGTTATATGAAACGTTATCCCGTGCAGTTTGGTTAAAAGAGAATTAGGTATTTTATACCTAATTAATTACTCTCCAAACGCAGATCGGATGGTCAACATTTCAATTATATACTGTTGATACCTACCTACGTAAAAAAAAAAAAAATCCACCTGTTTGGTTTGAGAAATTCAACAGTGTTTTCTCCTCAAACGCACTGGGTACATGAATTAATCTATTCAGAGATATTTCATTGATAGGTATTCTAATCCAGTATAAGAAATATATATTCCTCTGTTCATGAGTGTTAACTCATTTGCTCCTGATCATTTAATCAATCTCTGAACGCATTTGAGTTATAACCATTTCATTAATATACTGTTGATAACCTAGAATTCCATATCCCACCTCGTTTAATTGCAGAATAATTGCTTTTGTTCTAGCTATTATCGATGAACGTATTCGGATGTTTAACCTGTCTATAATCAAGTCAGTTATACAATCAGCATAGAATACAACAGCAATGTCTATATGATCTATTCCAAACTCCCAATTCTTGAGCTGAAGTTTGTATTTTGGCACCTTCTCTCAATTATTGGAAAGTTATTGGTGCTTTATACAATCATAAGCTACCATTTGTCTACGTGTTTGTACATTTTCAAAACTATTCAATGGATATAACATGTTAATTGCACACCTAACAAGGATGTCAATTTTTATTTTCCTTTTGTTGTGCTAACAGTTATTTACTCTCACTCAGATCGCCAAAATGTCGACTTGCCAATTAAAGGACTTCAGGTGCAAACACTCCTCTTGGTACAAGAAGTCCATTGTATCGAACACTATCAACCATCCCTGTGATAGGTGCTCCAAATGCATAAAAGGGAAACCAAAGTCTTACGATCCCTCAGAGTGTTCAGCATGCACCTTTTTCTTGTCCAATATGTTCCAAGAAAGCGATATCCAAATACCATGCATATCAGCTTGGCGAAGGTGGGAGGAGACCTATGTACAACTTAGGAGAAACAGTAGTAAATCTTCAAAAGCTGACTGTTCTTCATTTGTCTGGGTAAATATCATGTTTTCATTGAACTGAACTATTCTGCTAATTCTACCATATATGTACTCATTGAAGTTGGTCTAATTGTAATTATATTTACAGATTGAGAACACCAAGAGCAACTGGTTGCCAAGAGAATTTTCAGAAGAGGAATTAAAAAATTCTGCCAGCGACTTCACAAGTGTTGAATCATCCCTGTTAATTGCAGACCCAGTAATTACCTCACACGGGTCTACTCGGTCCACCTCGAATGATCTTAGCGATATAGTTGACAGTATCATGTTGGAAGCACCAACTAATACTCACCTTGAACAAACAGAGACACGTGTTGACACGCCACTACAAAACGCCACTAAGCGAATGCGTTTAGAAAATCCTCCAAACCAACACTATGATCGCACCATGTGCAGCTCCAGCTTGAGTTCATTGCCTATTTACGTCCCAACACCTCTCACTACTATTCCCTATAGTAATAGGGAGATGCATCAACCATCCAACTTACAAGGAAATAATCAGTGGAGTATGTCCTTCTCTGACCAATCATATATCAATGATTCCACACCAAGAGCTGGAAATCAAGGGGTTGCAATGGATAACAATCACATTACCGGTTCTTCATACGTATCGGAGGCACCATCAAACTCATTTCTGTATTCTGAGATTGGTCAGAACCAACGTTCGGCTACTGTTCAGATCGACAAAGAAGAAATAATATCTACAATTTTTTCGCGACTTCTAAATGTTCCAGGTTTGAGGCATCTAATCGAGAATAGAGAACCTATTGATGACAGTGTCTCAAACTCCAAGAATAGCAGCTTTTGTAATACCCCTTCAGTAAGCATTACACCACAAATTGACACAAACAATAACATGTCGTCCAATCCCCCAACTTCAGAGGGGGAAGATCTGGAAAGTAACTCTACTGAACTCTCAGACGAAATTGTCCTCGATTCTGATTCAGAGGCTGAGAATGTGCTACCCATTGGTCAATCTCACAAACATTTTCTACATAAGAAAGCTGGTGAAATTCTTGCCGAACAATTCACCAAGGGTCCACAATCCTGGGAACCTTTGATGAATGATAAGCTAAAGGCCCATAATCATGACTTGAGATATTACTTCGGCAAGAGTATTAAGTATGAAATGTGGAATGATATCCCTCAATTAACGACGAGAGGCGAATATCATCAAGTAATATCCTTGCCAGTAGATCAGAAAACTGTCAAGGTGAGTTCCGACGAGAAGACTCATCTATATTTTCAAATAAAAACTACAAGCATGGGTCAGCACATTCATCCATTTTTTCGTCCCTTCATATGTAAAGGATGTTACTTGCATAGCACAAATGAAGTTGTACCAGAATCAACTCGTCAAGTATTTTCCAAAGTTGCTAGCTTATTTACTAATAGCTTGAGACAAGTAACTAAACTCCATCCTGGAGCAGATACTCCTAAAGGACTCCAAATGTCAACGTCCAACGTTACTGTTTTGGAAACGCTCAAGGATATAGAAGCCAAGATTCTAAAGGAGGAGGTTTTCTCACGCCCTTCAGGTATCTTCACTCTGCTTTCGGAACCTTCAGGATTAGCCGATTATTTGAATGCACCCAAGCTGCCACAAAGACAAAAATCAACTAAGTACAAGGACCTAATTAGTTTGTTTAAAGAACACAAAGATGTTCAAACTCTGGCAGATGAGGAAGATTTTCGCAAAATGACGAGGTTATTATGGCAAAATTACGAAGTGAACAATTTTGCCGTTGATTCACTCAATTACTATGCTAACCTTCCAAATGTATTTTTGAAGCAGGAGCCAGGCTCAGGCATTCCGATGCAAGACAATTTAAAACACATGTCTGAATTCATTGCGCTTAGCAAAGATTCTCTGCTAAGTTTCCTTATGGACCAAGCCAAATTGGCCATTCGTAAGAAGTTGAAGATAAGGAAATATGTTGTCGGTCGCATCGAACCCATTGTCATCAGAAACACCTTATTGGAGGATTCATTGCTGTGCAAGGATCTCTTCTCGGATGAAACATTGCGAAAGGCCAGTCAATTATTACTGGAAGCCCGTTCAAAGCCCTCATCTATCCGCAATGCAAGTGGCATACGCCTAGATAATGATCTTAACACAATAAAATCACGGTCAAAACATAAAGCCTCCAATTTTAATAAAACCGCTACTGTGGAGCCCTTTCGATCAAATGACAAGAATGCCTCTATCTCATCCAATACATTCAAAAGAGGTCCACCACCCTGGATCCAATTTCAAAAACAGCCAAGTACTAGCCAACCTTTCAGACAAGCTGGTTCAAGGTTCACCAACCAGAACAACCTGCAAAGAGAAGAAGGCACAGCAACAAAATTTCAACGGTACAACCGAAAAAGTTTCTCAAACAAGCCAAATAGAGAAGAATCAAATCCAGATTACCAGAAATCTAATCAGTCAAATCCCAAGGTCTCTAAGGGATCCAGGACTAGACGCAAACAGCCAAATAACATCAAGGCCTGAAACAGGAGCGCGGTTGCTGGAATTTTCAAATTTCTGGAAAGCAGCTCCGCAGGAAATTTACAATACAGTAAGAAGAGGATACCACTGGAGCTGGCTCAACAATCCACCTCCTCTTACTCTTCCATCAAGAACAC
Organism: Caprella mutica; assembly: GCA_947561585.1. Lineage (NCBI taxonomy): Eukaryota > Metazoa > Arthropoda > Malacostraca > Amphipoda > Caprellidae > Caprella > Caprella mutica. The sequence continues at coordinate 46,329 of CANNZV010001632.1, read as the reverse complement.
AACATCAGCCACATTTAGCACCATTAATAGAAAAGTGGCTGAAAAACAATGTAATCTACGTAGCAGAAGAACAACCATGTTTCCTAGCGCATATTTTCACCGTACCCAAAAAGGACGGATCTCTCAGACTCATACTAGACTTGAGCCAATTAAACAAGTTCATAGAGTCAACCCCATTCAAAATGACAAACCACATAACAGTATCGAAGATAATAACTCCACCAGTGCATATGGCTTCTTTGGACCTGACCGATGCTTACACTCATATACCCATGCGCAGAAATCTTCACAAATATCTGGCATTTTCATACAAAGGCACCCTGTATTTCTGCAAAGCCCTTCCATTCGGACTGAGCCCAGCACCATACATATTCACGAAAGTCCTGTCATGGCCTCTCGGATTACTGCATCAGCAAGGAGTGAATGCTGCAGCATACCTAGACGATTGGTTACTGTGGCATCATTCGACGGATCAACTATCAATAAACCTCAAACTAACTATGAATCTATTGCAAAAGTTAGGTTTCACAATAAACCAAGAGAAATCAAACTTAAGACCGTCAACAGAATTGGAGTGGCTAGGCGTAGTTTGGCAGGGCATCTCTGGTCACTGGATGATGCCAGAACAGAAGAAGAAACAAATAAACGGCACTGCTCGGTCGCTTCTTCATTCTCAATGGGTAACCCGCCGTCAATGGGAAGCATTCTTGGGAATGTTGATCTTCGCTTGCCAAGTGCACCAAAACTTAAGTCCTATGTTCCAGCCCATAGCTCAGGCTGGACTGATTGCAGAATCTTGCAACAGGGACCTAGAGGTTCAATTACCTCATCCACTAAAACAGGCCTTGTGGCCATGGACAAACAGTTCCATATGGGATGTCATACCCCAATTTGCTACAAACCTCCCACGAACCTTTCTTTGGACGGACGCATCATCGAAAGGATGGGGAGCGCTCTACGATTCAAACAAGACAGCACAAGGCAAGTGGTCCAAGGAACTAGCCAGAGAACACATAAATTACTTGGAACTATTGGCAGTATCCCTAGCTATCAAAACTCTCAACATAAACAATTGCAACCTTCTTTTGTACATAGACAACGAAGTAGCAAGATTCACCATAGCAAAGGGTCGATCCAAATCTCTTGCTCTTCTGCAAGAGCTGAAGCTTCTAATCAATCTCTGCCAAGCGAAGAGAATATTTCTCTCTGCCACTCGAATTCCATCGAAATTGAACGTAGTGGCCGACACTCTGAGCCGGACTGCTCCTCTATCAACAGAGTGGTGCTTGCCACGACATGTGTTCAAGAAAGTTCAAAATTGGTACGGTCATTTGAGCATAGATTTGATGGCAACACCCCTCAATTCCCAACTTCCAAAGTTCATTTCGCCATTTCAACATCCGCAGGCGGAGGGAACCAATGTACTAGCAGTGGATTGGAACACCTGGTCAGACATATACATCTTCCCCCCAGTGGCAATGATAATTCAGATACTACCGAAGCTACGGACTTACAGGGGGAACGGAATATTCATAGCCCCATGGCAACCAACAGCTGTGTGGTTCACAGAACTGTACAACAGATCTACAGAACATGTGCACATAAGAGGGTCATTGCTTCAAAGAGTACAAGGTCGAGACGTGCGGTCTTCATGCAGTGGATTCGAAAAATGGACCGCATTTCGTTTTTGACTAAAATTCTTGCGAAAACTAGAAGTAAAGTCATTGCAGCAAATTTAATTCAGGCCTACAGAAAGTCTTCCACAAAGCAGGCCGAAGCTTCATGGAAAGCCTTCAAGTTTTGGCTTCCCTACAACGCAATGACAATCACAAAAAGGACTATTTTGTTCTTTTTGTTGCATGTGCATGATAAACTTAAGCTATCTCCAAGAACAGTTTTGAGTTATAAGAGCTCCCTCGCTTGGCCAATAGGCGAGGCTTTCGGAGTCAATTTTAAGGATAGAGACTTTTCTTTGCTAATTAAAAGTTTATTCCTACAAAATCCTCCAATACAACAGAAAATTCCGAAGTGGTCTCTAAATCATGCTCTTGAACGATTAGCATGCAAGGAGTTCAGGGCACAGTCATCAACAGAGATGAAACTATACAAGGCCCTATTCCTCACAGCACTTGCTAGTGGGAATAGATCATCGGAGCTACATGCTATGTCAAGAATTGGTATAGTAGAAACTAACTCTAGCATCACTATACCTTTGCGTACAAATTTCCTCTTCAAAAATCAAACTCACTTGAAGAGTCCCCCACCGGTGTCCTTCCCTAAACTAGGGAACAACCATCCTCTTTGTCCCGCGCATGCTATATCTCAATATATATCAATAACTCAGGAGAACGATCATCATGGCCACCTGTTTGTCCACCCAACATCCGGTAAACCCTTGGCCGGTGGTCGCATTCACTACTGGATTACAAAAGCTATCAGTAAAATAGATGGTAGTTTACAAGGACGACCACACGATCTCAGGAAATTCGCCTTTAGTGCTAGCTGGTCCAGAGGTGCCAATCTGAGTGATATACTGAAGAATGGCTTTTGGTCTTCTCCCAATCCATTCATCAACACATATTGTGTTAATGTAGAGGATAAATTACCACTTTGTGTGGCAGGAAGAAAAATTCTTCGGGCCACATGAAGGTTGAAATTTTTTTTTGTAACATTGATAATATATTTGTTTCACTGTTCAAAAAGGAAATTATGTTTTGTATGTTTATTTCAAAATAATAAATGGAAATATATTGTATGTTTTATTAAAAATATTGAACATATTTATACAGCCTTTTGAATATTCACATCTTAACTATAAAATTTTTTCCTCATTAATCTGAGTGCCTCCTTCCAATTACCTTCGGCTTGTTGGAAAAGTATGGCACAAGGAATATGTTTAACTCAGGACTCGTATTGCTAACAAATATACCTTTTGAGCGGAGCGAAAAAGCTCCTATTTGTTAGCAATAGAGTCCTGAGTTAAACATATTCTAACCACCTCCTCCCCCACTCTGATAAATTCGGTGTCGCCGTAATGAATATACCGAGTGATTAGAGCTGGTAGCTTCCATACAGATGGGCGGGGCTTGAGTGTCGCATTGCAGGCACGCTAATTCACACACAAACTCACAAACCAAATGGCATAGTGACATGGAGATTGACGAATTGAGAATGTTTAATAACTAAAAACACGAAAAAGTGACAAATATTGCTTAAAAATTGCAAAATTATGATAAAATGGGAATAAAATCAAAGTCCAACGGCACAAGGAATATGTTTAACTCAGGACTCTATTGCTAACAAATAGGAGCTTTTTCGCTCCGCTCAAAAGGTATATTTTATTCAGTTGTTTCAATTCCAATGAGTTGTATTTTCAACCATACATGCTACACCTTAAAAACACATGATGACGAAAAGACACATCAGTACAGTTACATGCCTGCTTCAATTACTGTATATCGTGAGGCGAAATTATCTATGCAAACTATCCGTTGTGTAGGAATATTACATTGCTTAATGGAATAAAATGTTCGTTGTATATAGTGTATTAGTGTGTGAAAGTTTGTGTGTCGGTATCTAATGTGCGTGTTGTACGTGTAATAAAAGCTATACGTGAATAGATTTCTTCACTTATTATTGACTTTGTACTGTATTATCTTTATTTTATGTCTTGAATAAATTGTTGCAATATTTATTATCATATTAAATTATTTTATCGGTTATAACTCACGTGTCTTTTGCAACAGTCAGCAGCGCAACTGTGAAATCCGTTAGCTTCATCTTAACAATGTTACTTTGAATGATTGCTTGTTTGGTGATAGTTTTGAATAAAGATGCTGCTGTTTCAGAGATACCCTTGTAGATGTTCTGCTCTTCCTTCATTTCAAACTCTTCTCTCATACACAACCTCAATTTGGTCATCAGTGCAGAATGCTTAATCTTTCGATAAAAAGATACATCTTTACTAGTTATGACATTCAAGGTAATATATTTTGTTTTAATGGAAAATATTGTATTTTTGAACAAACAAAAAAAATTTATATATATATCTTATAGTAACTTTCACTGATTAGGTAAAAGAGGTTAATCCAAATTTATAAGTAATCACGTTTTTAAATTATGCAGATACATTAAGTGTCTATTCCACGAGGGAATATATGGAACCATTAACTTACCACACACTTATGAACTGCACTCAGTTTCTCTTCGCTCTTCAAAATATCTTGCTTCTGTTCAAGCAAAACTCCAAGCAGCTTCCAGTCTTGCTCTTTCAGTTCTTCTTTGAGCTTCTTTTCTCGCTTCCAAACTCGTATTCGAGTGTCATCCAAGTGTCGACTGAGTTAAATAAGATGACGAAATTCAATCTAATGTTTGACATCGTCTCTTTATGAAGAAATTTTCTGACACTATCTAAACACTATTTAAATTCAAAGAAATACTTACCATTCACTCCAGACGAACACCTGGCCAAGGAATTCCTCGATACCTACATCAGATAATTCGAACCGTACCACGGTCAAAGAAGACTTTAATTCTGCAGGAACATCAAACAGCCCCGATAGCTTCACTTCGAATGGTGTTATTAGAAAAAGTTTGAAGTTTTCATGTATGGTGACTTCATTATCCCATAAACAGGTTTTTCGAATTCCTTCTGAAAATATGCTATTAAATGAATATATGTTTAACTAACAATCATTGAGAGATAAAAATTTCTACCAACCTTTTATTTGGTAATTCTTCGTGATCAATCTTTTCAGTTCTACCAAATTTTCCCATCCGTGCCCATTGATTGTCAACAGAAGAACATGGCCATCTGACACACAGCTTCTAATTTTGCGTCTTGCTCCTTCACGTATGGCCACTGTTTAGAAAGAGAAAATAAGAAGAGTAAATTAAACTATTCAAAATAGCTATAGCAAAACTAATTAATAATTTACTTGTTCTACAGGACAGACTCTCCATTCCAACAGTTGCTACAAATGAATTCTTCGAATACTGTTTCTGAAGCCAACGAAGACAGACTTCATCTCTGTCTATTATCAGAGCCGTTCTGTATGAAATTAATATTATTAGTAGATAATGAAATTTCACTTGGCATCATATAATTTGATATTTACTCTCACGTACCTAGAACAATACAAGGTGCACACAGCACTCTCAATTGCCCAGATGTCATTTGGCAGTGCGTTGATCATCCAATCTTTTATTGTGAACTCGTCTATGGTATTCCACATTATTTTATCAAGATGTTCTTCAGTATCAAATTGGTGTGATCTTAATATGGATGCAACTTCTATCTTGAAGCACAATCTATCTTCGAAATTTAATTGAGTTAGGTATGTTTTTGTTGCTGAGCAAAGAATTGATACACTGGAGAGTAACGACAAAGATTTCTTAGCCTCATAAGTTTTTCTCTTCCATTCTTCTTCGCGATTTTCTAGAGCTTTGTACAAATGCCTATCTCTGTCTAAGAGTGTTTCAGTGAAGTCTTTCAACGCGATCAGATCATCCCTTCTTTTGATGGCAGAAGTCATCTGGTTTGTTAGTTCTTCCAGTTCATTTTCTTTGATTTTCAGCTGTTTCATCTTACTAGACAAAGTTTCATTCTTTTCATTCAATTTCTCTTGTAATGTCATGAAACTCTCTTTCTTTGGAGCGAGCTCTTTTAAAACTCCTTTGTACTGAATTAGCTCCTTCACCCACTTGCTTATAACTTCTGCTGCAGGAGGAATTTTTCCTGCAGTTCCTGCTTCAATATCATTAAAATGGTCCTTAAGTATTTTATCAATTATGGTGTCTGCGACTGATTCTGGATCTAGCGACTGTAGTTGTTGAACGAAATTAGGATCCACAAGGAGTCTCTTACTGATTGCCCAGTAGTCAGGAGTCTTATTAGGTTTTTTCTTCATTTTGGGTATCCTAACATCTAACAAAAGACAAACGACAGCCATGACGGCTTTTAACGGAACTGAGGGAGTCTTGGTAGCAGCGATATTTGCCACATCTGCAGGTTTAAGCCCTCCTAACTTTTCAACGCATGAAATGAATTTGGGTAAAACCTTTCCTACCTCTTCCTCACATTCAGTTTGAATGTTTTGAACTGTTATTTTTTCATCATTCAATTTACTTTCTTCCAGACTTAATGAAGATCTAAATTGCACCACCCCTTTTCTCATCTGTAATATATTAAAATGAATAACAGTGTCGTAATTTCTTCAAAACAGATAAAAATGCCTCTTCTACCCACTACATATCTCACTAAATAGTTGTAAATCAGTTGTTTCATTAGTTAAGGAAGCTTTATTTAGATTATATAAGCATTAGATATGATTCCACTTATATTTAAAAAATATTAAATGGATCAACAGCAAAAATAGACTAAAAATTATGTGTTTCTCTTTCTATTAGTAAAAAATCAGACTATGTCCAGGAATTCAAATTCTCAAAATAATTTGTTGCCCTAATTCTATACAGTGCTCTAGTCTTACTTTTTCCGTTTCTTCTTGGAGATCATCAGCTTTATGTTTGGCTTCTTCGATTTCCGGAGCAATCTTCACTAGGCTGTCACTCAGAGTTGAAATCTAAATATTAGTGAACGTAACTTATTATTAAAGCTTGAATTTAAATTAAAGATGAGGTTCATTTAGAAAGCTCTATCTAAGCCATCAGTCAAACCTGATCTTTTGCAAACTGCACAGTGGTTATCCCTTGATTGAAATAATCATATTGTTCCATGAGAGTGTAGTACAGTGCCGTATAGGTTGATTCCATTTCTTTAACGAGTGTAATGTATTTCCAAGGGGAGATGACATCACTGCTCAAACTGGATTTTGTTTTTCTGAAAAAAAATCTCCAAATCAGATCATTAATGAAGGGATCCTTATTTCCCAATGTATTATTATAATATTACCTCATTGCAAGATGTACATCGATACAACATTCTATCATTCTGATCCGAAGTTCTTCATTGATTTTCCAGCTTTGACTAACTTTTAAACCTAATTCTTTCAAATCTTCACGTCTCCACTCCTGATATAAAGAATAGTCATTATAAAATATACAACGAGATAGTTCTACAAATTTCGAATTAATTGTTCTCACCCAATAGTAGTCTCTTGTGAAAGAAAAGTACAGCGAAGGATAGCTTTGCATACTACAAATCTCAGCATCACTGTCACTGTATTCTGTTAGATGAATTGCTTCTAAGTTCAAATTAACGAATTTGATATGGCAAAATATCCAAATAGCTAGTACAAGAGTAGCGTAAGATCTACTCACCAGGTTCAGGAGAAGCAAATACAATGTGAATATTTTCCTTTGTAGCATTTTGAATTCCACTCCAAAGTTCATGTTCCTCACTCTTCACATTATCTTCTTTCAATCTCCAATGCTAAGGAAGAAGTTATTATTGACTTGATGAGGTAATACTGACACAAACATTTGAAATAGGAGGGCTAACTACTGCCTTACCTGCTTTAACGTTTCAATTTGATGAGGCAGCAGAACTCCATGTGGCGGTCCAATGTTCATCAAAGTCTGAATTGCGTACATCAATTCTGGGTGATGCAAATGAGCTTCTCCACAATAGAGGAGAGTATTTTTACCTTCTATACAGGCATCAAGGATGACTGAACGTATTAAGGTGAAAGAACCTGGAATAAACATCGAAAAATATTGTAATACAGTAAAGTTCTAAATAAGATTATATTTATTAATGGCATGAAACATCAACACACTTTGTTTATCAAGAGGAAGGGATGCGTATCGAAATCCACACACAAACGCAGCCAGCTTCGCATAAGGTCTTCTCCCACTGCCAGACTTTCCGAACAGTAACATATGTCCGGATGGTCTTTGTAGGATTCTTACCAATCGTAGGATATGATGTGCAGTGTATCTAGAAAAGATGGATTTTATAATAAACCTGAAAAATTCCATTGTGTATATTGAGAAAAAAAAACATACTTTGTGATCACAATATTGAGATTAACGTCATTTCGTTCATTATATTTAATGAGATTCTTCTCCAACACTCTGATCCATATTGCTTGTTCCGATATTCCTTCATGATAAGTAGTTAAATTATCAGTTGAACACTCTTCTTGATCAGCTTTATCATTTCCTATTTTATCTCTTTCATCTTCTTTCTCGCTCTCAGTATCATCCAATATGTAGCTCCAGTTTAAATTTTCTAGGCAATTACTATCAACCTTGAATAAGAGAATTACATTATTCTAAATATATTCTTCCATGGAATAAATGTATTCGTATGTTTGATCAGACATATGAACTCACTGATCCGTCTCCATTAGCGTGCTTCTCAAATATTACGGCTATACTATCCTTGAAGTTCATTTTCGTCGTTTCGAGAAGCTCTTTGTGGAAGTCCTCTTTTGAAACAGTAGATTCAAGACCATCTGCAAACTCTCTGATCATCTCGTGAAGCCACAGTCTGAACAAAATATTTACAATGTATACCTTCTCCTCTTAACTAGTAAAATTATTTTGATGTTCAAAAGGATATAAGATAAATCATTTCGAATACCTTGCAAATACCCTTTTGTTTTCCATTGCCTCTTTTTCAACCATAGCTATGGATTGAAAAACTCTATTCACTGTAGAGAGGGAGGAAAGGTAACCATAGTGATTTTCTGGTAGATCGGGAGATTTACCATTGCTCAGAAGATGATTATAATATTTATTGATTGATATAGTTGCACCAACTATGCTTCCAACAATGCTGAACATATCTGGAATGAATCCTCCATTCTGAAAAAATTAGATTTGTACGTATTGGTAATTTAAAGTACTGAAATGATAACAAAATTTGCTAGTTATTAGCCAATTATGTGCACTTCGAGTTAAAAATATTATTTACATTAGAAAATGTATTTATATTAAGTTAGAATAGTTAGTATATATAAATTCTTCATATCTAAATATCTGTATGATTCTTACTATCAATATATAGTGGTGAAAATCTTTAGAAATTGTTCATTTCCTTTCAATCATACAGATTACATTTACATATTTTTCTTGCAAGAACACTTTTTGTTCCTTTAGACTTTAGATGGAGGAAATCTTCTGGAAACACATTTCAAAGTTTAAATACATAATTATTATAGTTATCAAAGTTGAACTCACTTTGAGGAATGTATTAAGGTTGGCTGTAAGTGTCTTGGTGGTAGAGTCGGTACTGTGAGAGAGAGCTGTGACAATAGTTACTTGACTCAGTAGTCTCTTGTCCAATCTTGACCATTCGCTAGCACCTATTATCCAATGTGTTGACTCCAGTGGTATGTCTCCCTGACTGAATTGTGAGTAATGGTAGTAATAAATTGTTTACATAATATTTACTGACTTTAAATTAAGTGTAATTCAAGAGCTATTAATTACTGCACCTCCATTTCTTTTCACCAAGTGCTTCTCGAATGGTTTCCTGTAAATCCTGCGAGTCTGTCCCTTGCATCTCCTCCAGGTAGACAGTCAAAGATGAAGTCTTCTCTTCTCCACCTTTCAACTCATTTCTTATTTGTTCCTGCATAGATTTAATATTAACTTAGAGATTCGAAATAATTTTACAAGGATTTAAAAAAAATCTTTAGTACCAACCTTAAATGCACGAATATTCATATTGTTACAGACAGTAACATGGGCCACATTTTGTTCTTGGTTGAGCTTTCCGTAAGCTACGGACTTGCAGACCTGACGCCAGGCAGAAGATTTTTCTCCTACGACCAACACTGGCCTCTTCGAGAGGTACAAAATTTGCAACAAATTCTCCAACCTAAAGGATAAAATTACGCTCTTTGTCAGATCCAATAATTACGATAGTCCTCTACAATATACCATAATAAGTTACCTGAGTGATTCAGACGTGATATTTTGTCCGTCAAGTTTCTTTGTGTAATCTGTCCAAGTTTTCCACAAAGATCTCTGTTTGCTGTCGAAATTTACATCCAAGATACTTCCTTCCGATGGGAACGGAACACCAATCTGATGAAGTAAAAAGTGTTATAATTCATAAAAAATATCTTACTAAAATTACATGTTCATTTTTTTATGGTTTAACTTACAGGGCCGACACTGGGTGGAACAGGATTACCTGGTATTTCACCTAGAAAATAATAGATTAATTACTACTAAAGATAATCTCCATGTAACATATTGAAATTAAAACTATTTTTCAAACTTACCATATACAAGCTTTCTCATAAAATCACCGAAGTGGAGCCTGTACTGCGTCTGTAGTGATGCACCCAAACAAGTGACCAATGAGAAGATGAAAGCCGCCATGATCCACTGTGGTGACATCTTCTGGCGCTCTTTGGCTGTGGTTGCTCCTTCATGTGCTGCTTCAGACAAATGATAGGCCAGTGGAAATAGTCCTCTAGGTAGTGAAAGAAAACAATTATTAGTGATAATTGTCATTGATAAAAATGTTCAGATATAATAATGCCTTCATGAATTCTAAATGAAAATATCGACAGCATTTTATGATCCATTTAGCAAGATAGATTATTAAAATTGTATGTAAAGTACAAGCTAAACAATGAATTATTTTTCATATTACTTTTATAGTTACCTTTACAGATTAAAATTGTATTTCATAAGTTCATTTATTTCATTTACAATTTTTGTACGAAAAAAGTTAGCTCAACTTACGTCACCAAAGACACCTCCGATTGATTTCCATTGGTTCTGCATTCAACTTTAATGAATTTAAGAGTTGGTGGAATCATCCAATCTGACATGATTTCCAATAATCGTCCATATTCAGATTTCCACGAGCCTTGACCAGTAGATTGACTGCTGAGTGATCTCTGGAATACTGTACTGTTGAATGACTCTGGAGCAGCCAACTTCTGAGATCTAGAAACATTTAAATCAATATCATTTCTTATAACTGATTTCGACAAGTCCAACTAAATGATTTCAATATTTAGAAATATAATTTAGTTTACCTTGATGATGTCCTCAAGTTAGTAGGACTTGATAGACCACTTTGTGACTTCTGTGTAGCTGATGAAGAAAAGTGTCTTTGAGTGGAGGAAGATCTCGTGTAATTTGGACTTGATGGCATAGATGGAGCCGATCCTACTGTTAGTTGTAAATATTTGGACATCACCGATCTCCATGAGAGAGATCCTTCCGGTAACTCAATGGTATGAATTAGAGATGTATGTTCATCTGAAAGCTGTAATGCAAAATTTAATTCAGTGTTAAACTTCATGAAATAACGATCAAATATTAACAGTTAATATTTCTGAATGTTTTAGTTATAGCAAAATATCCTCAGAAGATATAACAATACTTCGTTACCTGACTACTGTCAGCTGTTTCGAATATAATTTTGCAGGAAGATGGAGGCTTCAAAATTTCTCCAGTTATGAGAACCAGCCCACCAGTTCTGTTCAAATGTGGAATGAGTTTTCTAAAAGTGTTTTCGTCGATGTTTCCATCAAAAACAAGCCAAATGTTTTCCTTTCTGAGAATATAGGGACATAGGGATATCGATAAATTTAAAAATAAAATTCCAATTGTCATATATTTATGAAAAAGTCTTCCGACAATATTAATAAATAGTGTTTTTAAATCTTTGTTGGTATATTAGGAGGAAAAGGATATGCATGTTACCAAAATTGGTATATCAATTTAATTATATTTAACTTTAAGGAAATGCATAATTTACCTAAGTGAAGAAGTCACAACACCATCGACCCATGAGAAACATCCTGAATCTGAGGGTTTAAAAGTTCCGAACAAATCTTCGGAAGACATGTCAGCAGGATAAACTTTATAAATAGTTGGAGAGTAGGAAACGAAACTGCTAGCAACGAGCTGAGAGAATAAAGATCGGCAAAGACTAAAATTAGACTAAACATTTAACTGACCGATATAACGATGTATAAATTACAGCTAAATGGGAAATAAACTACCATTGCAAATTCTCACCTGAATAATGGTACTTTTACCAGAGTGCGGTTGACCACACACAGCAACGCAGTTATTTCTCTCCAACGCTTTGAATAACTTCACAGATATTTTCAAATTATCTTCTGACAATAAGAATCCTTTCGATTTGGCCTCCTGCAACACGAAGTATTTATGAATGAAACAAATATTTTCACTATTATAAGAGAATTATTTGTCTGTTGGCGTTCTTTTATGAAAACATAGAGTTCAGCTCTTCTTACACCTTGCATTACTGGTTCTATCTTATCAAAACTATAATAATAGTTGTGTGGCAATATCATAGCTACGGGTCACACTTACATTTATAATTCATAGTTTTGATTTTTAAAAGTAAAAACAATTTTGTTAATATGTATTGATAATAGGTACCTACTTGCATCTAATTATAATTATAAACCCATCATATTAATTGAATTCTCATTGTATAATGAACAGATACTGTACTAGTTATTACAATTAAAATGTCCAATATTTGTATATTTATTTCAATTTAGTATGGGGTTTACTTTCTGATTCTAAAAAAAGACCATATCACTGGCATCGTATAAAATGTAATACAAGGGACTCAATGAAGCAGTTAGAAAGGAAAGTGGCTCCATGAACAATGTCGCCAGCCACCAGTCTCAGACAAGCTCGTGGACGCTGGGAATCTATTCCGTGAATACAGTCAATTACTATTCTACTCAAATTCACTTCATCTACATACAAACAATAAAACCGTAAATAAAACAATATAAATAATGAAACCTAAATGTATGTACGATTTTCTTAAGTGTAGCTGCAGTTCTTCAGATTTCCTAATATTTCGAAAATTAGATTAGTTTACACCATTATCCATAGGAAGAGAGAAAATTTAGTTAGATTAAGTAACCTCTCTTTTCTACTTAAATCTTACATCGTTTACAAGCTCTTCTATTTCAAGGTCTCTTGCAGAAATAGTGGGGGTCTTTTTACCAAACTGCTCCTCCATCAACTTTTCTAGATCGATTTCTTCATCAAATTTCAAATTCAAAGACTCTTTTGCCATCTTCAGCAGTGAATTGTAGATCGAATCTTCTTTGCAATTCGTTTTCTTTGTCGATTCACTGATGACTTTGAGGAAAATCTGCCAGTCTGCAAAAAAACCATTGGTTGAATATTTATATATGGACTGAATGAAATATTGAGAAATATATTTAAAATATGGATGAATAATTGAATAAAGAGTGTTATCATGAATATTTTTTAGTCTAGTTATTGTATTCAATTTACGTTTCCTTCGATGAATAACTTGGGGATCCAATTCTTCAAGTTTTTTCCAAACTGCAGCAAATTTAGTAACCATTTCTTCACTGTTTTTGACTCCTGCCGCCATCAATTTTATCTTAGCAATCTCCAAAAGGACATTCAGACAATTATCTTCATCGGAACTGGCATTCGCTTCAAAGTTTTGCTTGATGCAATTATTCTGCAAATTTTAAATAACATTGGGTCATACATTCCTAAACACTTAGTGTACACTTGTAAATAGACTGCAGTTTGGTTTTCGAGTTTCGAATTTTATAAATTATGTTCTTTTAAAGAGTGTAGAACAGTTTCTAATCTCTGAAAAACCTCTCGTGAAAATTAATTGAAAAAAATTCTAGCCATAATTGTTAGTAAAATAATGCAAATAAACTCTAAGGAAATTATTAGTTGCATAGCTGATATGAAAAATTACATCATTCATTATGTACAACAAAACAAGAAATTGTCGTTGGTACGTTCATACAATTCATACCGTTGAGTAGAGTAAAATAAGGTTTGACTATCATATCACCTTCTCTATCTCAACAGTACTCAAACTGTGGATATATTAGCTATATGCAAAATCTTTTTAAAAAATCTATCATGCCTAATTTAGCTATGAATAAGTAGATCATAATTACCAGAAGATACAATGGCAGTTTGTGTTCATTGATTTCATTATCAATGGTCATGACTATCGAATAGTTCATATTAATTTTCACAGTAGGCAGACTGTCATTAACAAGTAGTTCGTCACCACCATTTTGCTTCAACGTGTTAAGATCTTCAAGTATCTGTGATAAGACACAGAGAACATCTTCCTGGAAAAGAAATGGTAAATAATCTGATGTAATTATGATCTGGAAGGTAATTGATATAGTATAGAAAATACACTTACACATAAATTTGTATCTACATATAATTGTTGATTAGAAATCTTCCCACTCACCCGAAGAAGGTGAATCCGAGTCATTACCAAAGATTCTCCTCCAGTAACTGTTCCCAGTACCCACCGTTTCACTAGATCGGCCGGCAACGTGTCGTCACACTGAAGAAGATTCTGTTTGTGACCACAAGATGGAGGTACAGCCTGTTGAAAAATACATTTCGGATAAACCAATCAAAAGGAATACAAATATCAAAAATCATTAATGAAACATGTTCCCACCCTTAGAACTTGAAAATTCAGGTCATTGTACGACACAGTGATCAATAGAGAGCTATTTTGTCGATATGCAGCTTGGAAAGCTGTCAGGTAACGTTGAACCAAAGAATTACTGCATTTGTTATTCAAATTGATTTCTATTTGAGCTTCAAACGGAATAAAGAATGTCAAAAAAGATGATTTCATGCAATCTAATCCACACGCAAGTCGCTGATTTGAGTATCTGCCATCAAAGTTAGCAACATCATCTTCAGATTTAGAAAATCTGAGGAAGGAATAATTAAATATTATGTTGAGGATGGAAGCTTCAATGCAACCTATTTTATTGAAAACTATTAAATTATATTGTCAACCATACTGAATTAATTTATATATTGAAAATTTATGTTTCCTATACCTTAAGAAATCGTTGTCGGAAATTTCCATTTTCCCAGATTTACCACTTGAAGATCCCATTTCAATTCTTCTAATTATTTTCAATTGTAGATGAGCTTCCATTAGGAGTATTTCTTTATAAGAGTTAGTGATTGATGTCTGATCATCAGATTCCTCTTCCTCCTCGACCAAATTACACTCTCCTTTGACGTAGTCCAATATTTCCTGTAATTCAAAATGAGTAATTACTAACAAGGAAAGCTTTTATATTTAATGTGAAATATTTTCTTTTTATCTAAATACTCACCATGATATTGCATTTCAGTTCAGATATAAGTATATCTGTAGGTTCATTACGAGACATGTTTTGCAAAGTGGCACTGAACCAGTGGCGGAAAGTTCGCCACAGCAAAGTAGGTGGTACATTCTTCTCGCGATATGTTCTGGAAATGACCTCCATTGGACCCTCTTTCACATTGGATTTATTTAAATCTTGCAAAGTCTCTGCAGATGTCTCTACTATCTTACTCTGTAACTATGAAGGAGAATATTTAATCATAATTTTTGTATTGATAAATATTTTAATTAAATGAGCCTCTATCATTAAAATTAATGGAGATATACATTTTCATGCCACTGAACAGATATAGATGTTTAATAACAAGTAAATCCAATTATTATTCGATCAGAAATTAGTTGATCATTTTGAACGATTCTTCATAGAATAACTCGTCAGTTTACTAATTTCACATTTCTAAAAGAAATTTTATAAATTATAATGCTTGTAGGTATTTTGAATTTGATCTGAGTGCACGATAACAAATTTGTTAAGATTTGAAAATTATATGAAATTAGAAAACTGAATTATGATGTATTAATTAATAGCAATAATTAACTCTTTAATTATTATTTATTTACAGTTATTTGAAGTTCTATAGTAACATAGGTATATACGAATTGATTCAATATCAGAACTTTTCCATTCTAGCGTATTCTAGACTTTTTTAGTTTCTCTATACAATCAAGAGTTTATATTAAAATATTAAATAGCATTAATTTATTTGGTTAAAAAATTTATGATCTTAAAGTTTTAACTCTTTTCCACTTATTCAGTCTATATTGAATTGTTTTCAGTTAAAGAGTACATTAATTGTTTAGTGAGCCTTTAAAATAACCATAGAAAACGTTTAAGTTTTCTATGCCGCCTTACTATTTTTGGACAGACTGAAATTTGGCGGGAGTGAAATACATCGACTCTTTTGTTAAGACAATTGTGCTGTTTTTGGTTCTAAGTGCAGACTATATAGGTACTCTTGAGAATAAATTTTTCTAACAATTATGAAAAAGAAACATCTCAGAGTTATGTCACACGAAAATAAGGAATAATAAATACATTATCTACCTTTAAAATCCAAGTCATTGCTGTATCCATGTTCTTCGGATCTTCAGGCATGCTGTCGCGAAACTCCAGTTTCGCTCCATTCTCCAAAACAATTCCTTTTATATTCTTCTGTTCACTCACATCCTGGTCAAACATTCATTATTAGCAAAATCTGGTATGCCTGTGAAATTCATCAACAATCATAGTGAAACTCACATCTAAATTGTCTCCTAAAATGAAACTGAATGAGATGTCAAAATATTTTGAAGTGAGCAAGGAAATCTTGGAACATAGCAGTTTTTCCATTTCTTCTTCAGAGAAAAAAAATAATCTGTCGAAAAGCAAAATTTTATTAATATGCATATCATTAATAAGAACAAATACAACGTTGGTGTAATGTATGTATAAAACTTTATAAGAAAACATTTACAAAGCATACCTAGGACAGTCTCTTCGAATACCAAAAAAATATTTTTCCCGAGCCTCGAATAAAAAAGGAGTTTTTTGTAGTTGTTCATCGATTTCTCTTATAAATTTAAATTTATCCTTCAGCCACATCAGAGCATTCATATCGCCATTAATTTCTTTGATGATGTCAATCCAATGATTTTGCAAATCCTGGAAATAAAAATACCATTAAGGCATGAACAATTTTAAATGAAGATAATTTCAATCAAATATCATAGTAGTACTATAAATGGTTCAACCATTAGATACCTATTGTGGTACATTGTATTGACTTACTTCGAATTGACCACTTTCACCAGGGAAGTTCATTTGGAAATCTGGTTGACTGTAGATTGGTAAGAGTTTCAACCACGATTTCTGGAGCTGAACAAAGGATATATTATAATTGATTTACGCGCTACCAATAATTTTGTTCAAAACTTTTCAGCTAAAGGTTATAAAGTTTTGTGAATAACAAACCTCCTGCCAGCTTCCCAATGTCTCCTTCACTTCAGTCAAAACATTATGCCATTTCTTGACTTCTTCTGCGGCAAAGAATGATGGAATGATTATCTTTTCGAT
Organism: Caprella mutica; assembly: GCA_947561585.1. NCBI lineage: Eukaryota > Metazoa > Arthropoda > Malacostraca > Amphipoda > Caprellidae > Caprella > Caprella mutica. Next base: position 29,137 of record CANNZV010001632.1, on the reverse strand, counting down.
TGAGTAAGAATAAATATTTAGAGCAGTTAAGGCTATCATGATCGAAAGTATTTGCTGGTTTGTTATCATCTCCCAATTAAGCTTAATTATAGCTTCAAAAATGAAAAAGTAAGGATATCAAACAGATGATATTCTTTGTGTTTATTTTACGAATTATTTCAGTTTCAAATGTTCGAAAGGAAAATATGCGCTACTCTATTAATGATTATTCTGATCATTACTTGATGCCAAGAATAACCTTTTTATTAATATTTGATTTAATTTTAGTTCAATCTATTTGATGATTAAATTGTTATTAAATGAAAGTGTTATAGTCAACCCTCATTTGAATGTACCCGCGATTGAATACAATTTAATGAAACACCTAACTAAATATTTATTAACTGAAGCACAATATTGAAGTCAATGTTTTAGAGTATTTTCCAATGCCATTTGTAGTTAGCGGACTCTCCTTCTACCATAGTAAATAAATAGAGAAGTATACCAAGTACAATATTGGAACATCCGAAAATACTCTGAGTGACGTCACACAAAGTATTTTCCTTTTGTTTTTAAATAAAAAAATGTGCTATTATTCAGTTAAATGTGCATTTTCATGGAAATTAACTTACATAAAATTGTTTTTATCACGTTTTACACTCTATTCACTTACAGCATTCAACTAATAATACTTATTATATTTGAGAGTACTCTGATGCGACGCCATTTGTTTACATCGTTTCTGAAGTTATGGATCAAGTTCACCGTCAATTAATTCGAAACTTAGTATACTTCTCCATTTATTTACTATGCCTTATACCATCTTAATTATCACAAACCTGCAAATGGAGCAACAAAAACAGATTTTTCGATAGTTCTGATGAGAATCAATTGTTCGTAAACCAAGTTGCTAGCAGCGTCGATACTTTCGATAATTTCAACGTCATTCACCCTACAAAAAAGATTTAGGTATATGTGAAATAGAGTTACTTACTTTTCTATTTTTGTCATATTCACCCTATTTAAAAAAATATTTCAGTAAGTTTCAAAATCCATAATTTTGCAAACGAGCTAACTAATCTAGCTTGAAAAATGTGTCGAGATAACAGACGACGTTACAAGGGACATTAAAATTAGTCAATAAATATTAACATATCCCTGGTAACAAGGATTATTCCTAGTACCTAAATTAGTGGAATATCCCAGGAATTAATTTTTCTTCCTTGGTATATTCCCATAAATAAATCCTTGTTGCAAGGGTTGTTATAAATTGATAATTCATTTCAATAACAAAGGAGGTAACGAACCTAACTCTCTCCATCTTGAAGTGTTGCCAACTCTGCTCGATAGTTGCCAGATGTTTCTCTATGGTTTGTTCTCTAGAAGCACCAACACTCACCACCTCCAGAGCTGCCATCACGTGACTCAAATCTGTTGCAACAACTTTTCTCAAACTGAAAAGAAATTTAGTGTACATTGACAAGTTAATTATTGTAGAAATTTATACTATAGAATATTTCGTGTGAAATAATGTAAATATTTAAATATATCAGATTACCTTGTGCCAGCATTGGGAGTGATGTCCTTAGCTGCTATTTCATTGAGTTTCACCCAGTGCCTGGGTCTAAGGGCTTTGTTACACAGCACAGCTATCAAAGACAAGTGACTTCGGAACTGATTCAGCTGTTGAATTGTTACGCCACAGATACACAATGGACCTGAAACATTTCAATTTGCGAGATTTCGGACTGAAGAAAATGCAGGGTGACCCACAAATAAGTGTAACCAAATTTAAATTAGTATATTTCAACAACTAACTATTGAAGGTACACTTTTTTCAAGTACATATCATTTTGTTTGTTTGTTTGTGGAGCCCTTCTCCATTCACAGATAAATTTTTATTTATTTTTGTGAATTAAATAACGACTCAATTGATGTGTGGTAAAAATGGCTTTGAAATGGTCAGAAAAAAGACGGTGAAGTAGGTTCAAAGATTAAAGATATTTTTATTAGACAAAATCCCCATTAATAAAACAGAATAATTCCTAGGTCTTAAGAATATTCATATAACTATTCCTTTTATAAAATATTGACAATATGGAGAAAAGTTATTAAGTACAAAAATGAAGACACAAGTTTAAATTTTAACAAGGGTCGCTCAGGTTGCAAGAAGACGGTAAGATCTGAAGACAAAATCAATTTGGTTCAGCAACTCCTTTTGAAAAATAGGAACCTTTCTTTTAGGATAAAAGAATTAAATATCTCGAAATCTTCAATCAATCGATGGTCACTAAACATAACCAAGAATGACACTCCCACAAAATGAAGACATTAACTTGTTGAAATGGATTTTCACGCCGTAGAAATACGTCAACTGGTTCTTGATAGAAACATGTTCGATTTGAGGAAGATATTGTGAACAGAGAAGTAATTAATCATGAACGGAGAAATAATTTATCATAACACTAGGCAATATGCTCCACAGAATAGCAGTCCTAATTTTCATTTTGACCGACTTTATCATTGTGGTTATTAAAATCATCACTCTGTCTTTCATTCTGTATGGGTGGTCTGAACTACGTACAATTGTTAAAATTTAAACTTGCGCCTTCATTTTTGTACTTAATTATACATTTCTCCAGACTGTCAACATTTTATGGAAGGAACTTTATAAATTGAAACCATACGAATACTATTTAAACCTGGAAATAAATCTGTTTTAATGATGAGAATTCTGTCTAATAAAGATATTGATATAATTTTTGAAATTACAACATTGTCCGTTCTCTGACCATTTTCACCACCCATAAATTTAGTCGATATTTTATTAATCCACAAAAATGGAAAAAACTTTATGAAAATTTAACTGTGGATGAAGAAGGATTTAAAAAACAAAATTATACCTGAAAGAAAACTGTACCTTCAATAGTTGTTGAAATATATAAATTTAAATTTGGGTACAGCTTTTCGTGGGTCATCCTGTATATACTATCAAATGTAACAATTTAGAGTTGTATTCAGTAAAATTTAATATATTATAATAAAAGAAAACGGTCTTCATTAATCATATTTTGAGATTTTAAATATAAAATAATTTTATGAATTATTTTAGTGCAACTTTCAATCACATGATCTCTTACTGTTAAAGATAATTCTTACTAATCAATGGTTACTCACCAGGCAAGTTCTTAGGGTTAGGATCGTCAAAGTTTATTCTTGCTTTCTTTGGGTCTCCTTCGAGTGCCTGCTGCTTGAATCTATTCTTGAAAACGTTCTTCAGGTTGTCCAAATTACTTCAGATGTAAAGGGAAATGTTTACTATATTTATATATTTTCATGAGATAATTTAAACTAATGAAGATATTATAGTATTCAAACACACCTACTTGATAGAAACTATTTCTATGAAAATCAAGTTTTTATCTTCTCACTATTATTTATTCAATACTCTTATAATAATAAAGTCGTTATATGTTAATTATATTACTTAGACAGAGCTCGAGTCTCCCCGTCAATAAACTGAGGGTCCAGAGCCCTGAAGTCCCCTCCCATCCAGTGCTTCTCATGCGCTTGCCATTGCATCACCAGGTTAAACAGCTCAGAATACGGAACCAGACTTTCCTGTTTATTTAATAATTTATCTCATTCTAGTTACTAATGGCTCAGTCTTAGTGAAATAAACTATTTCATTTATCAGTATAAATTAATCATAGATGGCGCTTGACTAACCTTCAATTCTTCCAGCTGAGGATACCTACTGATAGAAAATTTGAAAAGAGCTTCTTCTTTGTTGACCCATTCAATGAGTTGTGCAACCATATCCAGTCTGTCCCTGATTTTGTTGACCTCCTGAAGAAAACAATTGCCAACACATAATATATTTTAAATCTCAACAAAAAACAGCAGGTTGCATAAATATTCCTTTAATAAATATGTTATTAAACTAACCTTCAAGTATTTGTGAACTAGATTGGTTTCGCTCAACTCTTCCAAATCTGCCACCATCATTCGAACTCTCGACAAACCTTTTCCTATTTCTGCAGACTTTGTGCTCAGCATTTCTTCAAACTGCTGCTTATACTCTTCCAGAGACTAAATAATAATTAGTAAATCTCAAGTCATTTTATGTAATACCATACATCTTTTTTACGTTAGCTAAAAAGTAGAAACACAGTAAATACCTCAATGCTTTTCTCTAAAATTGGTTTGAGTTTTGATGGCCATTGAATTATCTCAGCTGAATCCAAAACATCTTCTTCAGGTAGATGCACCACATTAAGCAGTACCTGTTGTGAAATAAGACGAGAACTATAAATTTCATATGATCTCTCAATTAAAGTTCTTCTCAATCAACCTATCATCTCCCACTCCTTTCCTTTAAATGATCAGAAACTTGGATGACATTCTCATGGAGAACATGCACGGTAGATCTTCTAGCCTCTTCTACAACGTCCATCAAACCGAACATCTCCGTAGTATTTTTCGGTTTTTCTTCTAATTTGAAACTCAAATTACTGTACTTTTCTTTTAGTCTGTAAAAATGAAATGAAATCAAACCATTTTCTGGTTAATAGCGAAGATTAAGAACTGCACGCAATATCACTTACTGTTTCACCACATCCTGGTGTTCTTTGATCAATTTGTTCTTCAGTACAGCGCTGTACGAGTTAGCCATTGACATCAGACTTTGGCGAAGGTATTTGTAATCCAGTCTGTTTTTGATTCAAAGATAGGAATAAAATATTATCTTCAAAATGGAGACAGGGGTAGTATGATTAAAAAGTTCTAAATCATCATGATACTTTAATTACAGTTCACTCAACACAAGAAAATGAATATGACCAAAGAAAAAAAAATCTGATTTAAATACAACTGAAGCGATTTCAATTGAACTAAAATTGAGTTCACTCACCTGAATGCATTCACTTTAGCTGACAGTGGTACGTGACTGGCTTTCTGAACATATACATCAAAATTCTCTATTTGTCTTGCGTATCCGAACAAGTCATTTTCTGTCTTGAGAAACATGTGTAGTTCTTCCCGAACCCTTCCTGTCAACATATCCTTGAACTCCGTTTCTATAAAATAATGGAATCCATTGATAAGTGTCGTCAAACAGTTTAAACCTTTGAAATATACAGATAACTAAATTAAAAACGTACCTATCTGATCCAAATATGTGCTCGACTTCTTGTATGTTGCTTCTAGAATTTTCCTTGTATCGTTAAGAAATTCTGTCCACTGTGAATCATCCACAGTAACCACCAAAGTCTCACGTTTTGGATTCAGGACAGGAGGTGATTGAAACTCCCAAGACTCATTAGGTTTTCCACTATTGCAGTTATTTCTTCTTCTACCAGCATACTTCTGAGCAAGTTGCTGACGCCATTGAGGTATCGGTGGAGGTCTTGGGTCATCCCATGTGGCTCGATAAAGTTGAACGCAATGTCGAAGCTAGAGGGAAACATATCATACAGAATATCCATAATTAATTAAGCTGGTAAAAACAACTATTTAGAAGATGACAGGAATGGATTGATAACATGGATCGCCAATCAAATTCTTTTATGAATTATAGAAATGCTGTTAGCGTAAAATTAAAAATATATATATTATAACTTATAAGTGTATCTATCTAGATTATATTTGAGCTAAACTCTTTGTATTCAACATTTTAAAATGTATGTGAGGTAATAATTACTGAAAGTTCCAATTATTCATCAACATATCAAAAAGCTCACCTCAATATAGAGATCTTCCAAAGTTCTAAACATCGTTTCCACATCCGGTTCGAAAGAGACTTCGCTGTCAGCTAACTCGAGGTAAATGTTAACGCAAGTTCCTTTCCACTGGTGGTCACTAGTCCCATATAACCAACTGCGGAAATAAAATAACTTGAGAACAATACTTCTGATGATCATATGGTCAATCATGTCTAATCTTATTCTACTTACGTCATGACAGCTTGTATACTTCTGCAGAGAACTTGTTGGAGCTTCAAAATAAAATAATTAAATATGAATAAATTGAGCTAAAGTTTATCTAACTATTATTATGTATATCTAGTGGATTCGAGATACTTAATATTTTATTAATATAGATCAAATCCTTCTGCACAGCAGTCATAATTTGTATTTTTTGTTATTTCGGCATCCATGTTAAAATGATGTCATAAAACTTAAAGGAATTACGTGTTGTTCTAAATGATGAACTAAAATAGGTTAATTCTTAGATATTTCTAAGCATACTTTTACCTTTGAGGCCGTTAGGTTGTTGAATGCATTTATAACTGCATGTTTCCTTGCCAATGTCAAGTTTTCCCTGACTGCAGCTGTTCGAATCTCTGCAATGGCCTTAGGAAACCACTGCGTCTTGAGGTGCATGCTCCCTCTACTCGAAGACGCCCTCCATTCAGCCACTAAATCAGTCAGATCAGAACCCTCAGCATAGCTAGTTCAGGAGATATAGAGTTTGATGAATAAAAAGAATAAAACAGTATAACTGCTAGAAGATATCTCAAACTTGCACTCCTAGCACAAAGACCTTCAAATACTTGTAGATAAATATTTTGATCCTCTACTTCGATCGTACATTAGAGATCAGGTCGTATATTGAAGCAGTATAGGTAGATGTAAATTATTAGATTGATAAGTAAAACTTTGAATTATAATGTTGACTACTAACACGATAAAGTGTTGATTCCAAAGTACCTTTTATCAACAGTGAACAGTTGGACAGAGTCTAAAGGTCTCAAAACACTTGCCAAGGCTCTTTTCACCCCTGGAGGGAAACTCGCCATTGCCTCAGATAGTGACGATTTTTCGCTCTGCAATCCTTGAAAAACTTTGTTCCATGCATTTCTTTTTCTGTAAAATAATGAAAAAGTTAAGGAAATTCAACACAAGGCTTAAATTATTCTTAATTATTTATCATCATTGTGAATTAAAGAATATCCTTCCTGGGAAATATTGATTATTTCCAATACTCATTATGATACTAGTTAGTGTTCAATAATATGCTTCAACACATCTAGTGGACTCACCTTCGATGTTTCCCCAGTTCAGGTTGTGCGACTGGTCGAATTTTCATATCGCCTGAAGAACGACAATTTGAAAATATAATTTGCTTTTAGTAATTTATACTTCAAAAATAATTACATTCAATTTAACGAAAATACAAGAATGAAAAGGATAATTTTTCACTTACTTATCTCTTGAAGGAGTTCATCTACCAAATTTGAAGATAGTTTGCTGCTACTAACATCAATCAGTCTTTTTCTTATCACCTTAGATATATCAGGAGCAGTGGGAGTATGAAGGACCCTCAAAGTTTTGCATCGAGTGAGAGTCCGCTTGGCAAATTTCAAACATATCCATCTAGAAAGGTTCAAATCAATACATACATTACACAGTGCTATACTAGCCATCATTCATACTTTGCACCTACTTCTGTTTTTCTCTTGCTTTGTTCTTCCTATGTCTGTATAGTTTGACTAAAAGGTTTTCATTAACGTCACCACTTCTTGGTTTGGGAGTCTTTATTGAAGATTTTCTAGCAGCCTCAGTGCGATAACCCTGAGAAAAATGATAATTTGAAGAGCTTACATTTACAAGTCAGATTAAAAGTTAAACATATACATTATACATACTTCTCTGTCCAATGATTGGGAAAATCTCTTATTCTGCAATCTGAATGAAGCAACTTTCCTTCTCTTGTAGATCGGAGGTGGATCTAATAGCTGTTAAAATACAATGTGTAGATTTATATTACCTCCACTAGGTTATTGTAGTTACTTTCAATTATTAGAGTGCCACTTACCACCTGAATGAGTTCTTCTGGAGGCTTCACAGCATTATCCTCACATTGACGGAGTCTAATCCTTCTATTTACTACCACGGGCTTTGGTCTCTTATTTGTGTACGGGTGTCTATACTCGTGATTATTGAGAGACAGCCTAGTAGACCTACTAAGAAGACTAGATGTCACCATTCGTTGTTCACCAATCGAACTTACAACTCGCTGATTACCTTGACCAAACTCATAGCTCAGTTGTTTGCTGGGTAGGGATATTTTCTTCAGTTCGTGAGGTCTGAACTGAGGCACCAATGCCGGTAGTTTCGGAATATTTTGAGAGACATTAATGGGATGCAACGATAAACTGTTATCATCAGATGGGTCGTAATTAGTAAATTGATAACTCATTGTCCCTTTTTCGCAGTAGAATATAAACTAGTGACTCATTTATCTGCGAGAAACTGACGGAAGTGTTTCACGCTTCTACTTGCAATACCTGTGGGTCTTATCACAACAACCTCAACATCCCGTTGTCATGGTCACCGCGTCTCTTACCTCGCGATTATTCTGTTCTTATAGAGTCATATTGATTAAAAATATTGATTGCTCAGCCCTAGCTTAATTTTAGAGAATATGACTATCGATTAAAACAAATATCACATAACCGCATTAGAATAGACAGCAATAAACTAAATTGCCACAGTACAATGATTGTACTACAATTACGTACAGTCAGTTTATATTTGATATCGAAATGTGCGATATTCACTGCATCTTCACAACAAAATACATAAACAGACAGACAGGCAAGTAGCTGTAGTTACTTTAAATAGCGGAACAGTTCTATACTCTGAATTATCTCTAAGTTATTAACAATATTATAATGAAAGATTCAGAAAGCGTCTATAGTTATTAAATTGATTATTTAGACATTTGTAATCGTGTACATTGTAAATTTAACTCTGTTACAAATGTAAGAGTGTATTTAACTCTGTTACAAATTTAAGAGTGTATTTAACTCTGTTATAAAATTTTGAATATTAGAATATCTGCAATCATTAGTTTTAGTAATTTGAAATTAGTAAGTTGTGAAAAAATGTTCACAACTTTGATCCTTTGATAAAGAGTGAGTGACTTTTGTGTTCATTGTACAGGCAGACCCCGCTTTAAGTAGACCCCGCTTTAAGTAGACCCCGCTTTAAGTAGACCCCGCTTTAAGTAAACCCCGCTTTAAGTAGACCCCGCTTTAAGTAAACCCCGCTTTAAGTAGACCCCGCTTTAAGTAAACCCCGCTTTAAGTAGACCCCGCTTTAAGTAGACCCCGCTTTAAGTAGACCCCGCTTTAAGTAAACCCCGCTTTAAGTAGACCCCGCTTTAAGAAGACCCCGCTTTAAGTAGACCTTCTTATAACCGGATAACTTAAAGTGCAGTTGACCCCGAGTTTACTTACATCAGTTGTATCTGAAAATCAGTTTTAAACAATTTATTTACATTGAAGGAACCATACACAATATGGTACATAGTATTGGTGTACCATGCAAACGTTCTTACATCTTTGTTTATATAAAAAGAAAAATCAGTGGAAAATGCTAAACTTAAAAGGGGGGGTTCCCCCACCCCCACTTTAAGAACAATTTCTAAGTTAATGTGAGGTACGATTTTTGACTTACTAAAAAATTACTCCCAAATTACTAAATAGCAATTAAAACTTATAATGTTCCTTTGTTTAGATTTGTATTCTTAACTGATTATGTGGTCACTAATTTGTGAACGAATTAAACTTTTAATGTGTCTGTTATTAAAATTAGTGAATTTGCTTAAAGTTTAAACTAATTAAATTCATAATTATCATATCGCTCTTGTTATAAGTAATGGTAATTTTACGCTAGAAAATACCTTTTTAATAACACACATTTCATAGGAATATGATAAAACTGCTAAGTTACAGACATTTCATCCAATAAATCTATTACGTACCTACTACAGTTTGAAAGGAAATCCAAAAGATATCCAATCAGTTAATGCGGTAAGGATACTTCCCAATATTTAAACAAAATCTTGAAAGTTAGAATTTATTCTTTAACTTCGATTATAGGAAAATATTATAATGAAATATTTGAATCAATAAATATCATTTAAATTGAATAACTCTTAGCTATTATTCCATTAACTAATAATAGAATATGTGCTGTTAACATTAGACATCGCGAAAAAGATTATAGGCAAAGTAGAGACAATTGAGAGTTTCGTGTGCGTGACGTCATCAGCACAACACTTTAAATTAATTTTAAAAAGATGGAAGCGAGACTATCTCTATTGACTCATTAGTAATTGTCTGTAGATGAAAACGAAATTGTTAATATTTTTCACACTATTACTAACCTAAGTATTGATTTAAGTGAGTAGAGTTATTTACTCTGTGAAGAAAACGGTAATTGTCAATACCGTAAATATTGGCAAGCAGGGGTTAGTAAGTTACTGTTAGTAATAACCAGGGTACAGGAACATAACGGGTATAGTAACTAGTAGATGACGCAAAAATGTGACGTCACCAAAGCAACACATTTCTTGTCTGTGACCGAGCGGCTCAAATTCCTCGTATTTGCATGTTAATATCGAGAAGTTTAAAGTCATTTTATAAGGGTTTTGTGTGAAAGAAAAGCGAAAATGGCCATTGAACTTCAAAGTTGTATACATAGATATAATTCAGGTGAGTTTTTATTATTCATTTCTTTAACTTATCTATAAAAAATAGGGACTTAAATATATGCTACCTGAGAGCCTAAACTAGTGCTAGTTAACTGCTAAATTGTAGTTCCTATGATTGACAGGTAAGGAAAAAAATAATTGAATACAATTTAACCAATGCCTAGTTAATAATTGATAAGAAAAAAATTAAATTTAGAAGTGCTAAGTTTAAGTAGGTTTTCCCATATTTCAAGTGTAGTCTTAGTCGCCATTTCCAGTCACCCAGCGGTCACGTCAAACTAGATTCGATTAGCTGATTATCATACCCTATAGTTTCTGTACCCTGGTAATAAAGATACCGGTGAATATTTCTTCTTTAGATCACATCTTTCTTATTAATTATTTGTAGTCTTTCTTGCGTAATATAGATGATTGTTATGGCATTGTACCTAGGTAATCTCCTCAATTTCACAAACAATGTACAATAGGTGAAACTAAGGAAGAATAATTATAATAGTAGAAACTATAACCTTAATCAAGTATGTATGCATAACATTTTAAAAGTCACGCATACATTGCACAAATAGGCATAGCGAATAACTTTATTTAAAAACTATAATTAAGTATACATAGTTATTTTATATATCATTTTCCATTCAACATACAGACTATAGAGTAAGTATAGCATATTATTAACAAACATTATATTCAAAATTACAGAAGGGGGCATATAATAGTTTATCAGCTGTCCTTCTCAACACTAGAAAAACATAATTACCCTATTTTAATAAACATACATCAGTATTATACAGTGTGTCCACGAAAAATGTTTAAGTATTATGTATAATAATAGTTAACTGTTGAATACAAGTATCATGTATAATTATATAATTAATCTGCCTATCCATGGTTCCAATCTATCGTAGAATGATGAATCATGTAGATTTCAAGGCAGTGGATACCTTTTTGGTGGACACAGTAACATGTACATAGTATCAGTAACATGTACATTTTGAGAATGTTTGATCTGATGGATATTACTGATATAATAATATATAGGTTGATATTTAATTTCTTCAAATGATTATACTGGTAGGATTTATTACTCTAGTTTGACTTAATGTGAGTGTACCTAGGATTTAAATAATATAAAAAACCAGCTGCTCTCTCCCCTTACCTACAATCTAATAACATACCTTCCATATACCTCTTACGATAGCAATTTGTTCATTCTTCAAGTCCATCCTTCTTTGGACTCGTTGTTATCAGTCACAGTTCCTGTCCTCAGTTTGTGTTCTATCTCATCAAGAGTGGAGGGATAGATAGCAGTGGTAGCAGAGCTGATACGGGATATCTTGTTACCTGTGGTTATGTCCCCTAGATTGCTGACAGCTGAACGCTTCCTGCTTATATTCAGAATTGATGGTCTCCGTGAGAGGTGCTTAGCTAACTTCTCCAAGACTGATGTGTGGTGACCTGTGGTGGAAAAAATTGGTTAAAAAATATCTTAGACCAAAATTTTATTTGCAAAAGAGAGGTAAAATATTCACGAAAATGTTTCTCTTTTTCTTACGAGCATTATCGCCAAGCTCAGGAACAGATGAATAGTCGATGTTATTGTGTTGAAATCCTAGAACTGATGTTGCACGGGTTATACCTGCAGCTCTCCTTCTGAATCCATGTTCAGCAAAGTCAGCTCCGACCAGTTCCTCCCAAGGACTCATTCGAATATTCACGACAAATTTGTCAATCACCTAAAAGAAAACAAAAAATTCAACTTATTTTGGTCTAACTTTCATATATCAACTGTTTTTACTAAATACTCTTAGGTACTGACCAGAAGAATGATCAAAGTCACCGAACTTGCCCAAATGATGACTACCACGCAAGCCAAAAGCTGCACTCCAAAGAGGTAAAACCCACCACCTGTTTTAAAGAGATTATACTTAGAAAGGAATTGTTCATATTCAACCAAAATCATTATTTGTCTACAAAAAAGTTAATGCAGTATTACCTCTAATTATTCCACTGTTTCCATTCGTAAGGTCGAGAAGAGTGTCATTTTTTATGAACAACCCAATAGCCAACATCGCCCAAATTCCACAAAAGCCTGGTCCGAAATTGATTTGAGATGATTATGGAATGCAATGTTCAACATTAAAATATGATGAATTGAAATTATCTAATATAGAATGTTCATAACTAACCATGAACTGCAATCGCTCCAACAGGATCATCAATGTGTAATTTGTCTAAAAGTGGCATGGCAGATACCGAAATAAATCCTCCCACCATTCCAACTATCACAGCTTCATAGGTTGAGTACAGAGAGCATCCAGCTGTTATATAGATTATTAAATTAAATACTTTGTAAAAAAATAGTATTATTAAAATTACAAATAATAGGTAATTTATGATATCGAAAGAAATAAAATTATTTAGGAGAAGTCTGTGATCATCATTTTCCTCACCTGTGACAGACACTAAAGCTCCCAATACACTGTTGACCACATCTGGTATTTCCAAAGTCTTGTTTTTAAACCAAGAGAGACCCATACCCACCAAGCCTCCACCGATTGATGACAACAGGGTGGTAACTGCTGTACGTGACGCGTACTTCCATCTGTGACCTCGAATTCCAAAGGTACTGAAATGCAAAAACTCACATTTGAATAGTGACCATTTAGTAGACTAAGTAGAGGATAAGATGGTATGTATCGGCCTAATCCTTACCTGCCGCAGTTGAATCCAAGCCAGCCCCACCAGAGCATGAACATTCCCAAAATTGATGTGGTGGGAGATCCCATTGGAAGAGGCTTCAAGCCATTGTCATAACGACCCAAACGTGGACCAACCAACTGGCAGGCTACGAACGCTGATCCGAATAAGAATGAGTTTGGTATGTATATTGTATATATTTGTTCAAGAAAAATAATCTTCAAAAGTTTTAAATAACAAATTACAAGTATAGTTGCATTAAGAAACATTTTTAATAAAAATATTGAAACTAAATTGATTTAGAAAATGTATTAATTTGAAATGTCGTATAACAACGATTGGTCTACTGCACGGATTGGTCTGCAATCGAAGCGAAGCAATTTATCTTATTCATATTTCAAAATCTTTAGAACGTCTTAAAAATTGTGAGAATCATGTTTTTGAAATTCTCCACATTCATTATTTAATCAAATGTTGAATTTCCATATACAACTACGCACCAAGATTCTCCTTCATTTATATTAATTTCCCAAATAGTATAGGACTTAATGAAATCAGATCCTAGTGCACTTCATCAGTTGGGCTATTCATTATGCTAATAATTTATTCCTTTAACTCAAATGTCCTCGTTGATTATATTTTAAATTTGCATACTATAATATTAGCTTGAAAACTGTCTAATAACTTATTGGATATATCAATAATTAATGTATTACCTGAAGCTCCTCCGCATAGATGAACACCACAAGATCCTGCAATGTCGATGACTCCCAATTGGTAGAGAAATCCTCTTTCTGCCCACAACCAACCAGCAGGAATGCAGTAGACTACCGTATTGATCGCACTGAATATCACATACGCTACGAAATTGAACCTGTGGAATATAATTTTAAGAATTTATGTATTCCCATTTGTTAGGCATAGGATTAGGTAGCTGTATTAATTAATTCTGTATTATTAACCTTTCTGCAACAGCTCCTGATACTATGGTCGTGGCTGTGGTTGCAAAAGAAAGTTGGAAGAAAAAAGTTGCAAAATCTTCGCCCATTGTTTCTTCATCAGGATTCATGAAGAAATCTCCCCATCCACAGAAAATATTAGACCATGACGAAACTCCAAATGAAAGACCATAGCCGAACATCCAATAGGTCAATCCTCCAAGAACAACATCCACAACATTTTTCACCATAATGTTGCTCTCGTTCTTTACTGAAACGCAACCACTTTCGAGTAGGCCAAATCCTATGGAATTGGTAAATAATACATACATTTTGAACCTATTTATTCGAAATTACTCTTCAAAACTAAAATATCGTAAAATCATTGCTCCCACCTGACTGCATTGTGAATATGATGAAAGTCGAAGTAAGTATCCAAGCAGCATCGTCAGTCCCAATTGCTGCAGGTCCATCGGTATTACCTTGATTCATCATTGCCCCTCCTCTATTTCCAGTCAAGTTGAAATTGAACCATCCAGTTTCATTAAGGTTATCCTCACCATCTCCAATTTCCATTGAATCGTTCCACATTGACGCCATTTCATCATTCAGACTAATAGGATATAGTGACAGGTTTGTCAGATATTCTTTCAAATTGAAATTAGAGTTCAGGGATGAATTTGCAAACTCTATATCCATTTTGCTCGAAATACATGTCACTGTGTGATAAAATAAAATAAAATAAATTTATTTTATATACATAAAATATACATAGATTCCAATCAAGAGCTGTCAATAAAATTCGAAATTTCATAGATCTGAAGAGATAATACGAATAATAAAAAAACACTCAAAATAATGATTAAAGGAGGCTTAATCAATAAATGATTTCGAAAGCGTTTCGAAAACAGTTTGGCCGCCCAGAAACAGTTTTTGAAAGAAATTTCATTGAACTCCATGTTAAAAGTCTGGGGGCGGCTGAACTGCCGATCTGACATCCTCCCTAGCTTTTAACATGAATGAACCCATGTTAAAAGTGTCAGGTAGCAGTGCCAGTAGCAGTGGCGAAAAAGAAATCACCAGCATGTTTAATCCTTTGGGACGTGAAATACTAGAGAAACCGACGTCGTGCGCGGTCGCTGTTGCCGCCGTTCGATTTTTTCTGCCGTACATGTTGGCGGAAAATTCAAAACCACAACCGCGCGCGGCTTGGGTATTCAGTGTCAACACAATTTAAGCTGTGGCTACTGGCATACTATGCTGCGCGTGGTGAGGGAAACACTAATGTTCTGTCGAAAAACACTGAGAGAAAACCGCACTGGAGTACGGTTTGCTGCTCATAGTATGTCAGGTTCAAAATATCGCGGTTTGCCGGTGTATAAGGTTTGGTATTCGTATGCAGAGACGCTTGGCTGTTCACACTGCAAGCGGAGCGGTGCTCCAAACAAACAATAATAATAATTGCACTCTGCTCCGCGCCGCTTGAAGTGTGTACGTACTCTTATGCCTGAGTGAGATCCGTGTACATTTGAGATAATAGCATATGAGAGGCGGAGAGTTGATTGTGCGCGTGGCGTTATAGATGCAGTTAGTGCAGTATCAAGTGTGCTAAAACAGCATGTTTTTTTTTTGTTTCAATTATAATTATAATATATTTTTAAAATTAAATCATCATTTTATTAAATTAGAATAAATAGTCTATATACTTTTCTGTAATTTTACACATCAATTTTTTTTTTCAGCACAGACTCTGCCAAACAGCAAATAATAAATATAATTCATTATTAATGTGCCGTTCCTATATATCACGGCATGCTTTTTACCCATATTTCTCATGCAGCCTTTTTTCGGCGTTCCCATTGAGTAGGGATAGCACAGTACAGAGAAGATATAGTATCCCAGAGCTATAAGGGGGATATTACGCGTGTCCCGGTAGGCTGTGACGTCACATGTCAACAATGGTGTGTACGTTTGTACGTACAGTACAAACACAAAAGATGGCTGCAACACACCCATCTTTTGTTAAATAACGTTTTCGGTGATATTTTTTTTAATTCCACATTACCGCATGCTATTATCCAATCTTTATAGTCATAGGTACGGACGAAAATTTAAAAAATGACTGTTGATGAAATTGCTATGTACTGGTCTTTTTAAACACAAAATAGTAACAAATTTTTAGTCTTGAAGAAGACGATTTATTCAAGATAATTATATCATTAGTCAGATCGGTCGCGTTGGCCGCCATCTTAATTCTCTATTCCACGTGACCCACAGCAATTCTGTTTACTATGACGTGACCTCTTGTTTACATACATGACGTCACAGCCTACCCAGAATAAATTTGAATAATACATGTAACTGGGGTACTATACTATTCTGTTTACTATGGGGATAGTCTCTTTAAGTAATACTGCGCAGAAAAACAAAATGATGGGTTGCACCATTACTATTCAGCTGCATGTTATCATATCTTTCTCACTGTTTGACCGGGAGAACAAGTTAGAGGATCTAACTGTTAAATTATTTTTGTCATAATCTGGTTTATGTTATAGTATCGTTCAGATTCATATAGGTAGATTGATAGTTAGACTTTATTATTTGGACGTACCTAACTAGGTACCTAGATTCATTTCGTGATTTAATTATGAAGTTATATTAGATTATATCGATTTACATATTTATTTCTTATTTGACTTATTTCACTGGTTATTTAATTATTATTGTTTGTTTTATTATTTGTACTAGTTTGTATTAAATTTATTTGTATTAAAAATACTTGTGTCTATCTGTTTTTGAAGTAAGTTAATTTATTTCAGAACTACGTTTACACCAGGTAACATAGCAGGCGCGTATACAAGGGGGGGCATTTGGGGCAGATGCCCCCCCCTTGAGGTCTGAACTTTTTAAAAATAAATCTACGGATTTAAAAAATATATGGATTAGTCCTCCAAATTGAAGAAATGTCAATTATTTGATTATTTTTAATTGCTTTTGACATGCTTGAACACTGTATTCTATCAAAATCGTCATTTTTAAATTGCGAAATGGGAGAAATTAAATTGCTTCAAGTCGTATCATGTAGAAGAAGCCATTTTGTCCATAGAGAGTAAATTTCTATCATTGTTCTTTAATTTAAAAATGTTTTTGAATTGGAGAAGAAAGGCATCGTCCTGTACTCTGTAGTTTGCAAAAACACTTTTTTCTTCAACAGTACACCGAAAATTCATGCTTTCCCAAGATAAATGGAACGGTGGCTAAATCTTACCACTTGAAATGTTCACAAGAGTTCGTTGTCTATTCAATGAAACTGGTTCTATTAACAAGAAAAAGTAAATAAAAACAAAAACAAAAAAAACACAAACCAAAAACACACTAGTTTTTCTCTCAGAAAAGCTTTTCGGCAGATTTCATCCACACCAAAACCACGTGGTGGAGGATCGTCATACATTCATTTAAATTCCATTTCTATCATTGAACTTCAGTTCGACCATTAACGAAAACCACATGAATAGCGGTTTTGTAAGTGGATTATGCAGCAACCATCCAGCATTGCCAATTGAATCGTTTGGACAGACGATCGAGAAGTTAATTTGCCTCCATCAAAAACACATCGAAAAAATACGAATGAAAATCCTCGAAATATCTGGAAAACAAATGATAGGTATGATGCTTGGGTAATGATCTTCGTTGCAATTATTAATAGAATGGTTCCAATTGTTCAAGCATTTTAACGAATATGGCAACTTGTTACCAGTTAATGGTTTTCAAAACTCTGATTGCTCCAGCACATTATTTGGCCCAGCCTACAACTTCTTCACTTTGGTGGATGCAAGACCACATTGCACAAAGACAGCTCTAGAATTTAAGGAAAAGTTTCGAGGTCGAGTGATTAGCAGAAGTACGGAAATAAAATTCCTGGTCAGCTCACAGTCCACATCTCAACTCTTTGGACTTATGCATATGGGCTGCTGCTCAAACTCGAGTTTACATGTTTATATATAAAAAAAAACAGATCCCAATGAGTCTCGTATACAATGTGCTCAAATCTCCGCTTAAATATATAACAATAAGACTCTCAAGAAAGTATGCAAGAATGTTCTGAAGCGTGCATCGTTCTGTCTTCACATCGGAGAGGGTCATTTTCAACAACTTTTGTAGGACCTCAGGAGATGTGCCTCATATGATATAAGACAATAAATGTTTAATAATAATAAAAATCCTTTCTTTTCCTCCAAAGTGATGCATCTATAATGGTATTTGAATTATTTGTAAGTTCTTCTAATCCGCAATTAAAAAATTACGTTATCTGATGAAACACAGTGTAGCAGTATGGTTTTGATTATTTTTGCTGCAGCCGATGATTGAATATTGTGATTAAGTAAATAACTATCAGTCTATTGGACTTGATATACAGCTTATTTATTATACAATACATCCACTGACACACTGTGTTCCATCAGAAACGACATTTTTAAATTGCGAATTAGAAGCACTTCTAATGCATCAATTGTCATCATAGATACACCACGTTGATGGCAAAGAAAATATTATTATTAAACATTTATTGTCCTATATACAGGGTGTCCCAGAAAAAAGGAAACCCATATTCAAATTAGTTTATTTTAGAAAATATTAAAACTATAAGAATTCTGAAAACACTGTTTTATACGTTTACACTTTCTGCATCCCTTGTGAAAAATTAATAATGTTACAACAAAAATTAAAAATGCTGCAGCGAATTTAGCAAAAGGAAAAAAAAAGTCCTTGTGCGGGCACGATATATTTCTTAAATATCCGGTAGTATTAAAAATTAAATCCTAAGGTTTATTACAAATAAGAGACAAATTAAAGAGATTTATTAACATTGGAACCGCAATACTTATTTCCAAGGTGTAAGGTTAATTTCCCTCGACATGTCCTCCAATTCTTTCTACACATAATTGCAGCCTTTTTCTCATTCCAGCAAAAACTCTTTTAACTAAATCCGGATTTTCTTTTAGTAAATTAACTTCGTTTACAATTCTCTCTCTCAAATCGTCTGTGTTTTCTGGAGGAGAAAAGTACGCTTTGCTCTTGAGGTGGCCCCAAAGGAAAAAATCGCACGGTGTCAAGTCCGGCGATCTGGGCGGCCACTCAATTGGATGGTTCAGTGCAATAATGCGATCGTTGAAATTATCATGTAGCAATTCTTGAACTGCACGACTTCTATGTGCTGGAGCATCATCCTGAATCCACCATAGCCTATTAAATCTGTTTGCGTAAATTTGATGCAGCTCAGGAATTATTCTTTCTGTAATTAGGTTTAAGTATTTATCTCCATTCATATTATTTTCGTAGAAGTTAGGGCCCACAAGTCGTCCGTTTCCACACATTCCCATCCATACAGAAACTTTCTCCCTGCACATTGTTACGTCGAAGTTGAAATTTTGAGGATTATTTCTGGGTGCATACTGGCGAATGTTATAATTATTGACTCTTCCATTCATATGAATAATGAAATGCTGCTTCATCACCAATCACGATGTCTTCTACGAAGCGAGCATTTTTTTGCAGAAACCAATTTGAAAAATTTAGGCGGTGAGGTAAATCCGGTTCTAATAGTTCATGCCGTACATGAATCTTGTAAGCATGATACCTTACATCGTTTTTAACAATCCGGTTAAATGTGCTTTTACTGATGTCCAACCCTTTCCTTCTCGTTGATATTTTTGAATTCTCAATTAGCTTTTCACGAACACGATTTATTAATGTTTTCCCTTGTTCGTTCTGTTCTCCTGCAACCCGATCGCTCTCTGTTTAAATTCGAAGTTGTTCCTTCAGTTTTGAACTTATTAACATTTCTCCATATGGTCTTCTTAGTTGGCGAAGCTCTTTCCGGAAAGCGTTGTTCAAAATCTTGTGGAATCAGTTTAAAGCTTCCAGTTCTTAAATAACTTGTCACCACAAAAACTCGTTTTTTTTAGAGTTGCATTTTGGGGTTTTGAAATATGCAATAAAAATTACCGTGTTAAAATTAAAAATTCCTGATTTTATTATAGGTATCCATTGTATCATGAATACAAACTAACAAATTTTGTTTTGTTTGTTGGTATCATCAACGGACCAAAAATGAGGACTTCCTCGCGCAAGCACTTTTTTTTTCCTTCTGCTAAATTCGCTGCAGCATTTTTAATTTTTGTTGTAACATTATTAATTTTTCACAAGGGATGCAGAAAGTGTAAACGTATAAAACAGTGTTTTCAGAATTCTTATAGTTTTAATATTTTCTAAAATAAACTAATTTGAAAATGGGTTTCCTTTTTTCGGGGACACCCTGTATATGGCTATATCATATGAACCACATCTCCCGAGGCCCTACAGAAGTTGTTGAAAATGACCTCCTTCAGCCTGAAGACAGAACGAAGCAAACTTCGAAACATTCTTTCAAATTTCTTAGGGGTCTCCGGGTTATACCTTTCAGCGAAACTTTACACTTTGTATAAGAGACACAATGAAATATTTTTTTTCATATATAAACTCGAGTTTGTGCAGCAGCCAAGAAGTGAAAATCCAAAGGGTTGAGATATTGATTGTGTGCTGGCCAGGAATTTTCCGTTCTTTTGCTAATGAATCGACCTCTAACCTTTACAATGAGAAATTCTAGAACTGCATTTGTTGAATTTTGTTGGAGTGTGGTGGAGTGCCGTCTTGCATCACCAAAGTGTAGAACGAGTTGCAGAATGGTGCAGTATGGGCCAAACAAGGGTTGCTTGTTTGGTATGCGATCTATGAGGTTAATGTGATCTGATAATGCTTTAGTATTTTAATTTTAATAATTATGATAATTTTTCTTTTTAAGTAACTATGATACAAAACAAACAATATAGACGAGATGATATTGTCACAATGCATTAAAAGTAAAAAAACATATATTGATTGCTTATTTTTACTATATATTCAAATAAGTTAGTTTATATAACGATATTTTCTTGAAGTATTTCCATAATAAGGCTTTGAATATGTAAATGGTATTTAATTATTCAAGGAAATAAAATACTATATATATTTGGTATCTCGTATACCTGTTTGTATCTTTTATATTTGCTAATAAATTCTAAATAGATCGCATGCCAAACCAGTAAATGATGATCAGATCGCAAAGCAAACTAGCACCAAATAATGTCCTGTAGCAATCTGAGATATGAAACACCATTAACCGATGACAAGTTACCATCATCATCAAGGAATGCATGAAAGATTACAGGCAAGCCTTGCTTTAAGTACAACTCACTTTAACAAAAGTGGTACTTATTTCGAGTCATATGTTTCGAAATAAGAACCGTTCGTAGACATAGAAAACGGAGACAATTTTTTGTGATTTTTTCACGGTAACTAAAAAAATCTAAATTATAATCCAGGTGAGATTATTAGAAGCAATTGGTTCAGAAATTCAACATGTCCCATTTTAGGGTTAGTTCCGTGTTATTGCACGGTTCTATATTTTCGAACACGTGAAAATCTATATATAGCAATCATTATTTAACTTTTGTTTCAATTGATAACCATGATACCAATTGTAATTATAGTTAAATTTGTAATTTTTAAATAGTTAAATAATAATTAAATTTATAATTTTTGAATAGTTAAATAATAATTAAATTTATAATTTTTTTTCTGACATGTCCGAAATTGTAGAACCAACCAATAACTTGGAACTTAGTACCCTGCTTCCAAAAATATTTCATAAAACATAAAATTGCTGTTTGTTAAATGTAGCACAACAATTATAGAAGTTTAATTAAGTATCTATTAATTACTCATCTATACTGAGTGAGAGTTAAGCTATGGATGGATTTTAAAACATTTAATGAATGCACGACTTTAAACTTTTTAATCACAGTCACATACAATGAAAGACTGTATATTATTAATAATATGCTTAGATACGTTTTACTCTAATAATGAATTTTCTTTCTATAACTCATGGTAAATGAGTTATAAATCAAGGAGTGACAATTATAAATTTCTTGTTACTTTTATTCGCTTTAGTTACCGTTTGGTAACTAAACTGAGTCGTGATTTGGTAACTAAAGCGGGGGATGCCTGTATAGTGTATATCCATTCAATTAATAATGGCAACAAAGATATTACCTTAGCATCATACCTATCATTTATTCCGTTGATATTTCAGGGATTTTCATTAGTGTTCCTGACGATTCTCCACAACGAAGTTATGGTTGGTGAAATCTACTGAGAAACTGGGGGTTCTTCATAGAAACTCTTCACCTCCTGAATCACTGTTTCTGTTCTTTTTGGTTTTGTTATCATTTGCTTTTCTCGTGAATAGAACCAGTTTCATTGAATAGACCACGAACTCTTGTGAAATTTTTCAGGTGGAAAGATTTAGCCAGCCTTCCACTTGTCATGGAGTGAAGCATGAATTTTCGACATACTGTTGAAGAAGAAGGTGTTTTGGCAAACACCGACTACAGGACGATGCATTTCTTCTTGAATTCAAAAACATTTTTAAGGTTTTGGAAAAATGCTAATATTAACAGGATAGAATCTATTCTTTATGAACATAATGACGTCCTCCCATTTCGCAATTTAAAAAAGGACGCTTCCGACGGAACACAGTGTAAGCATGTTCAAAGCAATTAAAATAATCAAATAGCTGACCAGTCTGAGGAATTATCCGTAGATTTTTTTCAGAAACGTTAATTTTTTGAGAAGTGCCCCCCCCTTGACCGAATCCTAGATACGCCCCTGTAACATAGGGTAACATAGGGTATGGTAATCAGCTGATTGAATATATAGTTTGACGTGACCACCGGATGACTGGAAATGGCGACTCTGACCACACTTTGAAACATAGGAAAACCTACTTAAACTTAGCACTTCTAAATTTAATTTTTTTTCTGATCAATTACTAACTAGGCATTGGTTAAATTGTATTCCATTATTTTTTCCTTATTTGTTATTCATAGGAACTACAATTTAGCAGTTAACTAGCACTAGTTTAGGCTCCTAGGTAGCATATTTTCAAGTCCCTATTTTTTATAGATAAGTTAAAGAAATGAATAATAAAAACTCACCTGAATTATATCTATGTATACAACTTTGAAGTTCAATCGCCATTTTCGCTTTTCTTTTGCACGAAACCCTTATAAAATGACTTCAATCTTCTCGATATTAACATGCAAATACGAGGAATTATGAGCCGCTCGGTCACAAACAAGGAATGTGTTGTGGTGACGTCATATTTTTGTGTCGTCTGCTAGGTACTATACCCGATTATGTTCCTGTACCCTGGTTGCAGCCATCCTTTGTGTTTGTACTGTACGTACAAACGTACGCACCATTGTTGACATATGACGTCACAGCCTACCGGGGCACGCGTAATATCCCCCCTATAGCTCTGGGATACTATATCTTCTCTGTACTGTGCCTATACTGAATGAGAGTTAAGACATTTAAAACATTTAATAAATACACGACTTTAAACTTTTTCATTACAGTCACAAACAATGAAAGACTATATTTTTAATAATATGCTTGCATACGTTTTACTCTAATAATAAATTTTCTTTCTATAACTCATAGAAAATGAGGTAGAAATTAAGGAGTGACAATTATAAATTTATTGTTACTTTTATTCACTTTAGTTACCGTTTGGTAACTAAACTGAGTTGTGATTTGGTAACTAAAGCGGGGGATGCCTGTATTTACACTATAATAACTGTCAGGTGATAAAAATAGTGTTTTGTCTAGTACGAGGTTTTTTCCAGTACAGTTTCAAAAATAGCTTGGCCAAATACGAGGTTTGTCTACTAGAAATCTAGGAGGGTTTGATGTATACCTAATAATTTAGCGATGTCAGAAACTATCAAGAATTTAAAAATTGCTAACATAGGTACCTAAATTAAACTAAAAATAATAGAGGCTATCTAGAGAAAAGTCTCAGTAATCAGATACTCATAATATCATGTATCATCATAGATAAATTTACTATTTGAAAGTTATAAATAACGCTTAATTTCCAAATACTGTCAACATCCACTTTTCGAATACTGTAGGTGTCCGATATTTGCCACTCATAACTAAAATCTCTGTAGAAATACTATAAACTTGTAGAGCTTAGGTTATAAAACATATCACAGTTAACTGAAAAGAAATTGATCTAATATTCGCTTCGTAATTAATTATAAAAGAAATAGTCACACTCAACCGTCAATGTCCGACATTTATTAGATTGAATAGAAGAACAAGAAATGGATGCAAAATGCATCACGTACTATCGTAAATTTAATGGTAATTAGGTACAATTTTAGGTATTTACTGTTTTTTCTGTATAATGGTATTTAGGTAACTGTATAGGTAGCCATTGATGATACATTTATCAGCTTTGTAAGCCTTTGTTATTGATTTAAAATTGTAGGGCTAGGTACTATTTCTTTTTCTTTGCTTGAAATTCGGAGGGTAGAAGAAAAATCACAAATAATAATAGAAATACAAATAATAATTAGAAATGGTTTGCAATTTTATAATCAGTAACCTTAGTTTTAATTAATAGAAAAATAAAAATAGACTGGAGGGGACCTTTAAACAATTGATTAAAATATAAATAAGTAAGTATTATTTTGCAGTTAGGTAAAACATGTTACGTTTCTATTCGGATAGTATTTTGAAAAGGTTAGTCATTAGCAGGGTGCAAAGATATACCACTGTCAAAATTTGAAACCTCCATTATATTGTGACAATGTGTAAATCATTTATAGTACGGATTTTATCATACAAACATAATTAAGGGCTACTCAGACTCTGTCACTACCGTGGCACACTTGATACGCCACGCCCACAATCAACTCTCCGCCTCCCATATGCTAATATCTCAAATGTGCACGGATCTCACTCAGCCATAATACACCGGCAAACCGTTACAGCACATTGCCTAGTATGTCATAAGCCTCACATGGGCAGATCAGTAGCTCAACCAATGCGGTTGGAATGCAATTTCTCACTTACAACCGCCTACTCAAAACTGCCTGTGTATGTCTGTGTATTAAGGAAGTTCAATTTCCTGAATAAAAAACAGCACTTTCTGTTCCAAGATAATTTTCAACACAACCAAACATTGGCAGCCACTCGCTAACGCCTAGAGAAGTGGTTCTTTTTCAAACATTGAATGTTTTTCAATGTTTGAATGTTTCGGTTCTTGATGTTTATATCATCCAGAATATACTTGAAGTGTTTTTGCTATTTTCTAACATCATAGTAATCAAATATATTATGATTATAGCTTATTAATCTATTTCAATGCTATACAATTAATGATCAGAGGGTGCCTGAGAAAAAGAAGAGGTGTGCGAGAAGAATACTTTAAGAACCACTGGCCTAGACTATATCAGACGAGTGGTTTTATCCGCAGCGGGACCGCCACCTTTCACCATCTGCCATAGCCTAGGAGTTTCAACCGCCTTCGTTTGAGAACCACTCATTTGACTGAGCTGCTTTTTTGAAATAAATTCCATTGAACTCCATGTTACGAGATGTGTTTGACATCTCCTTAGCTTTTAACCTGGAGTTAATGAAATTTCGGATCATATTAAGATCATGCACCCCAGATGTTATTGGGGTGCATGATCTTTACAAGCTTTTCACTGGGGTGCATGTTCTTAACAAGCTTTTTTACTGGGGTGCATGATACTAACAAGATGAAATGAATGAATAATAGAAATATTACAAATTAAACCCATTGTTGTATCACAGATACAGGCACAGAGGCACTCTTGGGTGCAAGCTTTTCACTGGGGTGCAAGTTCTTAACAAGCTTTTTGCTGGGGTGCATGATATTACCAAGATCTGAAATTTCTTTCAAAAGCGGTTTCTTGGCGGTCAAACCGCTTTCGAAATGCGACGCAAATCTGTTCATTTAACTTTTGATGGTGAGAATCTAGAATATTTCACGATTGGTTGGGATAGTTATTGTTGCCGCAGTTCCCACTTATATTATTTGTTTGTGTCTAGTAATTTTTAAAAGTATATAACTTTCTTTATAGAACTCCTTAAAGTATTGGAACAGGAGCTAATGTGTGTTTCTCTGTAATTTTATTTTAGTTCTAGTTATTTCTCAGTCTAGTAGGGTTGTGGCTAAGTTGCTACTAATTTTGTGATATTCCTTATGCTTTAAATGATTCAGTCTTAATATTCTTTCTACTAGTTTGAAATTAGTTCCATAGTGTTTTCCCCTAAAAATTGCTTTCATTAAAAATTACAGTTTTTATGATGTTAAAGTTTAAATTTAATGCTTATTTTTTAGCCATCAGCTACATTTTTGCCGTCTCTTAGTTAACTTTAAACCTTATTTTGTTCCCTACAACTATTTAAATTTTCACATTGTTATTTTTTGTATTAAATCTAATAACTTCACAGATGTCAAAATAAGCAACAATATTTCTCTATTTAGCCAATTTGAGTGATTTGTCTGCTGATAATTTCCTGAAACTTAGGTACGAAAAGAAATGCAAAAACTAGAGTTAAGAAAATCTCTAACAGTTATTACGTTATTAATTATTATGTATAAATATCAAAGTCAACTTATCGATTCGTGTTGTAATGAAAAGAGAAATTTATATGCAAATCAGAAGCCAATAATTAGCTACAAAATTTTACTCTCCTAAAAAAATCCAAAATGAAGATTGTTCATTGGATTATAAATTATATTCGTTGCATACTTATATTTTTTAAGTTTCATAATTCAAATTCCCCATATTATAGCAATAAACTTTGATTCAATTAGATATCTTATTCTAGTTGCGAGGTGCTTACCTGCAGAAGCCAGTAAGCAATCTAGAAGACTGTTGACGATTGGAGTCTCTGAAAACAAGTGAATTATTTAGAGATTTGAGCCCCCTGCTCTGTGTTTGGATTCATTGCCCTTGTTTTCAGGACCTTCAAAGAAATACTGAATAACTTAAACTCTTCTTCTAAATGATAGATTCCGAATACCATCTCCATTGTGGTTAGATCAATGTTACTTTCATTCACTCGTTCAGTAATTTAAATTTTCAGTCGACATTTAAAATTGATTGGTATATTAGGTAAAGGTGCACTTAAGCTTCGACTGAGATTGTGAAAGCTATTCTTCGCTTTCTATTATTTTATTGAATACTGGCAATTAAATAAAAAAAATGGTTTGTATCATAGTTACTTATTAGTTAGTTAGTTACAATTTAGTAGTCTTGTCGCATATTCATCTCGAGGTTTTTGTCAAAAAAAATGCTTAAACATTTTTACTTTTATTTCATTTGTAAAAATGAAAAAAAATCATCTAACTAATGTTATATTTTAATATTAAATAACAAGTCCATTATACTATTAAATAAGTCAATGCAAGTATTTTTATTAATTTCCAATTTATTATATTTCAATTATCTATGGTACCACATTTTAATATTTAATAAAATAACAGAAAGGAAGAATAGCTTGGACGATCTCAGGCGAAGCCTCACTGCAACTTTACCGTGTTTTATATATAGCCATTATTGTAATAAGTTAGTACAAGCAAAACAACAATCGAAATACAGTTCTTTTATATCAACCGATAATTGTTGAGTATATAAAATGCGAAAATAAAATATTATACTTGTATCATAAAATACACAATAAGGTTTTGTATCGAAGTATCTAAAGACTTTGTGAAGTGGAATCTGAATAATATCTATAATCTATATAGAAAGATTTTAAAAAATTCTATGAATTTTCTGAAATGGAATCGTTAGCAATTAGATTTCTTCATATAAATGAAAATATTTTTAAAATATTTAATATGTACAGGCAGGCCTCGCTTTAAGTACACCTCGCTTTAACAAAAGTGGTACTTATTTCGAGTCATGTTTCGAAATAAGAACCGTTTGTAGACATAGAAACGGAGACAATTTTTCGTGATTATTTCACGGTAACTAAAAAAAACATCAAAATTATAATCCAGGTGAGGTTATTAGAAGTAATTGGTTCAGAAATTCATCATGTCCTATTTTAGGGTAAGTTCTGTGTTATTGCACGGTTCCATATTTTTGAACACGTGAAAATCTTTATATAATAATCATTATTTAATTTTTATTTCAATTGGTATCCATGATACCAATTAGAATTGAAGTTAAATAATAATTATAATATATTTTTTTCTGACGTGTCCCAAATTGTAGAACCAACCAATAACTTGGAACTTAGTACCCTACTACAAAAAATATTTCATAGATCATAAAATTGCGGTTTGTTAAATGTAGCACAATAATTATATAGAAGTCTAAGTATCTATTAATTATTCAACTATACTGAGTGAGAGTTAAGCTATGGATGGATTTTAAAACATTTAATAAATGCACGACTTTAAACTTTTTCATCACAGTCACAAACAATGAAAAACTGAATATTATTATTAATATACTTATATATGTACGTAGTACTCTAATAACTCTAAAACAAATTTTCTTTTTATTACTCATAGAAAATGAGATTTATAATCAAGGAATGACAATTATAAATTTCTTGTTACTTTTATTCGCTTTAGTTACCGTTTGGTAATTAAACTGAGTCGTGATTTGGTAACTAAAGTGGGGGATGCCTGTAATACTTTACTAATTAGTAAAGTATATAGGTATTCCAAAAATTGCTTCGTAAATTAATAGCAGTGAATTATATTACTTTGCTCACAAAATTTCTAAAATCTCAATGGAAAGATAATAAAGCCTTTAATTTTGGTGTACGGACAACTGTCATGCGGATAACTGTCATGCGGACAACTGCCATGCGGACAACTGCCATGCGGACAACTGCCATGCGGACAACTGCCATGCGGACAACTGCCATGCGGACAACTGCCATGCGGACAACTGCCATGCGGACAACTGCCATGCAGATAACTGCCATGCAGATAACTGCCATGCGAATAACTGCCATGCAGATAACTGCCATGCGGACAACTGCCATGCGGACAACTGCCATGCGGACAACTGCCATGCGGACAACTGCCATAG